>QAXD01000191.1:593216-606933 GCA_004335575.1 Haematococcus sp. NG2 | reverse complement strand
GGCGGGGGAGGGGGCAGTGGGGGCGGCAGGTACAGGAGGGGAGGATGCATCAGCAGGGTGGGGTACAGAGGTGGGGTGGGCGTGTGTGGTGCTTGTGGGGATGGAGGTGGGGGTGTGGGGCGGCTGGCGGCTATAGGCTGAGCCCACTGGGGCACCTCCAGAAGGGAAGGCTGGGCCCAGATCGTCACCATGGGGCGGGTGGTGGGGGTGGGGCGTGGGGTGGGAGGGTACCGGCTGCGTGCCTGTGCCAGGCGCAGGTTGCTCCATCAGAAGCTGCTCCATTCCAGGTGGCACGCCCTCACCACGTGCAGGGTCCCTGAGACAAAGAAGCAGCGACATGTGCACGTATGGTACAGCCGAGGTACATACAGATGATACATATGATACATCGTACATATGATTCACATGACATATGGTACAGCCGAGATACCGTACATACACATGAGCTTGGCCAGGTGAGCATACGGATGAGCTGGGCCGAGCAGCCAGAACGCAACACACATGGTACAGTTGAGATGCATACACCAGATGAGCATACACATGAGCTCGGCGCAACACACTGCTGCTGCACAACCGGTTTTAGGGTTTTAGGGTTTAGGTTTTCAGGGTTTGAGGATGTGAACCGTACACCTTCCTTCTCACAGCACCTTGCGCCCAACCTTTGATTAGTATGATTACTCACCAATCGTCAATGGTGGCACCACTCTCAGCCACCGACTTGTGGTACAGCCGTACCGCTATGTCCCGCTGCTCGGCGTCTGTCACAGGGCGGCCTGCGACACAGTACACCACAGCACAAAAGTGAGGGGAAACAGCAGTACGCACTAGGGAAACAGCGCAGTACGCAGTAGGGAACCAGCAGTATGCAGTGCACAACATAAGAACTGTTGGATACAGAGTTAAAAACAATCTGGGCGATGCACAATGCAAGGATATGGTGTAAGGATCCTGTCAGCACTGGTCGGGGCGTTGGTGGGCAAGAACAGCGCTGGGTCTTCAGAGCAAATTGTATGCAAGATGCTTGTAGACGGTCATGTCGTGGCAATGACCATCTACAAGTATCTTGCATACAATATGCGCTGGCAACTGAGCGCTGCCCTTCATCACTGCGCAGCACACATCTATCTCCGGAGTGCGTGCATGGAGTGCTTGATGTGTGCAAACACCAGGCTCCAAAGTGCGGGCACACGCGCGGAAAACATAAAAGCATCCCCACACTTTCATACCTGAAAAGAATGGGGCACCAGCGCCAGCAGGGACGGGCGACTCAGGCTCACTGAGCTCTGAGGCGCTGAGCTCCGAGCCCTCAGTGAGGTTTGTGGTGGGTGGTGGGTGGGCGGCCATGGGTGGTGTGACAGGGTGGGCGAACAGATCCGCACCTGAGTGTATGTCATGAGCGTCAGAACGAGCGTGCGTGTGTGAGGGTGCGAGTGTGCGAGTGTGCGAATGCGAGTACATGAGTGCGAGAAAGTGAGAGTCCACGTGCAAGTGTGAATGAAGGAGTGGGCTCGAGGATGAATGGCAAGCCAGTGGATGTTAGAGAGCGAGTGTGGGGTTGTGGGGTTGAGCGTGAATGCCACATCCAGAATGTGAGAGTGCGTGAAGGTGAGCACGCTGCTTCGTGTGAGTGCTGCCACATCACCAGCTGCTGGTCCAGGACCCGGGTGTGGGGCAGCTGGAACAAAGCAAGGAACAGAGCCACCTGCAGATGGTGCTGCAGCCCAGCTAAGAATGGTACTGTGCACCAGTCACCTGTGCCAGTCACGCCGTGTTATTATTCTTATTATTATTATCTTATTATTATCTTATTATTATCTTGTTATTATTATTACCTGTCTTGAAAGGGTGCACCACGCCCTTGGGTTGGAGTTCAGGGGCCCCTGGGGTTGGGACATGCCCTGTGTGATGGCCCGCCCCTTCAGAGTAACACAGTGCAAGTGCAAGCGTACACAGGTTCATTAACCCTCATGTACATAGGTGTACACACGTGTGGTCCGCATCAGCCCATGCAGATACATGCATGTACATCAACCAGACAGGGTTTAACCGCGCAAAGCCGTGTAATGATAATAACGCATGATGATTAACCAGACCACACTGTACCCACCAGGGAGACCATGCACGGCAACCCAGCATGCATGATGCTCCACAACACACACATCATGATGCCCAGGCACATTCCACATGCATGGTACTGGACAACTGCATGGTACTGGACAACTGAACAACTTCCAAATGCATGGTACTGGACAACTGAACAACTGGACCCTTGATCCAAGCCACCATCACCAGACAGCATCACCAGACAGCAGCTGTATATGAGTATACAACACACCGCGTTGCCAAATGAATACGCATGTGCCAAACAGACCCACATCTGTTCAGTACATGCTCATTCATTTGGCAACACTATTCAGGGGCTGGGGTTACACTTGAAACACACCTGTATTGCCTATTGCGGTCTCACGTGCCACAGACAGCATCTCCTCCATGCCCTCCATGCTGTACAGCATTCACATGGGGCAGTACAGGCTGGGCATGGGGCAGTACTGGCTGGGCATCGGGCAGTACAGGTTGCACATGGGGCAGTACAGCATGCACAGTTGCACATGGGGCGGTACAGGTTGCGCACGCGGCGGTACACGTCACGCATGGGGAGGTGCACGTCACACCCATGGAGCAGTACAAGGCGCATGCACATCACATGGGGCAGTACAGGCCATGAGAGCATGAGGGGGCCCTACTGATGCACATGGCTTGGTTGTCAATCATCAGGTTAAGGCCACACAGCAGTTTGCCCTGATCGACAACCAAGCCACGTGCAGCAGTAGGGCCAGGCAGGCAGGCAGGCACACGAGCAGCTTCCCAGTCAACGCAATCATGACGATGACCATCATTCAGGTGCGCAGAGTAAGTGACGAGCGCGTGGTTCGCGTTGTTATGTTATGTGATGAGGGCTGTGTGGACCCACGCATACGTGCCGGCTTGACAGGGTGCTATATCATGCCGCGTGGTCCCACTGACCTGGTAGGGGGCAGGGACACAGCGTCAGATGGGGTGGAGGGGGAGGGGGTGGAGGCGGTTGCAGCCTGGCTGGCTGCACGTGCACCACTGGTCTTGGAGTTTCTGTGGCCCTTGGCGCCCTGCATGTCAAACCGGGCGAATGTGCGCGTGGCACTTTGCATGTGTGTGGCTGTCGTACAGCTCGCAGTACAGCTTGCAGTACCATACAGCTTGCAGTAAGGCTAAAGACACAACCACAGTACCGTAGTAAGTTGTGCACGCTCTGTCAGGAAGCAGCAGACAGCAGTGGCTTGCCGCCTGGTCTCTGTTTGTTTGCGCATTGATTTTGTATTGCACAGGCCCTGAAGGGATATGGACGGCCCACCGCGTACCTTGGACTTTTTGGACTTGCGGCTCGTGCTGGAGCCTGTTGCCAGGTGAGCGCCCGCGGTGATGACATCATCCATGGTCTGACAGCCACATAGTGAAAGGTGAGTAAGGGTAAGGGGACTAGGGGAGTTCCTTATCTCATAGGTGTGACGTGATGAGGTCTGTTGTACTGCCAGGCACTCTGTACCGCCAGATCTGTAGTGCTGCGACCCACAATGTGCCCTGGATTACCCTGCTGTACTGCCAGCTCTACCGCTGGTACGTACCACAGCAGCATGGCATACTGCTGGTCATGTTGTACTGCCATATTTACTGTACTGCGGTCCTGTTATACTGCCAGATCTACTTTACTGCCATATATACTGTACTGCTAGATCTACTGTGCTGTCAGCTCTACTGTACTGCTGGTCCTGTCATACTGCCAGATCTATTGTACTGCCAGATCTACCGTACTGCTTAGGGGTGCCCCACCTGGCCTGGGAAGTCATCTGGGTACACGGACTCATGCGGAGCACTTTCCCCGGTCATGGATGATCGGCCTGGGTCCACCCTCTGCAGGCCAGCAGCACACACAGCACACATAATAATAATAATGATAACACGGCGTTTCACAGATGTTTCTGCATGCTGGAGCCTGACAGTCATACGCCAAACAACAGCACACATACACCCCTCACAGATCAGGAGGCACCAGCAGCACCAACAGCACCAACAGCACAGTCACCTCAGAGACCAGGTCACAGGTCAGGAAAATGTGCACAAACATTACAGCCCAGAGGCCATGCATGCAAGCAGGACGGCGCCAGCTGTGTGGTGTGGCATGTGCGGGAGCGGGTGTGGGAGGTGCTTGCTGCATGTACACCATCGTGCATGTGGGGTGCCACCACCCAGATCAGGTTACAATAAACTGGAGCTTTTATGTCTGTCATGTGGTGACAGGGCAGGCACAGCTGATGGGTCATCAACTCATCAAGGGGCCATGCAGTAGCGCCACACGGTTTCAACCGGCTGTAGCAGGGGCCAGACGGACCCCCTGCCCGCCACAGCCCAGGCCCCGTGCACACAGCAACTTGGATGCATGTGGGTGCATGTTGCCAATGGTCCCCACTGGGTGCCCAACCGACCAGGTGTCAGGTGATGAGTCAGCAAGATTGATCCTGGCCAACCCCCAGTGCTCCCTCTCACCTCCGCCTCCTCCTCTTTCTCCTTATCAGGGCCCCTGAAATCCTCACCGGGGCAAGCATAGCATGAGCAGCCCTTGCGGGAAACATTGGGGGATGGGTCATGCCCCTGAAACCCTGTTGCTACTGCAGGGGCGATCCCGACACCAGCGCGCAACGCGCCGCAGCCTGCTGGACGGGACGCCAGTGGAATCGCCGTGTCATGGCGTGCTGCAGATGCTGCCCCGACAACTGTAGCTGAGTGTCGTAGCATGGTTGTGGTCACTATCAGAAGAAACGTGCTTGGATCTATATCATGAGTTTTGCGGCAAGTATGGTGCGTATATCAGCTGAAGGCACTTCACCATACTGCGCCTTCAGTCGTCCCTCAGTGGACCATTACACTACTGTATGGTCCTCACTCGCGACTCGACTCAAGACCGAATGGATCCTGCTGGTTTCATTTTTGCTGTGCTGGGCTTGCGGCTTTTACAGTGTGCGCAGTCTCACTGCGGCATATGGCCATGGATGCAGCCAGCGCATCTCCACACAGGGTGGCATAACTGGCATTGCAGCCGGCACGCTCAGCATGAGTTGCGCTTGTGCGCATGAAGTGCTGTGCTGTCAGTGCTGCAACGCTGTTGGTGCAGCCCCTATCCCGCATGCGACGCCACAGTGCTCACATGCTGATCAGCCCGTGACTAAACCCCCTACATGTCCACCGGCGACTGGCTGAAGGCTCGTGTGTAACATGAACATGAACATTACATGCCTGCTGCACACACCAGCCAGTGCGTGCACAGTCGGTGCGTGCGTGCACACACCATTTGCATGTGCTGGCAGACATCGAGCGTGCGTGCATGCTCCATGCTGCCGCATGACCTCAAACACACGCACCCTTACTCATGTAAGCACAAGCCACAAAGGGCAAACTCACACTAGCCGCCTCCCACAAAAGTAACAGTAACAGGTGCACACTGCTGCGAGGTGGCAGCATGCACGCACAGCCCCTAAGGGGGGCACTCATGAGCATGCTCTGTCCTTCTCGCCCCCACCAGCACCAATCACGAGCTGCTCATAACCGAGCAAAGGCAACGAACACCACCACACCAGATGCGCACACATACACCACACACCACACTCGCCATCTGTACCATGCTTCAACACACCACGACAAACAAGCCCCCCCCCCCAAGAGCGACATCATATGTACCTGACGACCTGTGGACTGCGCACAGTGCTCCTATTTTTAGCAAGTGCACTGAACATGACTGGGCCTTCCGATCCCAATCTTAACGCCCAGGTGCTGTGTGCAGCTGCACATCACCACCGTTGCAGCAGTGTCGCATCAAGTGCAGCCCGATTGTGGCCCAGTGACCCTTTCAGTGAATTCAATCAGCCCAGCTCAACTCAGGTAAGAACAGGGCGACATAAAAAGGAAGCAAACTGCTGCTGCACATCCTCACACCACATCCACAGCCATGCACAACAGCCATCCTCTGCCACCAAGGCCGGCATTGGGTAGGAGCACCGCCATCAGCCAGCATCAGCACGCCTGTTGCTGCACCACTGCCTGCATGACTGGCAAGGTCACCTACAGAACAGGTCCAGGGGGCCGGCTACCCAGCCGCAGGGGCGCCCAGCACACAGCACACAGCACACAGCACGCGCCTGGCACAAGGTGGCGTACCGCCGCAACCTGCTGCATGCACCCAGGTGCTGTACCTCTGTACCGCTGCACCGCTGTGCCGGCTGGCCCCTTCCGCGGCTGCAGCTGTACCGCTGTACCGCTGTGCTGGCTGCCCCCTTGGGCGGCGGCTGCAGCTGTGCCACACTCTCCCCCATGCCCCTGTGCTCCCATGCTCCCATACTCCCTGCCGGTGCCCCTCACAGCTTGGAGGTGGGCTGCGGCGGGTTGCCTGTGGGCATGGTCAGGTTGGTGCCGCCCTGGCCTGGCAGGGGCCCCCCCTCCACCTCTGACGCAGGGGCCACGCGCGCCACCACAACAGTGATGTCGTCCATCTTGCCGCCCATGTACGCAAAGCCGGCCTGTGGGGGTAATGTGTGAGGTGTGAGGTGAAAGGTGTGAGGTGTGGGGTGGGGTGGGGGATCTCACACGCCTCACACATTGCGCGTGACCGGCGGCAGTACACACACCTGGAACGCGGAGTACGCAAAGGGCGACGCAAACTTGGGGTCAGACGCGCGGTGGCGCGCGTAGTGAGCCAGCACCTGCGCCGTCTTATCCATGGGCATGTTCACGTCCTGGCAGTAGCTGCGCGCAAAAAGTTTCAGTTTTATGAATCAGATCCTATAGTAGATACTAAATCAAAAACACTAATGTAGACACTGAATTAGATACGAAATCAAGCCAGGCATGGGCCCGACACGGGCGGTGGCAGGTGTGAAAAATGAGGGGGTTGCGGACGGGTTCCAGAGATGCCGTGACGACGCATGGATTGATGCAGCAGCTCAAGACACAGCAGCACCGCCAAGGTGCCAAGACTCTACGGTGAGTGTGCACCCTCCCTGCCCCCCAACCTCCCCTGCCCTTCCTGCTTTGAGAACCCCTGCCAAAACTCTAGGGGTTGGTGGGTGGGCGCCCTCCCTAAAACCCTGACCCCTAAACCCTAAACCTCCCCCCCTCCTGCTTTGAGAACCCCTGCCGGGCCCTGCGTGGTCCACACCCCAAGCCTCACTTGATCACCGATGCCACCTCCTCATCGAAGCAGTTGTCCCACAGCCCGTCAGTGCCCATCACAATGACGTCGCCTGCGCGTGATGCAGCCGGCAGGTGCACGGGACGTCCGTTTGCTTGTCTCAAAGATTAAGCCATGCAAATTCAAGATTAAGCCATGCATGTCTAAGTGTGAACTGCTTATACTGTGAAACTGCGAATGGCCCGTGTGCCAGCACAGGGCAGTGGAAAAAACCACCCGCCCTGTCATGGGGCGCATCGCATGACACACACAACACCCGAGCCCACACTGCAGGGCCACCAACAGATTACATCCAACGCATGCAACCTATGGCTAATGACTGCCCATCCATAGCCATCCATAGCTAGCAACCGCCCATCCAACCGTTCATCCAGCCACAGCATAGCTGGTGGTCCACACGCTGGCCCCCGCACAGCCTGCCACAGCCCGCCCTTGCCTCCGCCCTGACACATCCATGACGCCCCCTAGCATCATGCCTGCCAGCTCCTCCCATGTCAGATGTACCACACGTGCACAGCTGGTGCGCACCCCGCCCACACCCTCACCCAGCCACGCCCCCCAAGAACAGAAGCATCCCAGCATGCAGTGCAGTCACACAGCACCCCAGTATGAGACATGTCGTGCAGTGCCATGACGGCTGACGTGTGGACCATCGAAAGAGGTGGGTCCATAAAGCCCAAAGCACACTCACACACGCGAGTTTAGGGTTCAGGGTGTAGGGTTTTAGGGTTAAGAATTTTAAGGTTCAGGGTTCAGGGTTTAGACGCGCACGAGCAACACCACGCACCCGGCAGCACGCGCGGCTCGAACCGCTGTTCCCACCTCTCGACGATGCTGAGCGTACCACACACACACACGCACGCACGGGCCAACCCTAAACCCTAAACCCTAAACCCACACCACGCACCTGGGATCACCCGCAGCTCAAACCGCTGGCTGGCCTGCGGTGGGTCAGACATCGAGTCGAAGGATCCAATCTGGAAGGGGAAGTTGAAGTCGTGCTGCTGCTGCGGCGAGTGGAACACCACCTGCCCGTTGCGCAGCACCAGGAAGCCGGAGTCGCCCAGGTTGGAGGCCAGAAGCCGCTGCCCCGCCAGCACCAGCACGCACGCTGTGGACGAGCCTGTGGCGCAGGAGGTAAAGGATGGGGGTTGTCAGGCCACAGGAGATGAAGGATGTGAAGGATGTAAAGGATGGGGGTGAAGGATGAATGAAGGATGGGTAAAGGATGTAAAGGATGGGTAAAGGATGTAAAGGATGGGGGTTGTCAGGCCACGGGAGATAAAGGATTGGGGGTTGTGAGGCCACAGGAGATGAAGGATGGGGGATGTCAGGGACCAAGCACCCCGACCTACACCACCACAGTTATTGCCGCTGCTGCCATCGTCTCAAGCAGCAGCAGTACATTTAAGACCTGCATTGCCAATGCTAGCAGCCACTGCCACCACACAACTGGGCCGCATTACAACACGGGTCACACCCCATGATTCGCCCCCACCATCACCAACACAAAACATGCGACAACTCTGCAACACGCGATCATGACCACCCCCACCGCCACCCCCATATCCCCCACAACACCAAACACATGGTACCACAACCCAAAAACATGCTACCACAACCCGACAACATGCTACCACAGCCCGACAACATGGTACCACAACCCCAAAACATGGCACCACAACCCCAAAACATGGCACCACAACCCCAAAACAGGGTGCCACCGCCACCCCCATAGCTGCCTGCAGTTCCTGTACTGCAGCAGCACTGCACTGCTCTGCAGTACAGCAGGTAACCCCCCACCCACCGCGCACATCCGTCTTGTAGTACGCCTTCTCCAGGATGGTCTGCTGCAGCACCGCTGTCTTGGCTGCCTTGCTCTGCGCCTGCCCCACCAGGTCCATGGACATGGACGCAGCTGCACAGGGGATGGACAGCGACACAGCGGCTGGGGAGCAAGGGTGGGTTGGGGCCGCGGGGGCAGGCGCGCGTGATGTTGGTGATGTAGGGACACAGAACAAGCTGAGATGGCACGAGCCCAATCGACTTGGGTGGGGTTTTCTCTTGACGCGGAGTGGTGCGCGCAGCAGGGTGTGGGTGTTTGCGGGGGGTGGGATGTGGGCGCGTGGGTGTTTGCTGGGATGCGAGGGCGGCTAGGATGGAGGTGGGGTGGGGTGGGTGGCATGTAAGAGCGTGCGCGGGCGTGGTTGATGCGGCATGAGGCTGGCAGCAGGGCCATGCGTATGAGGCTATGAGCTATCATCATGCTGGTTGTTGAAGCAATGCTGAGGATCGTGTAGGCACTGTGGCATGCTGATCAGCCCGTGACTGGCTCAAGGCTCATGTAACATGAACATGTAGGCACTGTGGCATAGGCTGAGCGTGTGCGCATGCACATGCACATGCACAAGAGCGCATGCACATCAGCAGTGTGCCTGATCCCAATGCTGATCCCTCCCTACATGGCCAGTGCCAAACGCAGGACCCGCAAGCCACAGGTTTATGAAGGGTTGCGCAGTGCACAGCTGCGCACCTGATGCGGCAGAGGCGTTGCTGCTGCTTGGCTGGGTGCCTTGTAAAGCTGCCTCGTACTCTGGTGCACCTGCAGCGCACGCATGTCCAAGAAACACAGCACCCTGCTGGCAAACCTGTCCTTCCCCAGCACCAGCCTGCCGCATGCGGCAGGGCAGCGACTACATGCATTCAGTGATGGTCTGCATGGCGGCCCTGACCACACCACCCCCCCGGTCACTTCCATGCACCCAAGCTAGCTGCTGCTGCACAGTGCGATGCACCAAAGTGCGCCCGCTGTGCACCAACCCATCTGCACACACCATCGGCGGTCCACGCGTCAGCAAACTCCTTGGCGTGCCCCATCAGCTGGCGTGCGTATGCACCAGCATCCACGCCAATCTCAGCCTGCAGATGGAGCAGCAGCAGGAGGACTCACGCCTTGAGCCACCCATGCGTGCATGCGCAACGGTGCCGCACCACCCAATGCGCAGCATGCTGCACCCAGCAGGACCACGAGTTGATATCTCAACATCAACATTTGACATCAACATCAACACAGTTTCGGTCACACTTGCTGGGATGGAGCTGTGCATGCATGTGGAGGCATGCGCTGGATGCTCAAGAGCCAGGGCCCTGCACAGAGTGCACTTGTGCAGCTTTCAGGGTTTAGGGTTTGCAGTTTAGGGTTGAGGGTTTAAGGGCTTCACCCACCCAGCCGCCCACGCCATCGGCCACCCCGACGGAGCGCATGGTCTCTGACACGTAGAACCAGTCCTCCCCACCCTTGGCCATCTTGTCGGGGTGGGGTAGGACATATGCACCGCTGATCATCACCAGTGGCCCTTGCTCAACCACGCTGCATGTGCAGGCATGCCATGGCAGTGCAGTCAAACAGCCTGGCATGCTGGACAGCTGCTTGCACATGCTGGGCTTGGGAGCCACATGACGGGAAAACTGTACACACTGCGCGGCTGTGCACATTGCTAGCTGTGCATGTCATGCAGTTCAGCTACATGCCCTGGCCAAGGGTGTCTGGGCTGCGCTGCGGCAAATACCATGCAGCTCTCTGTGTTGTGTTGACCAAGCCATGCGCGCATGGACACATGCTGAACCTGACCCCCATATCCACTGCGCACCTGCTGCTGATACCGTCCCCTGAAGGCGAGCTGCTCGCTGCCCCGCTGTCTGACGAGCTTGATGCACCGGAAAAAGGTTGTGATGTCGAGGCAGTCTCTAGGAATGAAGCTGTGCCGCTGCTGGCATATGCAGCTGTTGATGCGTCCTCAGCAAGCGCGCGGGCTGCAAGCGAGCTGCAGGGCCGAGCCGAGCAGATCTGCAGCGTGCAATCAAAAGAGTCATGACAACCCGTGGAAACCTAAACACCTGAGCGCATCCCACCAACATTCTGGCACCAAACGCTGGCACAAAACCCAGGGGGCCCAGCCAAACGCGGTTGGGGTGTTGCAAGAAAGTTTGTCAGGTGCAGCTGGCACTGGTTCTAAACACAGCAGGTAATCACCTGACGCAGGCTGGTTGCAGGGCCCGCTGGGCCCGGCTCAGCTTTGCGCCAGCTGGGGATGCGGAATGAGTCCCGCGACAAGGGCAGTGGGAGGGCCAGGTGTGCTGTCGGCGTGCCCGCAGCAGCTCCACGCATAGCTTGTCCTTGATGACTTGCGCCCCGCATAGAGCCAGCAGTCATGGTGCGCATATTGGAAACCAGCCGGAGCAGATTGCTGCTAATTGAGGATCTGGTCTCAAGCAGGCGCGCTATAATCATGCGGCGCACCCAACCAAAGTGGGTCTGAGCGCCCTTGGGTTCGGACCCCTACTGCACCTAATTCCAGCTCGCGCTCAATAGAATTCCCAGTATGTCATTGCGCAGCACGGATGCACAAAGGCAAGAAACCACACTGATGCCCACACCATGTGGGCAAAACGCAAAACGCCAGTTTGTACCACTGCATGGCTCGTTTTAGGAGGAGGCACATTGGTACCTTGATGACTTGCAGCAGGCTGCAACTGGCGTTCAATAGGGCATCGTCCCGTAAAAGTCGATACTGTGCAGAGAAAACATGCGCACGAACGAGCTACTACGCAGCGTCGCCTCTACTACTTTGTAATGTGTCAATGTGCATCGTGAACGTTGGCTCCTGCCCACTGGGATACCAGCAAACATGTGGTGCGTGATCTCAGCTTCACATGCTGGGCTTCCTCAGCGCTGCAATGGAGGGGACTAGCAGTTTAACCTACAGCTGGCTTAAGCACCTTCTGCAGCGTGCGCAGGTGCGTTGCATAGGCGGCGGCTCACGGCAATGAAGCATGTCTTTATTTCTGCATAATGTGTTATAAACATCAGATATTATATCAGATATCATATCAGCCGTCTTTCCACATCAACAGCAGGCCCTACCTAAAGCTCCTGTGAACCAGCATGCTACCAATAAGCTTGACAGGCATGCCTGGAACCTTGGACCACACACAAGCGACATGACCATGCAAATCCAGCTGCGCAAACTGCGTAAGTCGTGTGATGAGCCAGGCGCATGCTGCATGCCGCCATGCCCTGCATGGCATGGGCCCTGCATGGCGCGGTTCGGCCTTGCCTGCTGCAAGCCCAGCTGGCTGCACCCCCTCACATCACACTAGCCCACGCTCCGGGTCCAGGAACGTGTTGGCCTGCACACACAATAAGCAAGTGCCATGTCACACAACAAGTGCCATGTCACATATATCATATGTGAGAATGTGACATATGCCATGGTTATGCGACGTATGCCATGGGTATGTGACATCAGCCATGGATATCGGGTGTGCTCAGCTGCAGTACCCTGGCACGTGTGCTGACCCAGTCGATCGCAGCACTTGGGAGATGAAACAGCGTGCACGCGTCCGCACGGAGCACGCAAGCAATAATAAAAATATCACGGCAGCATGTGTAAGAACGAAGACACAACAACAGGCACGGCGTCCCGAAAATATATTTTCATTATATTGTTGTAGGCCCCAGGCTGAACTAATCCGTGTCTGCGTAAGGGCGTTGATGTTCATCCGCCGTTGACTCCGCTTCTTGCATGCCTGCTGTGTCGTACACCGAGCAGGAGTGCAAGAAGCGGAGGCAGCGGCGGACGAGCAGCAACACCCTTATGCAGACACGCACGGATGAGTTCAGCCTGGGGGCCATGGGTGGGTGGCACCAGCAGCAATACAACATGCGCGCAAGCGCACATATGCACCACTGGGCGGCCAAGCTGCACTTGCTCTCAACCCTTACACACACCTGCAACCGGGCCTCCATTGCCGTTATTATTACGACCATTACTGTTATCATTACGGCATTGATATTGCTATTGTTATTATTGTTACACTATTATATTCATATTACTGAATCTATTATTATCTACGACACACCTGCAACCGGGCCTCCACCGCCGCCACCTCCGCCATCAGCGCCTCATGCTCCACATCACTCCCCACCATTTCATCGGGGGGCACGTACAGCACGGCCGCTTCGCCCCAGCACCACTCGGCCGGCTGCGCACTTGCGTGTGGCGTGCCCCTGCCACGCCCGGCTGCGGGTCCCCTGACACCAACGGCCTTGTTTGCGGCTGGGAGTAGGTAAGGGGGTAAGGGGTGCTACACATGAGAGAGCGCGACAGGCACGACTCAGCAACCGCCCCACAACAAGCCTACCAGACAAAGCAAGCAAGAACAGACAAGGCAAGGTCAGCTGACTGCGCACCAGGGCTGGTGCCACCTCCGGTTTCAGTGGCTGGCACAGCTGCTGCTGCCCCCTGCGCCCCTGGCCTCTCAGCTCCTGCCCTGGCTGGGGCACCAGCCTGCACCGGCTGAGGGGGGGCCATGGGCAGCAGTGCTGCACGTGCCAGTGGGGTGGTGGGGGTGCTGGGGTCAGGGTGGGGGCTGTCTCTTATA
>QAXD01000191.1:550818-567849 GCA_004335575.1 Haematococcus sp. NG2 | reverse complement strand
GAAGGGCCCGCGGGCCAGTCACCAATACCTCGAATCACCAACATTCAGGACAGGTACGGTATATGCCATAACATAATGCGGGGCATGGCCTGCTGCTCGGGTGTGTGAGGCACAGGGAAGGACGTGCAGGAAGGAGAGGGATGGGACGGCATCAGGCAACATGGAATGCCAAAACGCGCGCATGGACTGACGCACCCAAGGCAAGAGACATGACCCAACCTCACATCTTGCACCTAACCCAACCCACCCAAACGCCTCCACCACCGCCTCAGCCTCCATGTCTCTGAAGCACGAGCTGGCCATGCCCAGCGTCTCCAGCCGCTGCGGGCTGGGCGCCTGCGCGCACTCCGCCACCAGCGACGCGTCCGCGAACACGATGTAGCGCGCCATCACGCGCACCTGGCATAAAAAAAATCACAATAATGGCATGGCGTTTCACGGATGTTGCTGCATGCCGGAGCCTGACAGCCTGGCATGCCATACGAGGAAACATTCCGGAGATGATGTTTCGGGCGGGACACTTTGTGTGGGTGTTGCTTTTGCCGCTTGAGGTTTGAGAGAAGGTTTGGGAGGAGGTTGGGACGAAGTTTGGGAGGAGGTTCAGGACGAGGTTTGTCAGTGCCACATGTGCATCCCGTTCCATGCACGACACAGCACATGCTGATGGGCCTGGGACAGGAGCGCCCTGTGACACCTGTATGCCTGTGCGCCTGGCGTAGCGCACCGCACCAGCAAGGCTAACGCGGAAAATGCTTCCACGCGCTGAATTGCGTCAGATATGCGACACCTGCCAGGATATGATGCAAGAACTGAAAGGATGTGCCTCCAATGGGCCCTTGACTGGCTTACGGTGTAACAACAACAACAACAACAGGCCCCACACACCTGCTCTACACGCCATTTGGCAAACAGCGGGTCACGGTGCAGCACCTTGATGGCATCATTGTGCTCCTGCGGTGGGAGTGCGCAACTATGGGAGTCAGAGGAGGTGTGGGCATCACAGGTGGGCACGGGCGCTGGCACAGTACATGCCAACCACAGGCTGGCGAGGGGTGTGTGGTGCTTCCTCGTGCGCCCAGGAAGGTCCAGGGCGCATTGTCCAGACTGACGAATGGGTTTGTGTGTGTGTGTGTGCGTATATATGCAGGGCGCATCCTCACCCACATTGATATCAGGATATGGGCCCATACTGCAACCTGTGTGCCCACACAGGTGCATGGCAGAGCAAAGCAGCTGCAGCCAGCGGGAGCACGCACTGCCCAGCATCACACCCAAGGCGGTACGCACCGTGGGGTACTGCGGTACGCTGGCCTTCAGCTTGGATGAGATGGGTTGTGCCCACCAGGGGTCGTCGGGCCGAATGTCCTGCGGAGGTGCACCAATAATAACAATACTAGAATAGCAACACGGCGTTCTTATTACGAGTATTACCAACACCCTCCACTATCAATGACACAGTCACCTGGACCCAGTCATTCATTCGTTTGCCATGTCTGACAGTCATATCCAGGTGTTGCAGGACGCCAGTTCAAGATACCCACGCACAGCCACTGAGAGTGCCTTGCGCCCCTGAGGCCCTGGCTCCTAAGCAGCTACCTAAGCCGCTTTTAACAGTTGTAAGGTGCTACCCTGACTGCACCATGTTAAAACGGGTGGCTGCAGTTACCTCACCTCGGGTGCCACGCCCCGCAGCTGCGCCATGGCTTTGCACAGGTCCTGTCACGCAGGTTGTAGGGTTTAGGGTTTAGGGTTTAGGGTTTAGGGTTTAGGGTTTTGCTAAGCAGTATGGCAGTCATCAGGTCACTTGCAACAGGCCCACGCTTTCAACACAGGCTCCCGAGGGTCCCCAAGCACTTGTGATGCACCACCACTGCTACTGCAGCGCCGTCGCATGAACACTCCCACATGCGAGCCTGCCTCCCACCGCAGCTGTGAACCATGTTGCCCCCCCTGAATGAAGGTCGCTACACTGGATGGAAAGGGAGGAGTGGGTACCTCCGCACCGCCAAGCAGCAAAGAAGGCGCACAACCCACTCCTCCCTTTCCCTCCAGTGCAACGACCTTCATTCATTCACACACACCTTGAGCAGCCGCCCCACCACGCTGTCAATCTGGGCGGTGGTGGCGTTGGGGAACACTTCCTTCAGTGGGGGGAAGCACTTGTAGGGGTCATACCCAGGGCCTGTCAGGTGCACGTGGGCCGAACACGATCTGGGTGCGCGTCAGGATGGAGTGGTGCAACACCACACATACTGCTACGAGGGAAACGCCTGGGGATGACCACAAGGTTATTAATAGTATTATTATTATGGCCACAAGGTGCTCTGAAAGCTGTGAGTCCCTTCGACTCGTGGCCCAGCCAAGGCCCATCCCTGAGTGTCTGCATGTCTCAGCCCCGTGGTGGTGTGCTGCAGGCACTTGCTGCACTGTCACGCTGCCCTCTGCCATCCATGCCCAGCGCCTTGCATTGAAATACTCGCTAAGGAAACTGTGTCATGTTTTGCTGTTTCCCACCACACGCACAGCCCCAAGCGCACGCCGTCACCCACCCACCCGTATAGTAGCGAACGTCCCCCAAGAATCGGACCATGTCCAAGCACACAGATGAGGGGTCGCCCTCCTGCGACACATTTCCAAAATGCAGTATCTTTTAGACTTGATCCCCTTGGCTTCACAATGCGCATGGACAGTGCTGCACTAGAGCACACACGGTATGCAGCTGCCAGCAGACACATGTGCAGGCGCGTCTTGCAGTATGTGTTGTGCAGGCTGTCTGATGTGGCAAGGCAGGTGCAGGGATGTGAGCATGGGCTGTTGCTAGCTTGTGTACATGCTTGCATGGCACATGCCCTGTGTGCTGCCAACCCACATCAGGCGAGAGACTCCAGCTGGTGGAGCACTTCTGGCTCTTCTTTGCAGCTGCCAGCTCATCCTTCAGACGTGCGTTCTGAACTTTCAGGTCCTGCAGCTCCTTCAGTACGGACACCAAGGATTCTGCTCGGTCCGCCAATGGCGCGGGCAGTGATGTTGCTAGCCTTGGCGCCTGTCCTGGTCCAGTTGTTTCAGCCGCAGCTGCTGGCCGGATGGAGATCTGTCCGGCGCCAGACTGCAGGTAGATGATTGAGCACTCATTATAAGGAAGATTTAAACAACACTATTACCGCGATTTCACAAACGCACCATCCGCAGGTTCGGGGCAATGATGGCGATAGAGCACATTGTGATCGCGAACATTGACACTGCCATGAGAGTACGCCTGTTGTGATGGTTCTGGTCATTTTGCACATGATCTCCACCAGGTGATGATGGCATGGTTGCTTTGCGTTCCTATTTCAGCCCCAATCCATCGCTTTCCACGAAGAGATGAAGGGTGTGTAGATAGATGACATGCTGCGTGTGACCAGGCATGTGACTGAGTCAAACTTTGACCCACGAGGGCAAGGCTTGCAGACAAAGCACGACATTTAACAGGGTCAGCATAGAATGCATCTTGTTGCACAACATAAGCTGGGCATCCGGCCCTTCGAAAACGGCAGGCAACAGAGACGTATGCTAGCACAGCTTAACACGCAGTTTCACCTGCCACAGCTAGCCAGCTAGCTTACAGGGGTTGTCCAGCGCGTGCACCAAGCAAGACAGTGTCAACCCTCTTGAGCCAGACGCATCAGCATAACAACACGGCATAAGCAACAGCTCACAGCAGTCGCACACATGCACACATGCAACGCAGGTGCAGCAGCTGCCGCTGCACCATCTTCAGGGCAACATCACATCCACACATTCACCATTCACATGAGCGTCACAAGCCGTTATTGATATGCGTCATTCCTGCATTGGCGAAATCCACAAATCAAACACCATCCCTGCATGCTCTTGCCCCTAGCCCCCATAATGGTGCATACAAGCTGCACAAAAGCGCACACAAAGACACTCAAGTGCACAGCTGTGGCAACCCCAAGTTCAACATGCACCGTTTGCACTGCATATGTGAACTGAGCCACACACCTCTAAAGCTTGATAGAGCAAGCTGCACAGCACAGCGCAACAAACGCGTACATTGCTGCTGCCTAGCTGTGCAGCACTGCAAAGCTCTAACGCTATCAGGCACCCACAAAGCCAGCTGCATGTGATGATACCCAAGGCACGCTGATGCGTCCGGTCAGCACCCAGCTCAATGCTGCGTCCACTGGATGGTCTTGATATCGATGCCCTCTTGCACCATCTCCCACAGAGGCGACATCTCACGCAGCTTGTTCACGTGCGCGACCTGCGTGCCAACGTGTGTAGTGTGGGACTCAGGTTCCAAGCCGGGCCAACGTGTGCGGTGTGGCTGCAACGTTCCAATCGGGGTTGCAACCCCGCCCAGCTGGAGCCGCGTGCGCAGGCACCATGAAGAAACCAAGTGGGTACCGCACTGGGCAAGTACATGCATGGAGCCCATGGACGTCTTGTGCTGCGATCGTGTGGCGGGCCTGCACATCCATTCAGCTTTTTGAGAATTTAGGATTAGGGTGAGCACGCACCGTCATTGCGATGGCCTTGTCCACCTCAGCAGGGGTGGTGAAGCGGCCCAGGCCGTACCTGCACACAACCCAGGGTGTGCAGCCGCGGGCTCATCAGGGGCAGCACCCACACAGGCAACCGGATGGGTGATCTAATAAATCATTATGATCTATTATCTGTTGAGCCGTGGCCAACCTTGACGACGGCCACACACTCACTGCCGCGTCGGCACACATCCCTTTGATATCACTGATATGTAATATCACTGCTGGCACCCATGCGTGCGGCACCTCCTGTGTATGCCTGGCCCCCGGACACATCATGGCTCCAAAGCACCCTAGCACAAGGAATGACCCAGTACAACAAGGTTGGTGCAGGTTTAATGCTACTCATGTCATGGTTCACGCCACTTCCCCGCAAAGGCAGCCGGGCCCAGCAACAGGCCGGCAGCGTGCAGCTGGCCGCGCGTCACACACGCATATACATTATACACAAATGAGACCCGTGTTGAGACCCTATACAATATCTAACCCTATACAATATATATTATATATATTATATAATATATATATATATTTATGTATGCTCTCACCGGATGCTGGTGTGAGCCATGTCCTCCTCCACGCCCAGCGCACGCAGCACGTAGGAGGGCTCCAGGGACGCACTGGTGCACGCAGACCCCGAGCTCACGGCCAGCTCCTGCAGACCAACAGTGTGACAGTGTGACAGCCGCAATGTTCAGGGTTTAGGGTTTAGGGGTTTTAGGGTGTTGGTATGTGCGACAGCCGCAGTATTCAGGGTTCAGGGTAGGGTTAGTATGTGTGTGGGTGTTTGCACATCAACGGCGACGCCGGCTCAACAAAGTGTGTGGGCGCCGTCAGGCACAGCAGTGCAGTGCTGCAGCATGGTATGCACGACACTTCAGACCAGGGAAGCAGGGGCAGGACAAGCCAGTATGGCAGGACGAACCAGTATGGCAGGACAAGCCAGCATGCTCCAGCTGGGGAGTGTGGCCTCAGGGGTGAGCCTCACATCAATCATATCACACACAGCACCATCACCACGCGCACGTGTGCAGATGTGCACTTGTGCACTTGTGCACTCGTGCACTTGTGCAGATGTGCACTCGTGCAGATGTGCACTTGTGAACTTGTGCACTTGTGCAGATGTGCACTTGGTCACTCGTGCACTTGTGCAGATGTGCACTTGGTCACCGCACCTTCAGGCCCATGATGAGAGACTCGCCCTCCACGTACGCGAACGACAGGTTGAGATTGCCCGCGTAGCGGTGCGACAGGTCAGCCGGCCCGTTCAGCTGCACGCCCTGTGGGGTGAGGGAAGGCAGGGCAGCAGACCGCAGCATGTCGGCCGCGGTGAGTACCCTTCAGGGTTTAGGTTCAGGGTTTCAGGGTTTAGGGTTTTAGGGGTTTAGCCCTAAACCCTAAACCCTAAAGCCCATCAGGTGCCAGACCAGATGCACTGGGCTGCGCCACTCATGACTCACATAAGTGGATGTTCCAGGCCACAACGGCCGCCAGGTATGCTGCTCAAACCACGGGGTATTAACACAGCAGGAGGCGCCTGACGCTGGGTTCAGGCCGATGCTATCAAACAGTTCACATTGTAAGCACACAGCCTGGTTGACAGCCACAGCACAGGCCCCCCCGCGCACCTTGAGCTGTGATGTGAGGCCGGCACGCAGACGTTCCTCCAGCCGCTTGATATGGGCCTGGTCATTGGCCATCTCCTGTGACACGAGCATGCCCATGTAGATTGCGGCGTCATGCCCCACACCAGCCACAAGTGCCCACAAGCTGCCGCCCTCAACGCATGCACTCTGAGTACGATCCATGCACTCTGAATCCAATATGCCTGGGATGGGTGGTGTGGGCGTGCTCCATCTAAGGTGCCCGGCCCTCCCAGCTCAATTGCTGGGACCCATGGTCTGTCATCCTCTGAATCCAACCAAGCCCGCCCGCACGCAACCGGGCAAGTGCAGACCCACGCCCACCTTTTGTGCCACCTCGCACGCCTTGCCCAGGCCCACCACCAGGTGTGTGGGCACAGTGCCTGAGCGCAGGCCGCGCTCCTGGCCCCCTCCACTCATCTGTGCCTCCAGGCGCACGCGTGGTCGCCTGCAGGTGCATGCCCCTCACAGCACCTCATCACGCGTGCAACCACAAGCAAACCTGTGTCGTGCGCTGCTGTGGACAACAGCACCTGGACGGTCTCTGCACCACATGGCTTCCTGGGCTCGTCCGTCGGGCAACGGATGCACTGAAGGACGGGGACTTGACTACAGCTGCCGGTGAGCAGGCCCGGGGGCAAAGCAATACTAATTACTAAATGAGCCTAACAATGAGCCTAGCATAAAAACCAAGTCTCCCTCATATGTGCATACCGCACCTGCGAATGTAGATGGCGCCCACACCCTTGGGTCCATACACCTTGTGGCCTGAGATGGACATAAGATCGACCTGTGATGCAGCAGCAGCAGCAGCAGCAGTGGGACACAAGACGGCTCGTAAGTGGCCCTGTGTGAAAGCTGGCATGCAGGGGCGCTGCTGGGCGTGCTGCCCCTTCTAACCAGCAACACAGCTTGCGGTCAAGTCCAAGCAGGTATCAGGAGTGGCGCGCGTGTGCGCGTGCGCACACACACGCGCACACACGCGCTCACCTTGAGGTCGTTGACGTTCAGCGGGATTTTGCCCACCGCCTGTGCTGCGTCTGTGTGGAAGAACACGCCAGCCTCACGGCACATTGCGCCAATCTCCTTCACGGGCTGCACCACACCTGCAGTTTGTGTCATGGGACATGGGAAAAAAAGGTTTTAGGGTTTTAGGTTTGTATGTAGACAAGTAAACCGTGAAAGTAAACCCTTAAATAAATTTAATGGGGTAGGTATGGACAGTTGCGCATGGCATGGGTGGGGACACGGGTGCCAGGAAAAAGCCGAAGAGGCTGCACGGCACGATGCAACAATGCGTGCCACAACTGTTTGCGTTCGCCACCGTGGGTCTCATCCCTTGGAAAAACAGCAGTTGCACGCAGAGGAGGGGCATGGTCTTGTCAGCTGACGCATGCATGCGGTATGGATCGTATGATGCAACCAGTGTTCCCTACCGGCTTCACTCACCGATCTCATTGTTCACAGTCATGACCGACACGAGCGCCGTGTCTGGCCTGATGGCTGCCTTGAGCTCCTGCACACACCCACATGCCACCAGGACGCAAAAAAAACACAATTTTCTGGTCCTCCCATACACAACGAGGGCAGGGCCGCGTCAGGAACAGCAGATCTCTGCAGGCGTCTGGAGCTCCGTAGCTGCCGTACAAACCACACCCATCACCAAATCAATGGCAATAGCGATGTCGACCAGTGATGTGTTGATGGATGTGGTTGGTGGGGTCGAGTTTGCTACCGCAGCTACAGCTGTAGCCCAAGCGAAGCGCGTCACTGCCAGGCCGCAGGCCAGCCCTGCTGCGGGGCCTGCTGCAGCAGCATCATGCAGCCCGACATGCGCGGCCTCTCCAGCCGCACCTGGAGGTTCAGCAGGCCGTCCTTCTGCACCGGCAGGTACGTCACATCCCACCCGCGCTGCTGCAGCCACCGGCACGAGTCCAGCACGCACTTGTGCTCCGTCTGCGTCGTGATCACGTGCTTCTTCTTGTCGCGGAAGAACTGCGCCACGCCCTGCGGTTGCAGCCAAGGCGTGCGCGTGACTGATGTGGGGTGGTGTGACCCACGTGGTGATGAGAATCGGGCCTCTGATTGAAGGCGAAACAAACATGCTGTGAAGAGTGGCCGTGACCCTATAGAACCTCTGCTCAAGAGCTTCTGTGTGGCCAAAGACAAGGGGCCCTTGTGCAGCTAGCTCATGGAATGGAGCTCCAGATGGCGAACACGTCCATTGTCTATCATGGCCACAGAGCACAACCCCCACTCCTGCTGCGCTCTCCCAGCGCGGGGGAACCCCCAGCACATTACTCTGCCCCCCTGCACATCATCCTTGGGATGGGGTTGACCCATCCCCAAGAACAATGCTTCCCCACCTTGATGGCCAGGTTGTTGGACTCTGTGGCACCACTGGTGAAAATGACCTCCTTGGGGTCAGCGCCGATCAAGGACGCGACCTGGCAGGTGTTTCGGGCAGTACATGGATTACGTTATATACTTTTAATAATGCATGGAATGGTGCATCAGCAAGACCAGCCGTGTGAACGTTCAAGGACAGACAGGAAAATAAACAGTGGTCGCATGTTGGTGCGTGCTCATCTCCTGCGTGTGTGCGCCATGCACTCCACATGAACGTCGCTGCACACTCAGCACGACTTATCATTAAAGGCACAAAGAAACAAAACACCCAAGGCCCTCCCGAGCACCTGTTCCCCAGACAACCACTAGGCGTCGCACCTGTGCGCGCGCACGTTCCACTGCCTCCTCCGACTCCCACCCGTACAAGTGTGTGCGCGAGTGTGGGTTGCCAAACTGCGTGGCATGATTGAATACGGAGGGTTGTGTCATACAAAGTGTTGTGTCATGCACACCGTTGTGTCCTACAGAGTGTTGTGTTGATGGAATGCACAGCAGATGACTGCCTGGTCCTTGAGCCCACCATATCCCTTGCCCACGGGCATGCACCACACACCCGTGACACAGCCACAATCATTCATCACACCACCACAGCACAAGGGTGCAGCCAGCACAGGCCAAGACCCCAACACGCACATGGTCTGTCATGTAGGGGAGCATGGCGTCCAGTACGCGTGGGTCAAGAGGTGTGGTGGCTTGCATGTCCAAGTACAGTGGTACACCTCGCAGCCGGATGCCCTTCTTCTTGATGACTGCAGCATCTGCTGCATGGGCTCCAGGCGCTGGGGAAGAACCTGACGAGGATGGGGCACCTGTGAATTGCATGCATGTCCAGCCCCCGTGCATGCACGCTCCTGTGCTCAATTGTGGAGGTGTGTGACATGCACAGCCAGCAGCTTGCGTGCAGGTCTGAAGGACCACGTGCATCAAGGGTTCTGCATGGTTGAGGTATTACAAGATGCAGGTGCAGGGGCCCACGTGTTGCGTGAATATGTCCTGGGGCACAGCAGCAACCCAGCAGCATGCACCAGCAGCATGCAGAGCACGACACCTGGCCGCATGGTAGTAGGTCCCCCCCCCATGCGGACAATGCGCATATGCGATCGTGATTGGCGCCCACCACCACTCATCGCACCTTGCTCATCCTGCAACGGCTGTGGCTGTGCTGCAGCGGCAAAAGCGCGAGTCGACGCTGCTGGCAGTATGGAAGATGTCAGCGCGTTCAGACCTAATCTAGACAGCAGGAAGTGCCCACTAGATCGCAGCATTTCAACAGGGGCGATCAACCAGGTGTACGTAAATCAGAAGAAATAGTCAGCGAAGAGCGTGATGATAGACTGGCTGATACCTTGAGAGTATTTTTACGCAAAATAACACGGTGCAACTACAAGAGCAAGAAGCGGTGACCAAAAGTGGAGTAGTGGTGTAATCATGGCAAAGCATGCTGATGCTGCACTATGATGTTGTATTCATTCTGAGAAGCGGTTTGATGTGATCTGTAGTCTCAGAGGGCTCAGAACCCTAGACACGAAGCTCGCAAGACAGGATGCTCAAGGTACTTCCAGAGGTGGCGCAAGCCCTGAAAGAGGGTAGGCCGGTGGTAGCTCTGGAGTCGACCATCATCAGCCATGGTAATGCAAGCTGCATGGTGCATGTGCTGAACGTGCAGCATGCGTTGCATACGGCTTGGCCCCGGGCATGCAGGCCAGCACAGCTCTGACCCTCATACTTGGGTGGCCGTTGTGCTTCCGTAAGGTATTGTGTACTGCCGTAAGGTATTGTTCACCTGGTTTGACCCTTCCCACAGGCATGCCGTACCCTCAGAACCTGCAGACAGCGTTGGAGGTGGAGGGGGTGGTGCGCGCAAACGGCGCAGTGCCCGCCACCATTGCCATCATCAAAGGGGAGCCATGCGTAGGGCTGGACCGCACCCAGCTGGAGCACATCGCGCGCAGAGGCAGCCAGGTGGCCAAAGTGTCGCGGCGTGATATTGCACGGGTGTGTATAGCTCATATCAGTCATATGCTGGCCGCACCTTGCTGGCTCACAGGCCACCTGCCGAGATTCTGAGCCGGCTCTGCAAACAGGGGCATGCATCAACAAACTGCAGCCACCCTTGCTTTGTATGCTTGCAGTGCCTGTGTGAGGCGGCGTTCGTTGCGCTCTCTGCGAACCCTCTGTTGTCCCCAGCTTGACGCTTGATGGCTGGTGTAACTGTGACAGCCTTCTGATAGCCGCGTTGCTCACATTTCACCCGTCTCCAACCCAGGTGATAGCACTGAAGGGGGATGGCGCCACCACTGTGTCAGCAACTATGCTTCTGGCTGCAGCTGCAGGCATCCGCGTGTTCGTGACAGGCGGCATCGGTGGTGTGCACAGGTCGGGTATGCACATGCTGTCAGTGCAACAGTGTGCAAAGGCCCCAGTTGCTTGTATTGTTTGCGTTGCATGTGAGCAGTGCTGGTTTCAGGTCCATGCCCAGTTCAGGCCACCCTGGCTGGCTGGCTGGCCGCTCTAATGCTTTCCTTCGCTTGAATTGCCCTGGAAACCTCTCATGTGTGATTGCAATTTTCCAGCAGCGGCCTGCAAAAGCTGGTCGAGGAAACCTGTCACGTGTCACTGTGTCACGAGCAGTACAAACTGCACAAATGCCCACCTCCGCCCCTTCCCTGGCCTTCTGCACAGGGGTGGTGAGGTGACATGGGACGTGAGTGCTGACCTCACGGAGCTTGGTCGCACGCCTGTGGCTGTGGTGTGTGCAGGCGCCAAATCGGTGGGTGATCCAGGGATCTGCACCAGGGATCTGTGTTATTATCTGTTATCTGTGTTATTATCCGTAGCTGTTATCTGTGCTGTTATGTTATTGTTCTTCCGTCGTTTGTCCTTGTTACTTTTCTGCAGCCCTGCATGCCTGGTCCCGTGTGCGACCCTTGCCTCAGACATCAGTGCCATGCCGTGCGGTCAGCACAGACAGCACCACATGGATGTGCATGTGGAAGGGAACATGCTCATGCACTGAGCCCTGCCATGCATGCTGTCACGGCGACATGCACACTAGCCCCAGCCACCACCCACCTCTGCAACCAATGCTCACACACGCCAGGTGCTGGACATCCCACGCACCTTGGAATACCTGGAGACACAGGTGATGGAACCAGATCCATGACGGTGGTGCATGTCCCGGGTCAAATCTTGTGAACCGTTTGTTATACAGTGTCAGGCAGGTTGAATCTTGGCAGGGTGTCAGGTCACTGGTGTGTGGATGGGACTGCACCAGGAGCTGTGTGGGATTGTGCGACACCCCTGTCGTGTTGGCACCCTCGTGCGGCACCCCGGTCGTGTTCCAATCCACGCCTGCTGGCGTGCATCATAATAGGTTCTTGCAGAGTCGCATGTCATGCCCCGCCATGTTCTATGCCACGCTGGAGGTGCGGTACTACCGTGCTGACTCAGTTTTATGCCACATACAACACATGAGCGTTCATGTATGTACTGTTGATCGTGCGCGCACCGTGCGGGCCGCAGATCTCGATTTTTGGCTACCGACTGTCAGGCTCCGGCACGCAGAACCATCTGTGAAACGCCGTGTTGGTATTTTCATTCATGCGGGCCGCAGGGGGTGGCGGTGGCTGCGCTGGGGGTGGATGAGTTCCCCGCATTCTTCTCACGCGCGTCAGGCTGCCCCGCCCCCTCCCGCGTCGACTCACCCGAGCAGTGAGTGGCGGCTGCCTATATGTAGGCTGTGTTCCAACACTCAGTGCGTGTGGAGCAGTGAGTGGTGGCTGCCTTGGTTAGCGTTCCAACACTCAGTGGGTGTGGAGTAGATACTGATGCTCCTCAAGGTCATGCCAAGCGCTACCCTAAACCCTGAACCCCAACGCCCGACCCCAGCACAGCCAACTCACACAGCCTTCGCCACGCAGCCAACTCACGTGCTGTGTGGTGCTGCATGCCCCCACAGGGCAGCCGCCATGATCCATGCGTCCCATGTGATGGGTCTGGGCAGTGGCATGGTGCTGGCAGTGCCCATCCCTGACGCGGACCAGGCAGCAGGCGCAGAGGTGGGTGATGAGGATGATATCCTGGAGATGATCAACAACACTAATAACCTGCGGACACCAACCCTACACTCTGTTTCTGACCCTGGACCTAAACCCTAATCATAAAATGCTTGGTGATCGCGCTGGATAGCAATCATGATGGGTGGTGGGTGTGGAGACAAGGGGTGAGGGGATGGCTGAGGCTGCTGCATGACTGACTGAGCATGGGCTGGTGGTGACGATGGCAGTGCCGACAGAAATGTGGACAGGGGGCGTGGGGGGTGAGGATGGGAGACGCTGCAGTACACATTTATGCTTAGGATGTGTTGCTTTCGCAGTCTCGTCACTTGGCCGGCACTTGCCTGGGGAGTAATAATATCATGGAGTAATAATAACACTTACCTGGGGAGTGAGACCCTTGAACTGGGGCCATGCACTTCAGCTGTGCAGGTCGTACCAGCCGCCGTGCATGTGTGCACCCATTTGACCCCGCCTCCAGCAACCTCACATGAGTATCCACACCTGACCTCGCTGTTTGTGTCCAGGTTGAGAACGCCATCAAGACAGCGCTGCATGAGGCTGAGCAGAGACATATTTCTGGGAACCAGGTAGGCATCTGACGTTCTTGATGCCAAACCTCCATCCCGCCCTTGACCTGAGCACCCTACACGCTATATACAGCAAACTACTGCTGCCGCTCTTCCTCAACACACTGAGCTTGATCATACGAACATGCCACTGCACAAGCATGTACCAGAGGAGTGTGCCAGACCTGGTGCCCTGCATCAGCGTGATGTGTTACAGTGTGACCAGGTGCCCAAAAACTTCTGGGCACCTGGTCCTTCATTCAAAAGGCATTGCTCTGTATGGTGCACTGGTGCGGTCTCACTGCCGCTTCCCACTCGTCTGCTCCGCCTGACTCAGTTCCCACGGTCACTTTCTAATAACTCTGTGACCGTTGCTTGGTGTGGCTTGCGGCACTCCAACTTCACAACCAATGAGTTCATGCGTCGTATTTTCGTATTCTGCACATGCAAATTCACACACACACACGCACATGCAGACTTGCGCTCCACCCGTTCTCACACGTCTGCCTCGCGCAGGTCACACCTTTCCTGCTGGAGCGCATCCGTCAGCTCACTGGCGGCAGGAGCCTGGAGGCCAACATCAAGCTGGTCAAGAACAACGCGCGCGTGGGGGCAGTGGTGGCGGTGGAGGTTGCACGGCTGGCCAAGGCAGAGCCGGCTGTGGCAGGGTGTGGGAGCTGCTGCGCCTGCCATGCCCGCAGCCGGTTGTGAGTGAGCCGGCTGTGAGGGTTACGCATGCGCGCAATGGAGCATGCAATGCCGATCAGCCCGTGACTGTCGTCTGAAGGCTGTGTAACATGAACATGACCTTTGAGGGCATGTATCATTGCGCTGCACAGCTGTTGCGGCAAGCTTAGGGATCGTCCCATCAAAGCGGCATCCAGTGCGTGGATTTATGCATAACTAAGTATACAGTGCCATGCAGGCCATGGTAACTTGCCGTGGGTAGTCTTACGTGCTGCTTACATAGGGAGACTCACAAAGCACTGTTATTGCTGGCTTGTACGTGTTGCCTAGCCGCACCCAAGGGACCAACCCAAGTATGACCGTTCCCCCCTTATCCGCTCTCACTGATGTAAACTGAAAATGACAACTTGGACATTGTCAGACTTGTGCAGTCTACAAGGGATCAGCAGAAACCTGACCCTGCTGCGCGCTAAAGCACACCACAAGCAACTTCATCAATGGACATGACGCTATATAAATACAAACGATGATACAAGGAGCAGAAGAAGGCATCAATAACCACTATCCATTAATCGGGCCTTCACCCTGCCCACATGTTTGTGCTTGCATCAGCTTGTGTTCATGCTGCACTTGGGTTCAGCACCAGCCGCAGGGCCACAGGTAACCCTGTTGTGGGCCCATTCACATGAATTCCCCTGCGCAATCTCAGGCAGTTCACTACGCACCAGCGTCATATTCTTCCCCCACTAAAACATGTTCAAGCGCACGACACCAGTCTCAATGAAAATGCAGGGGGTTGCATAGACATTGTGTGTGCGCGTGTGTGTGGACCTGAAAGTTTTTAGCGATGCGCTCCCCACACCTGCCAAAACCTGGGGCGAGCGGCCCACTTCAATACCTTAGATGGCCTTTGTGACAACCACGCCGTTGCTGCCAACAGCATACACTAGCGCGCCAACAGCACGGACCCCATAAAAGTCAGTGGCAGGGACAGCACTGTCCACGGTGTCTTGTGTCCAGGAGGTGCCATCCCAGGACAACATCACTGTGTGTGGCAGCAGGTCAGTGGTGCGTGGATGTTCAGTGCTGAGGCAATCGTGTGTAGTACGTCCACACAGCAAAGCGGCATGGAACGTGCAAGACCGTTACACGGCATTACCCATTCACGGGTACAATTGATCAGCGGTTGTTGTAGATTAAAAGTAGGGCAAGGGCCTGGACCTATACATTGTAGGGTGGGTATACGTGGGCAGCTTGCCCACCAACCATGAGGTGGGCATGGGGGGCCCGGTGGCGAATTAGCTATAGGGGTTGACAAGCCCAAAACAGTAGAGCTGGCGGTTGCAGCCCGCAAATAATGCACACTGACCAGCAACAACCAAGGCCTGATGGGTAGACATACACACGAAGCATCAGCAGGCACTTGCGGCAGGGCAGCTGCAACTCACCCTTGCTGAGGCCCACAGCGTACACTTGTGTGTCACTCAGGCCATGAATGGACCACAGGTCTTGTGTGGCGCCACTGGCCTGAGGCACCCAGGTGGTACCGCCATTAGAGGTGAACACGATGGTGCCTCCGGCTGCATGCAGTGGTGGGCCATGGCGCAAACAACGCAGCATTGTAGGGTAGTGGAGCGTGCATCAGGTCAGCCGAGCGGCGGCAACTAGCATGCACATTGCACCAATGACAAGATGAGCTCGTCGTCAGTAAGGACAGGACAACACTGATGGATGCACACGGGTCCCGCACCACCAATCGACATGACAGACATGCTCAGTGTTGTTATGGGTGTTGGTGTATTTGCAAGCTGCAGTCGTGAACCAGCCTATCGCACACACGAACACCCACCTCCTACAACCCACGCAGTGTTGGCGTCTGCAGCATACACAGCGTACAGATTGTTTGTTGTGCCGGATGTCTGAGGCGCCCATGAGAGGCCAGTCCATTTGGCGATGAAGCCACCACCTGTGCATGAGGCAGGCGGGGGCAAAAGGGGGAGCCAAGAATCAATCAAAAGGGCGCACAACGGTGTTAAGAGAGGGAAAGTGATGAACGGCACATATTGAGATCTGCACAACGTAGCAGCTGTCATGGTTGTGCACATCATGCACATGAAGCACATGTATGTTGCAGCGTGCAATTGCTGCAGTGCAACATTCCAATCCTAAGCACATGTCAAGATCAGTGTATGGGCCCATACTGTACGGGTACATTGCGCCACTCACCGCCAACCACCCAAAAGTTGACATCGGACGTGCCACCAATACCTGCCAGTCCTCCAACCGCTCCGGGTGCAGGCGAAATGATCCAGCTGCCGGATGTCCCTAACGTCGTTGCTACTTCGCCGACATTCGTCACAACAACCAGAAGGGGAATGGTGGCCGGCAGCACTTCCATGAACACGAGGCCTCCTGATACTCCTGACACCACTTGGGGGGAGAAGGTGCCGCCATTGTCTGGTGAGTACTGCACAATCGGAATGCCGTCCGCAATCCACAGATCAGCTGCGTTCATACCACGAACTGCATACAAAGATCCGCTGCTGCCCACGGGTGGTGCGCAGCTCCAGGACGCGCCGTTGTAATGTGCCACGGCGCCTGCCAGGGAATATCACAAACACGCGGAGTGAGCATACACGTATTCAGTGGCACGCCCTTGATGCAAGTCGCCCCAATGAGCATGCAAGGACGGCACAACATATGGGTGACGGTGCAGCCGGCAGGTGTGTGGCCCATCTGGCTTGACACTGCTCCAGCAGCTGCATGTAGCTGCACACTCACAGAGTGCCAAACCGTCATCAGCACTGGATCCCTACTCGGCCTGGCATGAACAGCAGCTCTCCGAGCCTACCCCATGCGTTATGTAGCAGTATATATATGCTCTGGGCCGTGTTTGCAACATGGAATCGGGTCCAGTCAACGACGCAGGGCGAGCAGCACACACATCACTTGTAGGCATGACATACACGCACCACCGAATCCGACAATCCAGACATCGGTCGCGCTCCTGGCCCACACATCTGCCAACAGAGTTGTGCCCACGCATGGCACAGCTTCCTGCAGCCAGGCGACAACTGGTGAAGGAGGAGGCGGGGAGGGAGGAGGCGGGGAGGGAGGGGCC
>QAXD01000191.1:511462-538074 GCA_004335575.1 Haematococcus sp. NG2 | reverse complement strand
TTCTGGTCGTTGACCAGACTGTGACCATGTGACTTGTCTGCCCGTGGTCTCCCTCTTCTTCAAGTACGCCCATGTGGCGTCTCTTACATTACATTACATTACTGTCAGTAAGCTGAGTCATGATCTGGACAGCATCGGCGCTCACCTCAGCTTAGGATAAGATCGTTGCGCATCATGTAACATCGATTCATAACAACAACTCATTATGATTTGCGAACAGTAATATTTGCACTTGAACGTGAACAAGGGTTTAATGGGGGACAAACGTGACCACTACGTCTTCCTGGCGGGGGCCATATCTGGTATTGTGGAGGGTGTGAGCATCCAGCCATTGGAGATGCTCAAGACGCGTGCGCAAATCAACACGGGCGAGCGCATGCGCATCATTCCAGCCGTGCGGGAAATCATCCGTGAAGGCGGTGTATTACAGTTGTACAGAGGCGCGCTGCCTGAAATTACAGGTAGGGGCAAGCAGCATGGCTGCATGGAGCCGACAGCTGGGTCAGGAAGTGCGTGGTGGAGCATACCATCAGACAGCAAGCAAAGCCTGTTGCTACAAATCCTCATTCTGCGTAATGCGCACAAGCTTCATGCATGTCACACATGTGGCTTGGCCGTACATCGTGCACACACTGCACAGGCCTCATTCCACGCGCAACTGCTGCGCTCTCAACGCTCGAGTTCAGCCGACGGCTGTTCCGCAGCTGGCAGCCAGACAATGTGCTCACCACACCGTGTGTGCGGGGATGGATAGGGCTGCACTGTCGTGCCCACAACTCCCAGCTGCTTGCAGCAGGCATGAGGCTTCCTCCTGCCCAAACAACCCTGTATGATGTTGCATGTTTCCTGTGCTGTTGCTACAGTTATGCGTATATCTCTGGAGGACTCAGCGGTGTGACAGAAGGCATGGCGTTCTCGCCCTTCCAAGTCATCAAGGTTGGGGTGTGACGTCGCACCTGACCATGCATGCCTTTGGCTGCACAGCCAAGGGCATCAGTGACGATGGTGGCAGCAGCGGAGGGTGTCCGAGACTGATCGGGGTGCTGACAATCTGCATGAACTGCCCTGCGTCCCTGCACTGCATGTATCAATATTTGTGGTGTACTGCTGCTCAGGTGCGTCTCATGGCCAAGGAGCACCTGGGGCGGTACAAGAATACAATCGATTGCTTGTTCAAGGTGGGTAGGGAGATGGTCAAACATCGGCGCCAACCATACGGCACAGTGCAAGGTGCTGCTACTGCCAGCAGTGTGCGCCATAACCACACAAACGGGGGTAGAGTGTGGCTGTGCATTATGCCGTGTGGACAAGAATCGATCCTGCACCCATATGGCTGCCAACTCTCCACAGGTGGTCAAGTCAGAAGGGATGCTTGCCCTGACCACAGGGCTAGGCCCCACCCTGTGGCGCAACTGCGTGTGGAACTCCTTGTACTATGGCACCATGCATGAGGTACCCGAGCAGCAGTGATGCCGCAGCAGTGGCAGTAGATGTCCCAGCGCGTGGCAAGTGGGCCTGGCTTGCCACTGTGGTTGTGAGCTGGTTTGTGGGTGTACACCTGCCTGTGTGGTTCTGACCCGGATGTGTTCAGCGTGCCATGCGTTGTTCGGGGCAAACACGGACCATGTGTTGATGCGGTCCAGCATCCCAGTCATCACACATACACAGCACCTCCGTTGCGTTTGCAGCTCGAGACACACCACCTCAAACCGCTGGGCAGTGAAGCTATGGAGACTGCACGCTCGTTTGGCGTGGGGCTGGCAGTGGGCATGGGCGCCACATGCTTCAATGCACCATTTGATGTGGTCAAGTCGCGCTTCCAGGTGTGAGGCCCTCCCCTGCATCTTCTTCCCGATTTCTGTCTGGGCCACGGCTGTATGCAGCAACTGCTGTGCACGCTCTGCACCTTGTGCTGTGCATGCGCTTCTGGTGTGGCTTGTTGTGCATATGCAAAAGATGGTTATCCTACAGCCCCTAATGCATGAAGAACTGCACGCTCTGATGCCAAGAACATGGCAAACATGCGTCCGCCATTTGCAGGCTCAGCTCCCCGGGGAGCGCAAGTACTACGCCACCTTACCTGCCCTCATCACCATTTACAGGTGACGCGTGCCCCTGCTGCTTGATCGGCCTCGCGGGCTTCATGTCGTTCTTGCATGCTGTTGCATGGTCCTGCATGGTCTGGTACCCAATGGGCAGCTGCCTGGTGCTGTTACTGAAGGCGGTCCTGCCTCCCACTTCACACTGTCTCACCGCCTGCAGGGAGGAGGGGCCGCAGGCACTGTACCGCGGCTTCCTGCCCAAGGCAATACGGCTGGGTGTGGGTCAGACGGTGGGCCTGCTGGTCTTCCAGAAATGCGTCAACTTATTTGGGGCCCAGGCAAAGAGCGCATGAGTGTGGCCAGTGCAGCTGGTAGCGTGTGAGCACAGAGGCAAGGGGGGCAGCATGCACACAGTTGACGTTCACGGTTGTCATCTCAGTGCGCTGTGTGTTTGTGCATTCCAAACCGTGAAGAATTCAGGCTTTCAATTGGTCCCCTTGCTTTGCGGGATGAGGCATGCAGGCAGTACTCATGCTACCATAAGCATCGTGCTGCATCAAGCAATATAATAGCATGGCACCGCCAACGGCAGCTGTGTCAACGGTTGGCTCATGTCGCTGCTGAGTGATTCATCACAGTCGTCTGTAAGAACGTTCTGTCAGTGTGCAGGATGCGTGAGTTCTGATGACCAATTCGCTTTATTATGATACTGAAATCGTCATGCTGAGGTAGATGTACTGCACTACTGCTGTGGAATGGACAACCCCTCAAAGACTTACATATGTTTAATACCTATAACATATTAACATTGTAAGGCTGATCCCCAAAACGTTTCAGCAGCAAAGCAGTAGCTGAAGTACACGCACGCAGGTCACTGCCCTGATTTCTTATTTCAATGCAGTCGAGTTGATTACAGAAAGTTAATGAAAATGGAGGACTTAACAGGGCCGTTGAACGAAATCTTCGCAGACTTCAGACGCAAATTCAAGGAGTTTCAAGAGGCGCCTTCGCTTTGGGAGACTGTGCAAGGGTTTTTACACGCTGTGGACTGGACGGTACGTCTGCTCATACCAAGATCACCACGATCCAGATCGTAGCGCGGGATTATACACGACACGAAAGCATCCCCGGGGCCTTTGGGGCCGCAATGGATGCGGTGTACATGGGCATGCATGGAGTTGCGCCTTTCATGGGCTGAGGTCCAGCATGCACTTGCTGCGACCGTTCTGCATGCCTTGCTGCAGGAGCCATGGGTCATGGGGCTAGTCTTCTACATGGGTCTCATGATCATCCTAGCCATCCTGACGCGCAAGCGTCCAAATGTCCAGGCAGCGCTGTTCGCGCAGTCAGGTGCGACCTCTGCACCCATCATCGCCCTGTGCAGAAGCCACATGTGTATGGCGTGCGGGTTCAACGGGCATGCAGCACGCAGGCTGCAGGGCCGTCTGTTACCCTTGCAAGCTGATGTGCAGGGCTGGGCATGGCGGCAGTGTCAACCATCTTTGTATTTAACTTTTGCGCCAGCACCAGAGCAGCATGGATACATGTATGCATGCTTACACTGCTCTTGCTCCAGCCTGCTTGCTCATCACCACACCTGGCCGTCAAGTGCAGCTTTGCATCGTTCACCCATTATGATACCACACCCTCATATGCCGCACACAGCCATCATCGTATACATGGGCGAGCGGCTCAACAAGCTGGGGGCAAAGCACTGGCAGTCATTCAGCAGGCAGCACTACTTTGACCCACACGGCGTGTTCTTCTCTGTCATGGTATCGGGCCCGCTGCTGCTGGTCATGTTCATCGTGCTGGTATGTGTGGTTGGGTTGGGTAGGCGGTTGCTGAACCTGTGGCGACCACTTGACACTTGGGTCACCCCTGTCTTGCTGTGCCTCACTAGCATTCAGGAACCAGCGCAGTTGCCACACCCTGAACTGCTGCGCAGCTGTTTCTTGTGTGGCTTGGCAGTTCATGGAGCTGAAGTGTGTGTGCATGTTGCCAGGCTTTCCAGCCCCACAACCAAAGCACTACTGGTACAGGGTGGCCCGTCACCCTGCGTCCACACAAGTTTGTAACCCTGTGTGTGCGCACGATGCAGGTCAACTACCTCCTATCATGTGCTGGGCTGTTAGTGGAGGCGAAGCGCAAAGAGCTGAGGCACAAGGCGCGTGCTCGGCGGCAGGCAGAGGCAGCAGCAGCACCAGGTGGTGCTGGTAGTGGGGCAGCGGCAGAGGGGCAAGCCAGCGCGAAAATGCAAGCAAAGACGCCGTCAAAAAAGACTCAGTGATCAGGCATGCCGTCGGGGCACGTGTGCCAAAGCATGTGCCGAAGCTGTACTCTGCATTTGTGAAAGACTAACACCTGCCCCATGCACCCGAGCTGTATGTACAGAGAGGTCTCAACACCACGAACCCGTGTCAGCAGTGGGGGTTTGGGATGTTTCCTGAACTGATGCAGTCCCAATGTGCACAAAGGACTTGAACGGCTCATGTGGTTGAGGCGAAACCAATGGGGCTGGACGTTCTAGGGCATAAGAGTTGCACAAAGTATGGATCCCTCGTTGGCGATCTCGGCATCAAACTGTGAGAATGCCGAAGTACTGCTGTCACATAATGTGGGACTCCATGCAATGAAATACCACGTATACACTTGGATCTAATAATTATTACATTAAGAGCTGACGTGGAAGCTCTCTCGCATTCACCAGATCTTGCTTCATAATGCCGCCACCTAGCAAGGCCTGCTGCGCACACGACCATGACTGTGAAGCATCCGATTGTGGCCCAGCGTATTCGCTGTACAAGCACATCGATATGTCGCATGTGGGTGACAAGGGTTTGTCACTATGCACAATTGATGCTGCCTAAACCAGAGCCAGCAGCATATTGAGTGCATGCATTTGCAAGCATCTGGCCTGAAGGGTCCAAGTACAAGTGCTGCTAGCTGTGCATTTGCTGAATGGTCCCGGCGCACATGTGGTGCATGGTCTGCATGTGCCCCTCTCCAAATCTCCTGAGCCAGAATGTTCGATACCATGTGCCCACGCCCCTTCCAACTGTGCAGGTGCGCTGTCTGAATGAGGCGGTGCCCAGCAGCTGCCAGGGTGTGTTCAAGGAGTGGTCTCAGCGGCTGGAGCCCACCAACCCACCCCTGACCAGCAATGAGGACGAGCCAGAGCTGCTGCTGCACGTGCCGTGAGTGCGCACAGCAGTGGTCTGTGTGTTTAGTGAGGTGGGGCTCTCGCAGCCTCTGGCTCCTGGCTGCAGCTGCGCGTAGTACATAAACGCACAGGATGCTCACGCAGGCAGCTGCTTGCACCTCAAATGGTCCTTGGTGCTGGTTAGTCCCTGGCCAACCAGCACCAAAGATCACCTGCAGTGGGGGACTAGTCAGCACCAAAGATCACCTGAGGTGCAAGCAGTGGGCAATGTCATTCATGCGTGAGCGCATTTCATTCTCGCCTGCTGTGCCTGCAGGTTTGATGGCGCAGTGAAGCTGAAGGCTATCTCTGTTATTGGCGGCCCCAATGGCACCTCTCCAGCCAAGATGAAGGTGTGTGCGTTTGCTGGGCATAGCTGCAACCTGTGGCCTTGCTTTCAGATGATCAGCTGGTGTGGCCGGGGCCAGGCACCTGTGCATCGCAGCACGCACCGCACACCCAGCCCTCCAACCTCGCTCTGAACCACACCGCCATGGCCATGCCATGAGAAAGAGCTGGACTAAGCTAGAGTCAACCAAAGCCGAGCTGCACACCCCAGTGGCTGCAGCACACTGCCCGCAATGCATATCTACTGAGTACCAAGACTTTGTTCATACTTCACGGTCATACTCCACGGTCATACTGGTCTCGCAGGTGTGGATTAACCGCGACGACCTGGACTTTGCGGCTGCTGAGAGCGTGGCACCTGTGCAGGAGTGGGACCTGCAGCCCGAGGATGCGCAGGGTGTGCTGGAGTACCCCACACAGTGAGCGATGCTGGTGCAGGGCAGACGACCTGGTCGGGGGTGGATGCAGCAGATAGATGGATGGATGGATGGATGGTGGCTTCATTAGATAAGGATTTGCGCTTGCTGATGGGGGGCTCAGGTCGGGGATGGGGTGAATGCTAAAGGTGGGCAGGACCACTTCATGCAGCACCAGCACTGACAGAACGACAAGCAACGCAAACCGCCTGTGCTTCCAGTGCGACCGTGTCAAGCTTTTTAGCTGCAACAGCTTGGACACATACACACATGTGCGCGTGTGTGGCCCGGTGCAGGGTGGCCAAGTTCAACGGCGTGCACAGCCTGGACATCCTGCTGAGTGGCTGCTTTGGTGCCGACCACGTGGAGGTGCACTTTGTGGGGCTGAAGGGGGAGTTCTCGGAGGTGCGTGGTGCAGGGGCCACATATGAGATGGCGGTGGTGCTGCGACATAATGCTGCAGTGGGCACTGCTGATGCTATGTACTGTGCAACAGGAGTCGGGGAATCTGTACTGCCCGTGCATGTCGCTCATTGTACCTTGGTGGTGGTGTGACATGATGCTGGTGGTGTACGGTGGTGGTGTGACATAATGCTGCAGCTGGCACTGGTGCAATGTACTGTTCAACAGAAGCCAAGAAGTTTGTACTGCCCGTGCATATCACTGATCATACCTTTGCATTCAGCCCACAGCCTGCAGCTGCATGTGCGTACGCGAACGGATGCCCTGCCTGCGAATGTTGTGCAGCACCCTCACACAGGGATGTTGTTGACGCACCGTCATAATGCACCATAAAGTCATGATGCACCCGAGTACCAGGTATAATAATGTTGATCTCATGGCTGCAGAGGAAGCGCACTGCGGTGGAGGCGGTGTATGAGGCACGACCTGTGCCCACAGACCACAAGGTGCCTGGGGCCACAACAGGCAGCGGGTGGGGGCTGGGGCAGTGAGTTAGAGTGAGGTGTGCTGGGGCTGCATGAGGCGGGAGCTGCTGTCCCTCCTCGCTATGACGCTCAAAATAGTGTTCAAAGGTTCATTTCAATCATTTGTAGCAAGATGTGACCAGGCTCAGAGGCCCAGAGAACGAACGCTGCCGAGCATGCGTCATTGGCGCTGGTTTTTGCAGTCACAGGACGATGGACGGTCACTGTCTGGTAGTTGTACATGTCATAGGAGCACCTGACCACCATGTGATTTTCTTTAATTATTACAGCTGTTGGATGAACATCAGGGTGTGGTGCGTCAGCACATCCGTACATACAAATGGTGTACGCTCTCATGTGGGCGTGCACAACTGATCGCCTGTTGATAGAGTTCATCACGCGTGTAACAAGCAAGTATGACGCTCTTAGCATACTGCACCCATTATCATCACATGGCCTCCTCTCAACGGTCCGACCAAACACAAGCAAGCTTGTTGAAGCCCATGCCGATTAGTTGTGTGCATGGCCACTGAAATAAACCAGCAACTTCAAACCTGAACACAAATGCTGGCATGCGCCGAGCTACAGTCAAACATCACGGCATCACAGCGCGTGCTGTACAACATCCGAGAGTGATGCATCGTTTGCCACTGTGCACTGTATAATCCTTTTAGGATAATGTCACCTGCTGGTTCTTGGTCCTCCTGGCACAACAGTGGAGATGCCAGCAGGGTGCAGGCTGCAAGGTGCCCAAGCCCACCGCCACCAATGCCTTTTTCCTTGCCAGGGGCTGCTCAGAACCACTTGTGCTTGTGGCGCTTGTGCTTGCCGTGGTGGCCGCCATACACAATGACAGGTGGGGCGGCGTAGTGGCCCTTGTACTTCTTGCCTGTGGTGTGAACAGTCAGGCCAGAGGTGCAGGCGGCACAATCAGTGGCCGTCGGTGGCTGGCTAGATCGACGATGCATGCGCCGGCGCCTGCCGGCCACACATCCTCATGTGCCTCAAACACCCTCTTGCGCATGCACCTCACAAAGGGAGCAGCAAAGGATGTGGCGATGGCAACCAGTGCACATTCGGGTGCATACTGCATAGCAACATACCGTGACCGTAGCCGTAGCCGTGGTGGCCCCCGTAATGTGCACCACCGGTGATGACAACAGCAGGTGGCATGTGGGGTGCGTGGTGGCCGTGACCCGGGGGTGGGTATGCGTAAGGTGTCGGGTAGGCGGGTGGTGGGTAGGGGTAGGGCGCAGCTGGCGGTGGGTACGCTGCAGCGCAGAACACACCACCCAGAATCAGTATTACCCTGCTACAAGCAGCACATTGTCTGTGACTGGACACCGCCATGAGACCCTCGTGCGCAACCTTTGGAGGAGCAGACCAACAGGACAAAAACTACATCACAGCAAGGTAAACCATTGTGCAGCCACTGGCCTGCTATGGTGGCAGGTTGTGGCAGGACAGCAGCAGGGTGATTTGCCCGTTGCTTGCATTGGGTGATTCAGTGCAGCTCACCTGGTGGAGGATACGCTGGAGGAGGGTAGGCCACAGGGGCGGCGGGTGGTGGGTAGCCAGGAGGTGCAGCATAACCGGGTGGGGGGTAACCTGCAACCATAATGAGTGGGCGCCCTGATTTGCTTCCAAGCCGGTGGCATGTGGCCATAGTGTAATGTGCAGCTGACCTTCCCGGTTATGGACGATACGGGCACATGCATAAGTCATGTCTATGCACCAGAGAATTGCCAGCTGCATGCTTACCAGGTGGGGCGCCAGGTGCTGGGGCTGGGTAGCCAGGAGGTGGGTAACCTGCCATAGGATGAGCAAGGCTGTTCATGAACTTGACAGTGCAGGAAAATGCAGAGCGCAAGCCAAGCGCACGATTTTGGTGCTTGCGCAGTGCGCAGGGATGTTGCCTTGCTGCACCTTTGTTGCATGTTGTGCATGGCATGCATGTGCATGTCAAAGCACCATAAAATGAGGAATTTCTCACCAGGTGCAGGGTAGCCAGCGGGCGGAGGATATCCCGGGGGAGGTTGGCCTGCGGACCGATGTCAAGGCAGCAGCAAGGATGTGACTGGGGTTTTCAGCGTGGGTTCTTGCCGGGTTCATCCTTGCAATAAATAACAGTAGTGATATTCAATAAGTCTTTCCATCATTCAGGCTCAAGATCGTGCCTGGAGGAGGGTACATGCTCAGTACTTTCTTCTTGTGGCAAGCTTGCAGACCGAAGCAACCCGTAGACCTGCAAGACGAATTCCAGACTGACCGCAGCGCCCTGCATGTGTTCCCCACTTTGTACACACTAGAGGGGGTTTTCGCTTTTCCATTCTTTTGTAGTCCTTTGTTTTTGTGCAATGTGAATCGCACTATGCAGCATGACGGGGTTGGATCAAGAGTTCGATTCGATGCTGTTTTAACATCGTGTTTCAGGCGGATCTACTGGGCACTGCAAGGCACCGTTTAGATTAGCTGCTGGCTGCTTTGGTTTTGTTCGGGTGCCTGGTGTCAACCTGCTGTGACCGATCCTGAACTGGTCATGAGCGCGTGGGCATGCATGGACCAACCAAGCCAGCCCACATTTACGCACCAGACGCTGCCCGTGCAGCAGTGGGGTGCGCCAGTGGCCGTCGAATTGCCCACTGCCAGCGCCCAGGGACAGATGTTGGGCTGCTTGGGCAAAGCACGGGGCAAAGCAAGGGACGCTTTGGATGCGATGTGAGCGGCACGGTTTGTGACACAGCCCCTGGGGGACGGGGGCCGGAAGACAAATGCAGGGGGGCTGGGGCGGCCATGGTGAGTTGCCCTGAAGGTGCCTCACCCCTTCCCCTGTTTAGATTAGGCAGTGTCCGCAATGAGCAAACACAGTGGGCAAACACACACTCTGGTCTCCACACCCCCACCATGCCAGGCTGCAGCAGCACCCTCAGCCGTTGCAGCAGCAGCATGACTTGCTACCTGTGAAGCCTGTACCGCACACATATGTACCGCCTGTACCGCGTGCACCTGTACATCATGCGCGCCGTCACGGGCGACAGATACCCCGGCTGCACTACACCAGCACCTTGGCACGGTAAAGGGGTAAGGGGTGTAACACTTGAGAGCGCGCAACAGGCACGACTCAGCAACCACCCCACAGCAAGCCTGCAAAACAAAGAAAGCAAGCAAGGGGCACGGTCCGCGCATCAGCAGCAAGGGCCCACCCACTCCCAGACCCGCTGCCCCATGCCCACCACCTGCGCCTCAACCAAGCATGTTCATGCTCATGCCGTGATGGTGCGGCATGCTGCACCCAACCCAAGCGCTGCACGACAACACCTACCGTGAGTATGGTTTGTGTGCGGTACTGCATGTGCGTGTAGGGCACTGCAGTGGTCTTCTGACACCTGCCCTTTTGGCACTTTTGGCTGCAGTACAGGTCATAGTGCGCAGTAGAACAGCGCAACAGGGCCTGGACGTTTGTGCACAGTTTCTGACTGTAGGTTTGTAGTTTGAGGTTGATTTTTACACGTCGACAATAACCCTAGTCCATAGCGGACGGTGCATCCTCTTGATCAACAACGCGCGGATTATGTACAGCACTTCTTGACGACGCACAAACTCCGCATGTGCCTCAACAGCAGACCTGTGGATCCTGCCAACTATTGGCTATGGTTACGTTGTTGATCGCCTACGAGGGTAAAATATAGAATGGATATGAAGATCTGTTGGTACATCGCTGCTGCGGTTGCAACGTCCCCTGTGCTGGTTGTGGGAGGCGCAGTGGTGAGAAAGGTCCATATTACCTGCATGCCTGCATGCTTCAGCCATATGATAGAGCTGAGGCTTGACGCACACATGTATGTACCTGCACATGTACATACCTGCATTATTCATGCATCGCGTGTTGCTGCAGGTCATCCAGGCCGTGCAGCAGGCCATCAAGCGTTGGCAATACCGGCACATTCCTGGTGCGTGCTGGGCTGCTGGCCATGGCGAGTTGATGCGCACAGGTCCTGCTCCTTCCCTGGGACCTTGATACTGAGCAGTGCCCCGATGCTTCAGCCACTGCTGGGCTGTAGCGAGTCCTTGGGTGCCTATATCACCACCGTACCTGGCGCATACAGGCCCCAAGCCCAACCCGCTGTTTGGCAACCTCCCCGACATTATCAAGGCGGGCGGCCTGCATGCGGCATGCCTCAGGTGGAGTGCCCAGTATGGTGGGCTGTACCAGATGCACATGGGAGGGCACCACTTTGTGGTCGTGGCTGACCCAGACCTGGCGCGCACGGTGTGCGGCTGCCTCTTGCTTTAGGTTATTGTATATACAATATGAACGAATCTGTGCATGCTGTTGCAGCACTCATCCCATACGTCAAACTACCCTGCCTATGTACCACCCCGTACGTCAACCGCCCCGCACGTCAAACTACTCATACCGTTGCCAGGGCATCCGTGCATACCATACATGCCGAACGCTGCAGCCCTCGCGCAACTCAGCAGTCAGCACTGCGCAGACCCAGGCGAGCTATTAAACCCAGCATTCTGACAGCTGGCACAGACCTGATGTGCACCTGGCACCTTTCCATATGAGCCTATACACTACGTTTCTGCTGCTAACACGTAACAGCAGGCAGCAGTCTGATACCTATATTAAGGCACATTCTGTGTGCGCGGGTTCTTCAAATGTGGCCCCAGGTGCTGTACAAGCTGGTGAACCACACGGAGCTGATGGGGCCAGCGTTTGTGCTGATCAGGGACCCCCACAGGAAGCTGGACACCGAGGGCCTGCTACAGCTGAAGGACGCGCAGTGGCGCAGCGTGCGCAACACGTGGCAGCCCGCGTTCGCCCCTGGCAGCCTGCAACAGTACAGCAAGCTGATGGCCGAGAGCGCGTGCAAGCTGTGTGGGGTGCTTGGGCCCCTTGCGGCCTCTGGCCAGCCCCTGGACATCCACGCCTACCTGTCCAAGATGACACTGGCGGCAGTGGGCACATGTGCATATGGGTGGGTGCACGCGCAGCTGTGTATACCTCGTGTTGACCTGGGCAGGGATTTGGGCCATCCACCGCATGATGCTGACCCACAGAGTGATCAAAAGCAGGGTATGCTCGGATAAGCAGGGATGTGCCAGTGGCAGGCCCATACCTGTTTCAGTGCTTGCATGGCCATCTGCTCTTCCTCCGGCCATTGCGTTTAGGGTTTAGGGTTTATGGGCTGTGTGGGTTTAGGGTTTACGGTGTATGGGTTTGGGGCTGTATGCTGCAGGGTTGACTTCGAGACTCTGGAGCCAGGACCCAGTAGTGCCACACAGCCTGGCCGTGAGGGCTCAGCATTGGCAGGAGAGCAGCTGGTGCACGCAGTCACAACATTCTTCAAGGCAACACAACGTGCTGTGAGTGCATCGCTTTGTCTGATGCACCTCTATGTGTCTAAACTTGGTTGCATGGACAGTGCATAGCGGGTGCCTGCTCGGGAGGAATATCTGGTTGCAGCAGCCGCTGAACAATTTTACTGGACGTGCTCTTATGGCTGCAGAACGCGAGCAAGTGGAACCTGCCAGCACTGCTGTTGCCTGTGCTGACCCCCGTTTTCCGCGTGCTGGCATATGCCATGCCTGATGACCGGTTCAAGAGGCAGCTCCAGGTGTGTTCTCAGCTTTCTTCCTGCACTACATGAATGCTCGCACATTGCAAGCCACAGTTGTGCTTCTTTGTTCACCCAGCAGCTCCTGAGCTCTAACAAGTGCCTTGCGTTGTGTCATGCCAATGGGCATGACACTGTGTCACACTGATACTGCTGCCCAAAGGGCCAGATGTGCCTTAAACACCGACAGGCCAATGCATAGGATGCCGTCCACACAAGGTGTTCCTCACTTTAATGCCGCTCTTCGTCATTTGCCGCGGCCAAGCAGGCCCGTCAGACAATCCTTGCCACCAGCCAGCAGCTGATTGCGCGCTGGCGTGCGGCGGCCGCGTTGCCCAGTGAAGACGGCCGCAAAGACACAGACGGTGCGCACCGCACGGAGGCTGGCTGTGCAGGTCAAGAAGCTGGTGGTGGGACCCATGGTGCTTTGAGCACCGCCGTGCGCAAAGGCGCATGCCCCTTGTCAGGGGTGCAGGCAGGGTCCTTCCTGGACCTGCTGCTGGCCCAGGTGCAGCACAGCCACTCCCTCACAGACATTGGCATCATGGCCCAGGTGGGTGTGGGTGTCTTCTGGGCTGCATCCCAAGCACGGGGGCCCTGCAACTTGTTGGTGCCCATGATGGATTGTAATGTGTTGTGGAGAGTTGGGCCTAACGCGTGCATGGGGACGGTGCGGCTGTGGCAGTTGATGCTCGGGGTGCTGAGTTCAGCTCCTTCTCGGCAGGGATAGGCCAGGGAATGCTACAAGCAGGGGGATCAACGAGCACAACAGCAGCGCAGTCATGCTCCTGGCTTGCTGCACAATAAATAATAACAAGGCTTGCTGCACAGTGTGCAGATAAATATACGGTATTGTCATGCCACCCGCGCAGGTCAGCACCTTCATCCTGGCCGGCACAGAGACCACAGCTAACTGCCTGGCCTTCACAATCTACCTGCTGTCGCGTCACCCAGAAGCAGGTGCGGCTGCAGAAGGCCCAGTGGGGGCACTGGACAGTGGCCTGTTGGCTGAGCTGCATGCATGCAAGCCGTCCTGCTCCAGCTTGCCTGGGTTGTTGGCAGCTGTATGCTTACCAGGATGAGCACTGCTCAAACCGTCTTGAAAGCCAGTTGCTGCCATGAGCCAACATGCACACGACGCAGCACATGGACAGTCACCTTTTGTCATGCATGTTGTGCTTATGTGCAATGCCCCTTCTCAGAGGCCAGGCTGTTGGCAGAGGTTGATACACATGGGCGGGGCAAGCTCGTGACAGCCAGCGATCCGTTCCCGTGGGCGGATGCCGTCGTTCAGGAGGCGCTGCGTCTCCATCCGCCCGCATACCTCACGACTCGGTAAGTGATCCTGCTTAATTGTGTAGCAATGTGCATCAGGTTGTTCCCAGCTGGACTGTATCCTTCTCTACATATGACAGGCCTGACAGGCAGGCCTTATGTGCATGACTGGTTAGGCTGCATGTTCACGAGTGGTTAGGCGCTACCTGGCCTGCTCTCTACATGCTCTCTACATTTTGTGTGCATGCCTTCCATGTGGTGCACAATGCCGCTGCTGTATTTGGGCGCATGGTTGGTGGCAGGCTGACCGGCACGAGCCCCATGAGCTTGGGAGGCATTCCCCTGCCACCCAACACACAGCTCCTGGTGAGCCTTAACATATGCATGTTACTGGGAGGACATAGCTAAGGGTCTAAAGCAATGAATCCTGAAGCTTTCTGCAGCGCTTGGCTGCGCTGGCGTGGTGTGCACCCACAACGGAGGCTACGCGTAGGAACTTGAATACCTGAACATGTGTGATCTGGTACATGTTGCTTCAGGTCTCAATCTACTCCATCCACAAAGACTCGGCCAACTGGCCACGTGCTGATGAGTTTCTGCCCCAGCGCTTCCTGCCTGAGGTATGTGCTGCCGCCTCTCAATCGCAATGAGATGTTCTGCTCCCATTGGATGTTCTTACCCTTGCCACATACATTCAAGGTCTTCAACTCTCCAAACCACGTGTCATGACTTGTCCAACTGCATGCGCCCATGCTGCACGCTTACCACACCGACCAATGCTCAATTGCCACTGGGCGGGTGTTACCACCCAGCACGTACTGCATACTGTGTACTGCTTGGTTCTTGCCCTCAAGCAGTACGAGAAAGAGCTGGGCCCGCGCAATGCCAATGCCTTCCTTCCGTTCGGCGCTGGCACACGGCACTGCATCGGCTACAAGTGGGTGTGGGTGGGGCGTCCCCAGTGCTTGGGGTGTTTTGTGCCGGCCTCAGGATGGTTCATATTGCCCTGGTGCTATAGCACACGGACGCTGCAGCGCGACAGCCAGAACAGTGGCATGAGCCAAGGAAGCAGAGCCATGCATGGCTGGCTTCTGTCCAATGCAAAAACAAGTGTGTCAAGACCCAGTCACATGCCGTCAGCATTGCTTGCTGCAGGTTTGCTCTTCAGGAGGCCCGGATCGCCCTGGTCCACCTGTACCAGCAGTACACCTTCAAGTACGCACAGAGCACTCCCATGGAGACTGCCTCAGGCATCACACTATCACCCAAAGGCGGGCTGTTTGTGACCGTGCACAGGCGCAGCTGACTGGCTCTGTCTCACACCTGTTGGACGTGTAAACAGGCTGCTGAACTGCGCTGTTGACTGCGTGGGGCACTGGGTCCTAGTGTCTCCAGTGCTACTGGCAGGTGTTGGTTGCGTTACATAACAAGTTGGGGGAGGGTGAAATCGTGCAGACCACAGCACACAGCTCAGATCAACTGGTTTCTAGCCATGCGATGCCATGAGCATAGGCTGGACGATCTGTTGCGCTCTGTAAAGCTGTGAGCACTGAGTTGATCTGCTTGCGTCAAACGAAGATTGAAACACCCTGAGCCACGACATTGGATTGCATATCAGCTTGCGCCATGTTACACCATGCCGAAAAGGAATTTGCAAGCACCCGACCTCCCAGCAGGTACACCCAACACGGTTGCTCAACTGAGGACCTGCACCACTGCTCCCACACAGCTGCAGCCACAGGCCAATTCCACCAGAACCTTCAGCACTCGCTTCATCTCTGCCTATGTCTACGTGCAGCCCTCCAACGCTGCCTGCCTCATGCCCCAACAGATGTGGCGCCCTTCCGCGCTCGCCCTTTGCGCTGTTGCTGACTAGCAATGTCATGGAGCTGCTGCACCATATCCAAGCACGCTGACGCACTCCACGCGCGCAGGCACATCATGAGTGCGTTGTTGTGGGCAACCAGGACCCAGTTGCTGTCTTCATCCAGAGGGGGCTGTGAGGCAGCAGCTGCCGCAGCCGCTGCGCCACCTGGGCCCGCCACCACCACGGCCGCAAGCAGCGCCAGGTGAGGATCATCACGGCCACAGGGCACAGAGCGCAGGTAGTGGAGCACGCGCAATAAACCGCACGCGCCGCTGTCTGCACGCATGCCCTGTGCACTGATGCTGCCACTGCCGCCGCCGCCGCTGCTGCTGCTGCTGCTGCTGGATATCCCCTGGGCAGAAAGTTGAAAAGTCGAGCCAGGCGCGTTGGCGGCAGCAAACATTGCACTTGCGCTCACTACACCCGTTAGCTGTATGCGCAGCCACGCCAGCCGTGCGCGCTTGTCCCGGGGCTGTGTTGGCTGCGTGTACCGTGTCAAAGCCACCCATATGGTTGCCGCCAGCTGGAGCGGCAGCTGCACCATCGCACTCAAGGCGTGGGGCATCCCTATCCCGGCGCGCTGCTCCTTCAGCAGCTTGTTGAGCAGCACGCTCAAGCTCACATTCTTGATAAACGCGCTGATCCGGTCTGAGACCGCCGGGTGGACCAGCAGCTCTTCTGCTTCAAGGGCAATGGAAGCAGGCGACTCCAGCTTCTGCATCTTAAGCAGCAGCCGGGTGGCGACGGTGATTGCCGTGGGCATGGTCATAAGGCTGTTAATGGTGCGCGTGAAGCGACTGGCCATGAGCATCCGCCACTCAGCTGCTACCGAAGATGTGCATTGGGATAGCTCCGTGCACAGAGTCTGGGCCACGATGTGCCCGGCCACGTCGGTGTAGTCGTTGGAGAGGTACTCGAATGCACCTCCAAGCCGTGTGGGATCCTCTCCACTTCGTCCATACTGCACAAGCACAGTGTGGTTCACCTGCGCAGGCACAATGCAGCAGACAAGTCAGGCCATACCCTGCCGGCCCTAGCACCCAGACGGAGGCGCACCGCAGGCACCAAGACACAGGGGCAAGGAAAGGCACATGGGCAAGCAGCCCAAGGCTGTTACGTGTTAGTAAGCAGCGCGTGAAAGGCCACCAGGAGATCCACACACGCAGCGATGAGGCAGGCAGCCAACAAGCAGCAACCACACAAGGCTATAATTGTCAGCGAACAGCAAACACACACGCCACAAGCTGGCAAGCAGCGGCCCACCCCACACCCATCCCAACCATGCAGCAGCCAGCCCGTGCACCTGCGCACTGGCACCCATCACATCAAAGCTGTGCAGTGCCACGCCCCATGCTGCGGACGTGGCCCCAGGCTTGTCCTGCTGGTGAATCCCCATCGCAAAGTCATACGCGTGGCGCAGCAGCATGTGCACCTCACCCAACAGCCCCGCCCAGCCCAGCATGCGCACGCGCAGTTTCGAGCCCGGTGGCAGAGGCAGCTGCTGTGCGGGTGCGACGGGCACGAGGTTCTCTGTGTGTGACAGCTGGCACACATCGTTCAGTAGCAGGAGTGCCGCTGCCGCCAGTGCTGCCACATCCATGGGCTGGGCTGTGGGGCGTGCCGCTGCACTGCCTGTGGAACTGGCTGCGGGGCGAGAACCGCTACTCCTGGTAGCAGCGGTGTGTGAGGGTGATGCTTGGGCCGATGTGGCGCCCCGTGTGGCAGCAACTGGGTTGGGTGTGCTGCCAGCCACCTGACTGGTGCTTGCGCCAGTGGTGGGCGCTGAGACACCAGCAGCAGGGCTGGGGTCGATGAGGTCCAACAGAAAGGTTGCGTGCTCGCGCACGATCCTGACCACATCAAGCAGCTGACTGAGACGCGGGTGATCAAACCCGTTCACAGAGGTGCTGCGCGCCAGTACATAGAGTGCTGCACAAGTGGGACATGGTCGCCAGGCACTCGGAGTGCCGGGCAGCCAGGCCTGTGGCCTCCATGCTTCACTGTTGTGGTGTTGCAGCAGCAGGGGCTCAACGAGGGTCCAGACACCTGCTGCCATAGGGTCCACCGCACCTGTGCTGTCCACTGTGAAGCGCACACCTGCATGGCGTGAAACAAACACGTCCAGGAGCAAAGCTGGTGGAGGTCAGTGCACACGGGATCACGATGCTTGTGGTAGTACAGCTACGTCAGCCAGCTGACATGGCTTGCTGCTCCGAATCAGCCAGCATGCATACAACCATGCATGTGTACTGCTGGCAGTTTGGCAATGTGGTACTCACCTGCATGTTCGAAGATCCACGTCTGTGCTTCCATCAGTGCATCCACTGCCGCTGGCACATACGAAGAGACTGCTGGCTGCTGTACAGCTGCAGCTGCTGCATGATCATGTGGGGAGGCTGCTGGTGAAGCGGCAACAGTGGATGCAGCCTGCTGCCCGCTGCGCACTGCTGCTGTTGTACTGACACCTGCAGCTTGCCCGCCCTTGCCTGCGGAGCCTGCAGTTGCCCCATGCCCTGTGGAACTTGTCTCAGCCGCCTGCTGCAACGCTAGCAAAGCATCGTTCCACACACCCCACGCCAGTAGGACAGCCCAGCGCATGTCGGCATGGGGCGCCATGAACCTCAGCCGCCACGTTTCAGATGCCAGCACCCAGTGCCAGGCGGATTGCGGCATGGACATGTCAGAGCCAGACCCAGGTGAGGGGGTGTGGGCGCAGCCTGACAGCTGGAGGCACACGCTGGCCAGGGGCGTGGCAAGTTTCTCGTAGACTTCTCCCGTGACAAATGTATCGCGGCGCTCCTTCAGCGCAGTCAGCGCACTGTACGTTGAAAGGTGGCACACCATACGTGTGAGGGACAGGACGCCCGTTGTCAGCCAGGGTTTGGTGTGGGCAGCACATGCCGGCAGCAGCGCCTGCATATGCAGCACACGCAGCATGCAACCCTCGCGTCAGCAGGTGTGCCTGATGGTGAACAAGTATCATGGAGGAGGTGCATGTGGGGGAAGGATGCGGCGACAGGAACGCAGTGCAAGCAGGTTCCAACAGGGAGGGGCCCAGCGACATACCAGGGGGTCTAGGTGCTGTGCGACCTTGTGCAAGTCCGGCGTTGCGCATAGTGTCAAAATTTTGTTCGGCAGGTCAGCAGGCGTGTGGTGCAGGCGACGCAGGGCCATGAGGCATGACACAGCAAAGGTCATGCAGGTGCCAGCCAGGCATCCGTGCAGTCGTTTGTCTGTCCCGGCCTGGCCTCCCCCTGGGTCGTTGGCTGAGAGGGACGCATCGCAGATTTCAAACAGCTGCATCTCCAGCAGCTGAAGCAGTTGGTGGCACGTTGGCAACCGCTCGGCTAGTGAGTTGGCATCACTGCCGCCGCTGCTACTTGCATTGCCGGTGCTGCTGCCGCCATTTCCAACTGCAGCCCCAGGGGCTGTTTGTGTGCTGCGCGTGCGGCTGCTTCTGCACTCCAGCCACATATGCAGGCGCAGGGTGATGTTGCATAGATCATACATCAAGCGTGTAATCGCAAACGATACTGGCACGGCGCCATCCTCCAGATCCGCATGTGGCGCAGACTGGGCAGCAGAGGGCTGCGCACTGGTGCCCTGGTTTTCAGCTGGAGCTGCTGCAGATGCCGTGCGCTGCCATGAGAATGGCACTGTGCGCTCCCAGGCTGGGTCGCGTGGTGCATCGCTGATCAGAGGGATGACAACAACGAATTTAAAATCGTTCGTAGGCGGCGTAAGGATTTGCGTCATGCCGTCCAGCAACAGCAGCAATTCCAGCTGCAGGCCCCAAGAAGCACCCATGACTTGTATCAGAAAGTGTGGCATGAGGTTGAGGAGATCAGGCCATCACATCTGGGTCGACGTACAAGAGAGCGTGATGAACCAAAGCAGCAAGGCGCATGCACAAGGCTGCCACAAGCAGCAAGCAAGACTCACATTCAGCAGTGGTCTAATGAGTGCCATCCCCACGTGCGTGGCCCCACGCATGCGCAGCAGCCCGACTGCACGCTTCACAGCATGCATGGCCCATGCCAGCTCCTGGAAGGCTGTTAGGGGCGTGGGGTTGCTGCGCTGTGTGGCTTTGAGCTCGATGCTGATCTGTATGGGAGGCAGCGCACATGCCAAGGAAGGGTGGGGTGTGCTTGGGTCAGGACCATGACGAACAGTGATGTGGCTGCTTCAGCCTGCAATGACTGTGCACAGCAGTTTGGTGAGAGCGCACCGCTTTAGCAAAGACCTCGGCAGCTTCCGCGACGAAGCTGGGATCGTCAGCTGCCATGCCTTTCTCAATGAGCTCCAGGCATTTCTTGACGATGTCCCAGCAGCACCTGCCACTTGCTGCCTCCTGTGCTGCTGTCCCCTGATCATGAGTCCCAACAGCAGCTGTGGGCCCTGTGGCTGGAGGGGCCATGGGTGCGCAGGGGTGGTAGAGGGCACCTCCAGTAAGCTAGGAGCCTGCAGGAGCAACATACAAGTCATGCTGAGCGTGCATTTCAGCATGTCAGCATGAGCCCATGCATGCCGCACACATGCCCGGTTCTCACTGCAAATTGCAATGTAAATAAGTTCAAACTTATCTAACACAAGACTACCAGTGCGTGCAGACGGTGTTAGCCCGGTGTACTGTGGGAAAGAGGGGATCAGCCCACTGTTTTACGTGTATACATCACTGTTGGATTACATTTCGACATGCTTGCAGTGTTCACGCCACAACTTGATTTTGTTCCCACGTCATCTGTGACCTTGCCCTTGACCTTCGTTGCGACCATCATTTCAATATATTAGGTCCTATTCGTCACGATCCTGTTTCTGCAGAGATGGAGTGGCAGATCAGTTCGCAACAAACTGGATGATCGTGGCGGCACTTGAAACATCACAATGAGTTTAGCATCTTTCTTGTCAGCTGTGTCCACAGCGGTCAACAGTCAAAATGGTATGCAAAGCGAGCTTTGAGACGGGAGTGCAAGAAGCCCTTCTCATATTGTCGCTTCAAGCCATGCAGTTGTGAAGCTGCGCCCAACTGGTGAAGCATTGAGCACATCAGCATGCCAAACTCGCATGGCAATGCTATCACATGGGCATGGCCATGCTTGTGCAGGCAAGCGGCTGAAGGACTTGTTCCGGCTGGACAGTGATGGCGCTCTGGTGGCAATGCAGGTGTGGTGTGCTGCTGCTGGAGCATCATGGCTGGGCTGCACAGCACACTCAGGTGGCCTGAGGTGCTGTCTTGTGGTGCTGCCGTTCAGCCTCCAGGCTCCTTCATGCCAAACCGGTGTGGGCATGCACCTGCCACCAGGCTGTGCTGTGAACATGATGCAACACGGACATGCAGGTCGCGCAGAGAGCGGGGAACATCCCTGCCGGGGAGATCAACCGCCAGCTGAGCTCCCCATGGTCGGATGTAGTGATCTCATACCTGCAGGTGGGTGGATCGGTGCCAGTAGCGTGGAGCAGCAGGGGCAGGAGTTGCCACAGGGTGTACCAGGCACAGGATTTGCACAACACCCATTGGTGCACTGATGCGCAGCTGCACTTGATAATTATTCTGGATGGCATTCCTGTCTGCAGCTGCTGATCGAGCTGTAGCGTTTGGCATGGGTCATCACCAGCCCAACGTTCAGAAGTCTGCTGCTGCTGGCAATTAATTGTTCACGCGCAGACCATGGTTCACGTGTCTAAGGGCGAGCGGCTGCAGGCATGCAAGGAGTTCCGGGAAAGGCACTGCAGGGTGAGGTGGTGTGGCCTTGCATGCTGCGAGCATGTGAACGTGTGAAGGTTAGCTGTGCAGTACAGGCTGTGTTATGCAGGCATGCGGGAAACTTGGCTGTTTGGTGCACATCCGGGCTTTGTGACCGTCTCATACCCATGCCCAGCACATGCCACGCCTGCTTGCTGTGCAGGGCCTGCTGGACGCGCTGTCTGAAGGCGTATGGGTGCTGCCTGCTGTGATTGGCATGGCCACGACGCTCAAGAACCTCTCGGCACTGGTGTGTCCACGCTCTGCAGCCATCACTCATCTGCATGCACCCAGCACAATGGATGGCATGCTGTCTGCAGCTATCATTCATCCGCATGCGCCCCTCAGAATGACGGGCTTGCTTGCTTCCTGAGTGCCCTGTGTTGGTTTGAGCTTCACTGCCATGATTGTCTGTTCTGCTGCCCGTGTTGTACCTTGCAAGTCTCTGCCCATGGCCTCACTGAATGGTTGCATGACTTGCACAATGGCTGGTCGTGATGCAGGCTGATGTGGAGGCGCTGCGCAAGGGTGCAAACGTCAACACCACGCAGCTGTCTGCGTGCTGCCAGATGCTGCAGCAGGTGTGTGGTTCCGTGGGGCATATGTGACCATGCAAGCTCAGGCGCTGTGGCTGTGTAGTGCGTTGCGTGACTGACCTGCGACCAGCACACTGCAGCGGCCTGCACTGGTGCTTGCTACCACATGCAGCCTCGTTCTGAGCACGCATCTCCATGCCACCTCCTGAACCTCACCCTGCCATCAAGCAAAAGGACCTTCCCACACTGCACCCCACTGAGTGCATGGCATGTGTCGTATCCAAATGTGCGCGTGTGCACGGCGCCCACCTGCGCTGGCAGGCGTTCTCACGCACGGGCGCAGCCAAGGGCGCGGACGCGGACAAGAAGCGTGCGGCCGCCCTGAGCATCGGCAACGTCATGCTCGCCATCTACTTCCGCCTCAACACGCTCACCAACTGCAAGCAGATCACGAACCTGATTGAGAGCAACATGCGTGACATGTTTGAGCCAGCCGTGGCATCAGAGCGCGTGACGTACAGGTGCGGCTGTGCAGGATAGGATGGTGGGGTGCACACCCGGCCGGCAGCAAGCACTCGCAGCGGTCCAATAGCTTGGCCGAAACGTTGTGGATTGGGTAGAGCGCCTGAATTGGCTGCAGGCAAGGGGTGGGGGTTGTTGCTTGGTCAGTGGCCCGCTCGCTGGCTGGGCACACGCTGGTCTGACCCTTGCTGCTGTGGGTGGGACTGATCTGGCAGATACTACACGGGGCGGCTCAAGGCATATGACGAAGACTTTGCGGGGGCTGACGAGGACCTGAGCTACGCGTTTGCACACTGCCACCGGGATGCAGCCGCCAACCGGCGCCGCATACTCATGTACCTAGTGCCGGTGCGTGCCGCGTACGTCTGTATCTAACCACTACATTTGCTGTCTGTGTGTGATAGGTTCCCTGTGCTGGGGTGAGTGTGGTCCTCCTGCTTTTGAGGGTTTGCGTACCGGTATCCCCTCTGCTATCCCTTCACCTGCTGCATCCCCTCAAAGCCATGCTGGTCCAGATCTGTTCTGCCATGCGCCGTGCACACCTGACAATCCACGTCTTTCACGACTTCAGATCAAGATGCTGCTGGGTGTACTGCCAACGGACGCGCTGCTTGCGCGGTACAAGTTGACGGAGTACGCGGATGTGGCCAAGGCAGTACGGACAGGGGACGTGGGGCTGCTCATGCGCACGCTGGACGCCAACCAGGCCACCCTGGTGCAGGTGTGCCGAGTGCTTACGGCCGCATGTTGAAGTTGCGACTTGGGTTTCTGTGTTAAATCCAGCTTGCACTGCCTGTGAATCAGAGCACTGCGCCCAGCATGCGACGGTGGATGAGTGGCATGCGACTCCCACACACGCAGCTGCAACTGCACCACGATCAATTCACACCAGCTGTGTGCGCCCATGCTGAGCGCTGCCATGCGTCACTGTCGGCACTGCAGTCGGGCACGTACCTGCTGCTGGAGAAGATGCAGCTGGCTGCGTATCGGCGCCTCTTTAAGAAGTGTGCACTCGTGCACGCGGCAGCCAACCCTGCTAAGGCCACCCAAGTGCCGCTGGGCCTCATGGCCAAGGCTTTGGAGGCGCAGGGCCTGCCAAAGGATGATGGTGAGTATGTTGCTTGCGTGATTCAGCATGGCTTTTTCAGCATGGCACACGCTGCTGGCTAGGGGCCAGTACTTGGTTTGCTTTGGATAGGGTGTGCTTGCCTTTCTCCACAGCACAGGTTGTTCGTTGTTGAGGCATCAGCAGCAGGGTTTGGGATAGGGTGTGACCGCATCAGCGTAGCTTGCCTCTGATGTATGCCAGGTTGTCAGTACAGGATGCTGTCATTAAGATGCTCGTGGTGAGGCCCATGGCTGGGTGACTTCATATCTCCATATGTTCACGCGCAGCTGAGCTACAGTGCCTGGTGGCCAACCTCATCTACCGGAAGTATGTGCGTGGCTATGTGGCATACAAGGTGCGGCAACTTGCCATGTGGCACCTCCCGCAGCTTTGTAGGCTACAGGCGCTTCTTCTACATGAAGGCATGAGGTTGCAGCAACGTCAAGGATCACACCTCACGGCCTGTGATTCACCCTGTGCATGCTGTAATCCTGCCCTTGTGTGCTGTTCCAGGCTCGTGTGGTGGTCCTGGCCAAGACAGACCCCTTCCCCGACTTGGCAGCTGTTGCCCTGGGAGATCCCTTCTCAGCTTAAACTGTAGCTGGGGGAGCCATGAACAATGTGGACAGCACAGGGAAACCAGCCGCACGGCATGTTGCAGCATGGGATCCAATGAGGGAGTGTTGCCTGCACATGGTCACACGCCGTTCGTTCCTGGAATGTCTACTCAACCCCGTGTAACGAACACTTTGCTCTTGACTGAACCCGTTCCTACCCTCCTCTTTCGCTGCATGAATGCAGTTGAGCTGGCGTGCTGCTGATAGATAGGCACACAACAACGCAAGCAACCAGAAGACAGCTGCAGGGCATTGAAGCGCATGGCTGGAACGCACAACTTGCAGAGTGCCTGAGGCATTCAAAACCTACAAACCCTTTCAATGCTGCTCCATAGTGTACCGCACTTGATCAGCATGGGCTTATGTCGCATGGGTTTGCTTAGCATGTTCCAATGAGTGCCAGGGCTCAGGCCCTGGGATGACAAGAAGACAAGAACCCCACAGTATATGACAGTATACAGCATATGTATCTCACACTTGTAGTTCCGATCGTCCAAGCGGGTGAAAAACGCACTGCCAGCTGTTAATATCTATTCGACATGGATGGCTCCAAACAAATGCACTGCATGCTGCTTACTGCCTGGCAGCAGCTGGCAGTCAGCTTGGCGAGCTGCTAGGCGAGGACGCCATTGTCCTCTGTAATGATGTTATTGGACGTCTGATAGATGCAGTAAAAGCAGCGCTACGATGAGGCCGTGATTGCGTCCTCACATGTGGGTGGATCTGATGGAGGTTCCGCACGCCTTAAAATGCAGTGCGGTGCTCTGCGGTGTTGTGTGCTCGTGCCTGGGCTCGTTCATTTGGTCGCCTTTGCTGCATCAGGCAGGGCAAGGTTGCACGCAACTTCATGCATGATATGATTGAGGGCCCTCGTGCCATGGACGACTATCAACGTCATGGGTAACCTTGCTACAATAAGGCACCATGCATGCAGCATGCACAGCAGTATCGTCCTAACCCACTTCCTGTTCCTCAAGCGGCTTGTAATTGCGCGAGCTCATCATGTCCATCTCGTGCACCTTCAGCGCCTTCTTGCTTGTTGGCAGGCCCTGGCTCCCACGGCTCCCAATCATAACACCCCTCAATGCGCCTCGGGCGCCTGCACGCTTCTGAACCGTGGGAGCCAGGGCCTGCCAACCAGCAAGAAGACGCTGAAGGTTTACGAGATTGACATGATGAGCTCACGCAATGACAAGCCGCAATGACAAGCCGCTTGAGGAACAGGTACTGTGTTGGGACGAAGCTGCTGTGCGTGCTGCATGCTGTCTTGTCTTCATGACGCACCATGTGACAGTTGTCTCTTATCATGATGTAGACATGCACAGCAGGGTGGCTCGCATCACGCTGGATCGATCCTGTCATGTGACCTCTTATCACAGCTTTGTTTATGCACGTTGCAGTGGTTCATATATGTATGGAACGATGTTGATGGAGCCACATGTAGGAACGGGCTACAAGCATCGGGTACAGGCGCGGAGTACAGATGATCCGCAGCTGCAGTTGCAGTGCCAGCATGGCACCCAACAGGTCCTGACCGCACTTGACGGTGTCAGCATCGCCATGAGCGGGCAGGATCTGTTGGGTGCCGTGTTGGCACTGTACCTGCAGCAACGGATCATCTGTACTCCGCGCCTATGCCAAATCTACAAGGATGCGCTGCTTGCCCTACCCCATGAGAAGCCGGGAGATCTGACAAATTGTTGAGGACTACAGGCCTTTGTGCATAGCATGACAGAGATGTTGGGGCTGTTGCAGGAGGGCTTCCGCCTGTTTGCTCTTGGCAAGACGGTTGGGCCTGCGGCTGGAGCTGTGCCAAGCAGGTCATGTGTGGTTGCCTGCATTAATGTGTGACAAACAAGACAATGGTAGGTCAGGGCTTCACGCACCTTGCTTCTGATCACGCGCTGCCTGTGTATGATGTGATGCTGTGCATAAGTACATCCTGCCCGCAATGCGTCTGCTGTGAATCCAATGTTAGGTGTCCAACTCCCCACACTTTGCTTGCCCAATCTCGTGCCGATCTCTTGCGCTCCTCGGTCTGGTGATGGTGGCCGGAGAGCGCATGATGGCCAAGCCACAGGCCAAGTTCATCGAGCTGGAGCACACGGTGGCAGGCATCGGGGTGTCAGTAGGTCAGTGCACGATAGCATATCGTCTGCACAAAGGCGCATTGACAACCAATACCAGCAGCAAGCCGCGCAGGCTGCAGAGCTGCTGAGTGTGCAAGCACAACAACGTGCGCTTGTGGAGTTCACAGTTGGTTTTTCACCCTGCTTCCGCCGTGGTTCTCTGCTAAAAAAGCGGTTGCACAGCTGGTTTCTCACCCTGCTTCCGCCGTGGTTCTCTGCTATGATGCCAGTGACCTCCTCATCGCTTTGGTTGGAGC
>QAXD01000191.1:430660-511438 GCA_004335575.1 Haematococcus sp. NG2 | reverse complement strand
AACAACCAACTGAACCTGAGCTTTGGCTCCAACCAACGGGATGAGGAGGTCACTGGCATCATAGCAGAGAACCACGGCGGAAGCAGGGTGAGAAACCAGCTGTGCAACCTCTTTTTGGCTAGATTGCAAGATCGTGTCATGACTGGCAGCTTGCAAAGGTGCAAGTGCTTCGCACACGTTGTTGATGATTTGGGGACATTCCGCAAGTGTTTCTGATCTGTTGGGTGGCAGTGCGTGCGCTTCAGTTGCAGTGCACAATCCATGCCCAGCTACTTGCTTGCTGGCTGAAATGCTCGCCTTCTGTGCCTTGTCTCTGCTGGAGATGCTGGTGGCACCTGCGCCACCATCCTCCAACCTGCTCTCACGCAGCGCATCATTGGCACCATCAATGGCAGGCAACGTGGTACGCAGCATGGCCCATGACGCTGTTGGTGTAGCAAATGGCAATGTACCTCATGCGTCAAAGTGCTCCGCGGCACATGATGAGCATCACCTATTGGCGTGCGACGTGTGTATAGATATTCTGTTGCCAGGGCTGGATCTGGACGTGTGTGGTTGCTTGCAAGCGAGCATTGGTATGTGCATCGTGTCATGTGTTGTTGCTGTGTCATGCACATGGTCGCGTATGGAAATGAGGCCATCTGACTCGAACCTGCTGAGCTTATTGACATCGTATCCATAGCATCTCAGTTGCTGGCTGCGTGCAACACCTCCTCGCCCATCTTTGTACCATGGCCCTTAAACGCGGGCGTGCGGTGTCCTGGGAGACAAGTACATCAGAGCTGAGGGCGCCCTGGCTGTTCAACAATTGGCATCCTGGCTGGTGTGTGCCCCCTTGGAGAAGAGCTTTGTGCGCAAGTGGGACACACAAGCCCCTCCAAGGGGGCACACACCAGCCAGGATGCCAACAGCCATGGCGCCCTCAGCTCTGATGTTCTTGCCTCCCAGGACACTGTACGCCCGCGCAAAAGGGCCACAAAATCAAAGATGGGCGAGGAGGTGCTGCACGCAGCCAGCAACTGAGATGCTGTGGATACGATTTCAATAAGCTCAGCAGGTCCGAGTCAAGTGGCCTCTTTTTGACACGATGTGCATGGAACATGTCTTAAACATGATCTTGACGTGGTGTGTATGGAATGAATGAAAGACGTTACACCGGAGGGAAAGGGAGGACTGGGTACCTCCCGCACCGCCAAGCAACAAAGGACTGGGAAAAGGAAACCAAAAGGACCTGTATGGAAGAAGCTAGAAGATGCGGACCAGTCGCTGCACAGTGGCTTGCCTTATTGGCCATGCCTGTAGGGCGCAGGCCGCACCCCTTGCAAACAGGAGCAATGGAAAGCAGGGGTTGTTGTAGGAATCTCTGCACCATATATTGGTATCCTGCTGATATCTTTCGCATGACATCTGACTGCAGCCGCAACACTACCGCACCAAAGCAGGAGTGTTGAACATGATGCAAGTTTCAAGCATGCTTACAGGGCACGTGAGCGTTGGCATCTCGCTGATGAAACGTACTTGAGTGCCGCACAGTGTGCCGCGATGATGCTCACTATCTATCTACGTCTTTCATTATTGCAGGTCCGCTTCTTTTCCTTTGCCCTGTCCTTTGTTGCTTGGCGGTGCGGGAGGTACCCCGTCCTCCCTTTCCCTCCAGTGTAACGTCTCTCATTCATTCATTATTATCTATGGTAGAGGGTAGAGGGTGTTACACTTGAGAGAGCGCGACAGGCACGACTCAGCAACCGCCCCACAGCAAGCCTGCAAAACAGAGCAAGCAAGACCAGACAAGGCAGAAACTGGGCTAAAAAGCACAAGGCCACCGCCCGCTGACCTATACGTTGCACAAACAAGCAGGTCGGCTCCCACAAGCAGGCAAAAAGGCAAAGGCAAAAGGCAAACAAGGTTTGGGCAAAGCCTGGAACAGGCCAAAAAAAAGGAAACCAGGGGCAAAGAACAAGGAAGACAGTAACAAACAACTACATCTCTCTGTTGCTCTACTATCTATGGTAGAGGGTAAAGGGTGCTCTACTATCTATGGTATATGCTGCATGCTGAGCATGCATGCATGGCCTTTGGTTATGTACTGTATGGCCGGAGCTGAGTGCAGCAATGCTCAATTTGAGTGGCCTTAAGCCCCACCCCTTCACCTAAACGTAACACCCTCTACCCTCTACCTAAACCGGGTACGGGCCACATGCTTGCCTGATGCAGAATGCAGCACACGGCATAGAGTGATGTATGCTGCACAGCCAACGTGCGGGTTATTGGTATGAAAACCAGTGAGGATTGCAAAGGGACTTATGTTCTTCAAGATGAAAGGAGCATTTGTGTATCGTCACTCTTCTGATCAACTGCTGTTTGCCCCGCGGCTTGAGTTTGAATGGGAGCGTCAAGCTCTATTGCTTGAAGTTGCAAATTTGATGGCCCATCATGCACGGCACACTTGTCAGGACCAGCAAGCTTGAGGGTGGGAAGATACAAATCACCTGGAAGGCATTCCCTCCCCATTTGAAGGGCCCTCGTGCCGACGCATTTTGGAAGAATACTTTACATGTGGCACGGGACCACTTGCGGAAGCACGGCTGGCGCTCCTTGACGACCCCGGGCTTCCCATACCACCGCTTCATTATCAAGATTGAGGAGAAGGGGGCTGCTGGATCATGTACCAAGCTGTTCCCGGTGAGCGAGCAGCTTAACCACACAGAAGTCGGCAGCGGCAACTGGACCCGCAGAGCCGTCAGCGGTACTCCAGAGTCCTGATGCGCTGACCACCAGAAGGAAAATGAACGGCACTTGTTTTGGCGCAGGTCACGGCGGAGGAGATACAAGCCCAGCAGCAGCTCGTGCTCAACGCAAACTGGCTGTCGTGCATGAGCATTGGAGATCAGCGTGCTTTCCTGGTGCGGGGAGTATGGCACAGCATGCTGGCAATCTGCATGGCTGGTGCATGGTTTGCCTTGCGCATCGCCTTTGACCTCGTCACATGATCGGAACACCGCTTGCAGGGCGCACCTCCTCTTCCTGCCCCTGCTCCACCTGCTCCTGCAGCGGCACCTGCAACGGCACGGGCAGTGGCCGGCATCACGGTGTGTGAGTCAGGACATGTGGACATGTGTTCCTGTTTCGCTGTCATGCAAATGAGCAGCAAGAGGGCGGGGCTCAAGTACGATGCTTGCCACTGCTATGTCTCTCCAGGCAATCACACAGCTGCACGACGCCGTGGCCAAGCTGCACTCCCAGCGGCAGGTCCTGCACCAGCAGGGCACCAACAGCCAGCCGCTAGCCGCCTCTCGACCAGTGCTTTCTGTCAAGACTCCAACCGAACAAGCGGCAATGCAGCCAGCAGCAGGTCCCACCAACATCATTCCTCACGCACCGCAGCCAGCAGCACCACAGCCCGCAGCACAGCACCCATCAGCACCACCAGGAGTGCCTGGGGTCCCTGCTGCTGCCATTACAGCACCGGACAGCACACAAATGGTTCTGAGCAAAGACCACGACGCGTGCCTGGCTCATGCACTGAGGGAGTACATCCAGGCCACCTGCCCCGCAGCTTGGGGCATGACTGCTGAACACAGGCTTGCAGCCATGGGCAGCTTACCCATGTGGAGGGGGCCTCCAGCAGGTGGCACAGCTCATCCCCAGTGCTCCAGCTGCCCCTTCCATTGCCCTTTGTTACTGGTACAGGTAAGCAGGGTGTATGTTCTGTTGTCGCTGTCCTGCGGGGGGCATGATGTGCTGCAAGCTGCGAGGGCGTTTGCCTCCACAGCTTCCCTTGTTGAACCAACGGGCAAGCCTGTTTTCTCTTGTGCTCCCTGGCTGCAATCAGGGCCCCAAGACGGTGTGGTGCACGCGCTGCTCCACGGCCGACCCAGCTGCTGACCGGCACCTGCGTCGTGTCATCCGGGACGCGCCCCTGCACCACCTGCGCACCTTCCTGGCTGCCCATCCTGCACCCGCTGACCCATCGCTGCAGCTCGGGCTGCAGCCTGTGTGCACTGCCGAGCCTCAGAAGCACACAGTCCCTGATCACCTCTACCTTCGGCCTGGCAAGAGGGAGCTAGCCGTGTGGGAGCTGGTACTGGTGCTGGGTGATCTGGAGGAGGGTGCGCTGCAGGCCCTGGCAGGGAAGGGGAGGGAGCAGGGGGCGAGGCATGGCGAGCAGGAACACAGCGGCAAGAGGGGGCAGGAGTCATCGAGGGCAGCACTGGCCAAGGATCCAACCACGCGCAAGGCCCAGCTCATTGCCAGTTGTCTGGCCCGCCTGCTGCATGGCGCGTACGCGAACGCGAACCCCACTCCCGGGCCTGGCACAGACCTGTTTGCCCATTTGAACGCGGTGGGTGGGGACGACTGGCGGCCGGACCCAGCTGCGCACACGGCACAGAGCAGTGTCCGCAGCGTGGCTACTGCCTTCCTGATGCTGGTGACGCTGGTGCCTGAGCTGGCAGTGACTGAGTGCCACGGAGATCCGGGAGATGCTGACAACCAAGGCTACAGGCTGACTGGGGTGGGCGAGCTGGTGGGTGGACGGAGGCCCGCCTGTCTCTGTGACACAGCTTACCCTTGTGGCATGGAGGCTAGTGCTTGTGCATTGATGGCATTTTTGCTTGTGTGTTGACCACCGCAGCTGCAGGCTGGGTTGCTCAGCAGCCTGCTGCATGTGCATATAGGCTCTCATATGCTTGTGGCCTGCCCTGCCTACTCTGCTTGCTCAATGACGTTCACGATGTTGAGGATTGTTTCTGTGTGCCCTCCCTGCAGTTCCGGATGTGGTGCTCCAACAAGCCACAGGCACTACAGGCCTGGGTCGCCGACGTCATCAGGCTTCGTGCCCAGCCTCCTCCTCCTGCATCCGCCTCCCACTTGGTATGGCCAGCTCCAGGCCACAGCTGACAGGGCCACCTGCCACTGCTTGCTGAGTCAGGTGTCCTGCAGCCTCCTCTGCACTATCCTCCTGCAGCCTCCTCTGCACGACCATGCTGCACGGTCCTGCATCTGAAGATCCTGAACATTTCCCTTACGCTTGCTTTGGGCAAGGGGTCATGGCACCTTATGTGCTGCTTGCGTTGCAGCTGCAGGTGGCCACACGTGCTGCCAGGGCGGATAAAGACATGGTGGCCCTTGCCCCTGAGTTGACACCTGAGGTCTCAGAGCCAGATCAGCCAATCGCGGAATGGTGCTGTGTGCGAGCGCAGTCACTGGGCAGGTCCAGCCAGCTGCTGTGGGACTGGCTTGCAGAAGGCGGCCGCTTCAGCAGTGATGACAGCGCCAAGATTGCAAGGGAGGTGCCTTCCCAGCTTCATGGGAACGGCTTCGAGGTGTTGAAGCGGTGGCTGAACAAGCGGCTGACGACGCGGGGGTCAGACAGGGCAGGCATCAGCAGTGGGGCGTCCTCAGGAGCATCAACAGCTGCACCGACAGCGTCCGCAGCTGGAGGAGCACAGGCGGATCCTGCTTGTGCTGGGGTGCCAGGCAGTGCAGGGGGCGCCCACATTTCAGGATGGCCGGACGCGCACCATGCGTGGTGCACAGCGGGGGTCATCATGCGCGCTCTGGAGGGAGAACTGAACGCGGGCCTTGCGCCTGGGGCTGCACGCAACGCTGTGTGAGTCAGGCCCTACTATCTCCTGATGTTGTGTGCCTGCCGCCTCTGTGGTCAGGGAGGTGCGAAGCTTGTGGCTGGATGCATCAGTGCAGCACGACACATGCGCCCCATCCAGCTGGTGCCTCACCCCTTCATGTCTGTGTGTCTCATGGTGTAAATGCGGGTGCCTTCCATGCTTGCACATGGCTCGCAGCCTGCTGGAGCAGTGCTCTGGGGAGGGCATCCGTGTGCCTCCAGGCTGGGTCCACATGGTCAGGTGCGCGCCTGCCTGTGCCCCAAGCACACCTCTGCCTATTTAGCCACACCTCCCATCACTCACCCTGTGATGAACACAAGGGGGACGCTGGCACATACACGTAGATCCCACTGTCCGGTGCAGCTTGCAGCTGGCTTTTTCCTGCACACCCAACATCACACACTGCTGGCGATGCCATGCCCAACTTCAGCTCCCTGCCTGCCGTGTGCGCCACGTTCATTGGCTCATGACAGGAACATGAGGCCCTGCGTGAAGCTGGCGCGCGACATGCTGCACGTGCACCACATGCCCGACTACATTGCGCTGGCCACGGGCCTCTTGGAGCCTCACGTGCACATCACACATGATTTCACCAACGCGGCGGGTGTGGCGGTGGAGGAGGGTGTGGTGCGTGGGATGCTGCTAGGTGCCAGTGCCTCTCCAGCTACAGCTACAGCTACAGCTACAGCTACAGCTACAGCGCCTGCCACAGAGGCACCAGCACCCGCGTCCGACGCAGGTGGATCAGACGCAGAAGCCTGCGCCGCAGGACTGCTGCAGATGGCACGGGCGGCTGCGACTGAGCCACAGGAAGTGGCGGAAGGGCTGGCAGCTTATGATATGGAGCCAGCAGCAGGTGGGGATGCAGCTGGGCCTGAGGGTGTTGTGACACAGGGGGCAGGCAAAGGCCTTGGGCGTGGGCGTGGGCGCAGCAGGAAACGCCCGCAGGCAAGCAGCGGGGCGGGTGACGAGCAGAGGCCCACACATAAGGCACGCAGGCGGTAGGCTGAAGTCGTGAAGTGCACTGCACAGGCCATCAGCATGTGTGCTGATGGGATATTGCGGCGAGGCATGATGCTGTACTTTATAAATTGGTACTTCTTGCTGATGAGCTACGCTGCAAGAGCAGTTGGTGCAGCCGTTTGTATGCTGCAGCTTGCCTGTTTTGTGGTGTGGCACACACCTGATGCACATGCATTACAGAAGGTTTGAGCCTGGGCTGCTTTGAAGCAAGGTGCCAGATGTACAAGCATTGAAGAGCTGCATTACTGCACAGTTCTGTACATGTATCTGCCTATCTAGTAGATATCAGGTACATGAGACAGCCTATAGAGAACCATGTATTACACCATGCGCAGCTGCTTGCCATTGGCATGGACTCATGATCCATCTCAGTGCCTTGCCTAGAGGACAGCACATGCAGTTCAGGCCAACGCGCACTATGCTCAAAACCCGCTGGCAGCCACCCCTCAACACCAGCCGGCAGATCAACACAATGTTATGTTTGTTCAATAGGGACACAGCAGGGCGGCATGTGGTTCAGGCACACAACAGATTGCAATTAGCCGGGTAATAAGCAGCGTCTAACATACATCACATGATCAAGCAGATCAAGCCCAGATGCATGAGAGCTGGTGCGGGGACCGGTTGGCTGCCGCACGGTGGCGGCACGGGCCCATAGATGGCAACGCTCATCTCGAGACACAGGTGGGGCCGGTGCTGTTCAAACTATCCAGAGGGCAGTCTGGGTTATTAGGACTGATGGACTGATGGTGCAGATGGTACCCCAGCATGGGCAGCACGGTCGTGACGGGCAGGTGCTGGGTTGCTGGAGTGGAGGCAGTTCAGGAGCGTGCTTTGCGGGCCTTCTCCTCCACAGTCTCAGCCGCCTCCTTCACAGCATCTGTCAAGCAAAGGGTTGAGAAGGTTGCTTAGATTTGAGCGAGTAAACAACAGGGCACCGCATTGCATGCAGGGCGCATGCAGGGCTCCATGGGGGAGGAATGCATGCGATGATACAACCTGCACAGCATGTCTGCAGCATTACAACTGATGCAAAAGGGCAGAAACATGGGAGGGCAGTCATCTGTGAAACGCCGTGTTATTGTTATTATTACTATGGGAGGGCACAGGGCAGTGAATTCATCAGTGTCTAAAATTTTAGAACCATGCCACAATTCTACATATAGAGCATGCAGGCATGGCACACACCCGCGGCGGACTCCACACCCGAGGCACCCGCGTTCTTGACATCCTTGGCCCGGTCTGACACGTACTGCCCAGCAGCACTTGCACTGTGTACCAGGTGTGACCAGATCCATGTAAGTCGGTCAGTCAGCAAGTCATTTAAGTAAATCTACACCCTCTGCCAGGCCCTCGGTATGTTAAGGGATGGGTGCCCCTAGGTTGCCCCAGGGCCTGCATCAGGTCCATGACAAAGTGTGAAGGAGCCCGGCATTGAGGGCGACCTGTACACTGACCACCCAAAGCAGTGGCGAGCCTATACCTTGGTGACCGTCCCTTGGTGGCTCCTGACTGCCAGCCTCTACTCTGTAATCCAGGGAATCCCTGAACAGTTGCAGCATCATGATGTTGACGGATGGACCCACCTGTCAGCGACAGTCTGGGCAGCACCAGCGATCTTCTCCTTGGCTGCGCGCGTGAAGGAACGACCGCCCTCGGCCGCGTCAGACGCCGCATCAGATGCACGCTCCTGTGTGCACCGTACGCGGTTGTTTCAGGCACTGCAATGGGCCTGGCGCCAAAGGCAGGCCCCTGGATTTCCAAGCCCCAAACAGCACGGTTGCAGGACCCAAGTCGGACACCCAGCTGTGCAGAGCACATCACTGACGACGAGCCGTTTGATATGTGCCGACAACAAACAAGCAGCAGGCTGCTCAAGCAGGCTGTGTAAAAGCATCAAGAGCACTTATTGCTCACCTTTGCGTCTGTGGCCGCCTCACGAACATCAGCAGCAGCACCCTGCAAGCGGTAGCACCAACAGCCAGGACTCGGGTACCAGAGTAAGAGGTGTTTGCAGCACTGCAGCTTCAGGAGCCATCAGCGCCTATGTCGGTTACATCCAAACCTAGCAGGTACTGACACGGGCGCTGATGACATGTTTGAGCCGCCGTCGTAAAGTCCACACAACAGATGTATGTTGCAGCACTGAAGCACTGCACGGGAAGCACACCGAGCACCAATTGACGTACCCACCTGAGCACGCGCCTTGACGTCTGCAGCGGCAGAGGATGCGGCATCATGAGCCTCGGACGTCTTGGACTTGATGGCCTCACCAGCAGCACGCGCGCGCGCCTGCGTGTGTTGCGGTAGGGGCGCAGCGATGCAGTACAGGCAGTACTTTTTCATAAAGCGTATGTTGTCTTGTGTTGAGGGCCCAGTCACAAGATGGGGCGCCGCATGCCTGTCATCAGCACGTGCCACAAGAGGAACAGCCATAAAACATGGTCAACCCTCGTGCAGCAGTACACCAGGCATGATCATACACGACACAGCGTGCAGCAGGCAGACTGCAAGGCAGTACAGGTGTACATGCTGCACACTCGGGACGGCATATTCCCCCGCACCTGTGCCTCGTCGGTGAGAGACTCGGCCCCAGCACGGGCACGGGCAGCCTGCTCAGATGCAGTCTGCTTGCCGGCCTCATAGATCTCCCTGTGAGCAGGAGATGGGATCAGATGGTGGTAGGATCAGATGGTGGTAGCAACGTCTTACGCAGCTGCCAGGATAACGTATCTGTTGCAGCGCAAAGGTGCTGGGGGTATCAGTGAGGAACAGCCTGATCTGGGCTGGCTGCCCAGCACTTGCAGCATGCCACAGCATTGGATGGCAGCAGCACATGCACTCACCCGGCCCCCTCCTTGATCCTCTCGGCTCCACGCTCAGCCTTGTGATGCACAAGAGGCATGTGTCAGGTGAGCAATAATAGCCTGAAGGAGAAAGCTATGAAGGAGTCCACCCTGCAACGGCCCGGCTAAGATGCATGGTAGTATGGGTTCAACTCTACTACGGCCATGCTGGCAGTGCTGACATGGCATGGCCCAGCTGCAACCAGCTCCTCCCAATCATGCACTGGCATCAGTGGCACGCCATGCCATGGTGCTGGAAGCGCTACCCTCCCCATGGAGAACAAACCTACATCAGCATGTGTCGTCACCAGGCGGCGAGATGCCCCCACCATACCACTGCGCACTGCAGCGGCAGCCGCGGTCATGGAGCGCACAGGCAACATGGCAGTGGCAGCGCGTGTGGGGCGGATGGCAGCAGATGAGGTGGCTGCGCGAGCAGCGCCGAGCACAAAGGTTGCAGGCATTGTAGGAAGTGTGCAGGAGCTGCTTTGGGCTGGGCAGCTGGGGGGTGTGTGCGCACACAACTGAAAGCGAAGGGTTAAGTGTCAGCAAGGACTGACCTGATCAGCTTATACACACAGCTGTCACAAGAAAAGTGGTTGGAGTGCTCTGGAGTGCTCTTTGACAGGTCATGACCTCAGCACGCGCGCTGTATGAGGTTCATGTGACCTCTGGGCTTTTGGCTTTTAGCGTGCTAAAGGAGCTTGCTGCCTACTTCATCACTTCCAGTTGCCTACAAACACACCAACTGCATCAAACCTCTGCTTAGGCACGCGGTTTCGATCCAAGACAGACGACCCGGAACTCTTGATCAACCACCTCGAAACATGGCACTGACCCTGTTCTCCGACCCCATCCTGTCGGATGTGGAGCGCTCCCTGCAGCGCGCCTTTGCCCCGTTCATGGGTAAGCGCCAGGGGTTCATTCAGCATGGCCCCCAGCTACATACTGGATGCATGTACAGTTGCCCGCCTTCCTCCTGCCTGTGGTTGTCCAGGCAGGGTGCCTGGCAATCAGGTGTGCATATCCTGGCTGCACTCTGCATATATTTTTGCGAGCTGCCTGCAGTAGTGCCAGGTCATCAGCAGGGGTATGCACGACCATGCGGCGGGCCCCATGAAATGCTCCATGTGCTGTGGCTGGGGGTTTGAAAGCGCCAAGGTTGCTTGTGTTGGTGCGCGTATTATCATGGCGAGCTGTCCCTGCTTACGCCCTGTGACACCATCCTGCCCATGACAGCATCTTGCCTCGAACCAGGACGACACCCACTGCAACCCGCCCAACCACCGCCCTCCACCGTACCTCCCTCACCTCCTTGCCTTCGCCCCACCTGCCCCTTCTTCCTTGTACTGCTGCGTCGCAAGCCACCATACCATAGTCGTATGCTGGACTTGCTTGTGGCCTCCGTTGAACCCAGACGTGCTCGCTCGAGCTTCGCCCGCAGGGACCATGACTCCCTCTGGCATGGGCAACATTGGCAACCTCACCCTGCCGTCCGTTCATCCCATGGATGTCATTGAGGAGCCCGACCGCTACAAGATCATCTCAGGTGAGGGCTGGGGCCAGGGGTCAGGGGGTTGAGGCAGCGGGCAGCATGCTGGTTGTGCCACACAGCGCCGCCGTGACCACCGCGCCCTTGACCTCTGGCAGGTGTGGGTACAGGGTACTCCTCCCCGCCCGTCGATCATGTGGGGTCGGTTAGATAGCTTGCGCCTCAAGTGTGTCTGTGCATTGACCCAAGGCTGACAATTTTGAGATGTTCTGTGCAAGGCCACTCGTTCAAATCCTGTGTTGAGTGTATGAACTATACTGCTGATTGTCTAGAAGGCAAAAAGCAGGAGGGACCAACCACATGACAAAGGGCTCGAGTGCCACCAGAGTGGTTTGGGGGATGAAGCAACCATGGGAAGGAACTGGACTATTATCAAATCAGTGATTACATGGATTGCATGCGCCCCCAGCAATCCACACACCTCCCCACCACCACAGCTGGCCCCAAAGGTCTGCTGACATGGAAAGCCGCGACCTGGTGCTGCCTTGCTGCTGACGTGCCGTCTGTCCTGTCTGCCGCGTGCCCTAGATGCACCTGGCATGAGCCCTGAGGACATCCGCGTGGAGCTCACGGGGGACACACTGGTGGTGAGCATCATTGCTTCATTTAGTTGATTGGATGCCAAACAGACTCTTATTCGTATTGTAAGCAGGCTCCACTCGTCCAGCCGGCACCCGCTCAGCGAGGGCCGGCAGGTGCCGGGCACTGCATGTAACGCGCAACCGGCCCGGCAAACAGTTTGACACACCACTGCCGAACTACCTTGCGAGGCCGAACTACCTGCCAAACCCCATCTGGCCAGCACCTGGGGCTTTGTGATGTAAGAGCTGCAAGAGCCGCGCATTCTGGTGTACCATGCCCACGCGCTGTGCATGTGTCATCCATGCCCCTACATCCCAGGTGAGCGGTGAGAAGAAGGCAGAGGCCCACAAGAAGGAGCGCCAGGGTGGCCTCAAGGTGCACCGCCATGAGCGCACCTTCACACGTTTCACGCGGTGCGTTGGGCGCTGCTGTGATGCTGCCGCCTGATCCGGCTGTGGGCGCAGGTGCTATGCAGTTAGTCCGTTGACGCGCAGGCTGCAGGCAATGACTTGCACAGCACCCAACACCTACATGCCTGTCGCTGTACCACAGCGCCTGCATCTGGCCTGTTGGTTGTCAAACTTGATGCTATGTTCGCATCTTGCACCTCTCCCTCCTCGCTGTTCTTGCACAACCAATAGCCCAAAACCTTGCTCGCTGATGACTCCTTGAACATTCTTGTCGCTACTTCACAGCTCCTTCACACTGCCTGAGGACGCGCGCCCTGAGGAGATCACTGCACGCATGGAGCATGGCGTGCTGACTGTGGACATGTGGGTGCCTTCCGATTACTCTGACATGACTCGACTGATCTGTGCTGAGTTGTGCTGTGCGCCAGCTGTCATAAGCCGTACATATGGAGCAGCACATAGTATCAACAGCCACACCTGGCATGTGCTGTAGGCGCTGTTGATCTATGCACACACAACAAACACCCCTCATGTTGCTCAATCCATGTGCTGTGCAGCCCCAAGCATCCCGCTGAGGCACGCCGTGCAGAGCCCAAGCGTATCCGCGTGCAGGTAGGGGGGTGTTGACACTGCAAGGGTTCTGCCATGCTGCGTATGCTGGATCAGCTCATGTACTAACAGCTGCTGCTGTGGGAGTTGCAGCCATCACTAAACCCCCTCTCAAAATTATGATTACTTATGACCACTATGCGAGTGCTGGTGAGCTGTAACACAACCAATGGTAAGGGCTACCCTCGTGCTCAGGCACGTGCACATGCTGCCCCACCCGCACAGGCCTCTGCTGCCAACGAGCCTGCTGGTGTCCACACCACAACCACTGCGGGCACTACGGCCGGTACTGCTGGCACTACAGGCACTACTGGCACCACCCCCATGGAGGGCACCACCACTGCCTGAGCAGATATCCCCAGATCAAGCCAGCCTGAACCGAGGCTGATCCTGTAGGCCATGTGGTTACTGCAGGCACGCACGCCAGTAGCTGCTGATCAACCAATAAGACTGTGCCTATGCAGCAGGGCATCTGTGGAACAGCTGGTGTGCTGAAGGCTCCATGGCTGGTGTGCTGGATTCAATCCCAGCACACCCATGTCTCGGCCCATTTTTGTTTGACTAGGCACTAGAACCAGCATGCAGGCTTGCCAGTGTCCAGGTAGCTGATTCTTTGTGTTGGTCTGCTCTCTTGAGCTGGTTGTTTGGTTGGTGGTTCTGTTTTGATGCCCCTGAGTAAGGGGTGAAACACTGCTCTTCATCCATTCATTTGTGCACTGCTGTCTGGTTGCTGTTTTGCACTCCCTTCTGTTGTGCATACGTGGACGCAGTGTGTTGGTAGTGCTGCTTGGTTCCATGAGTTGTAAGTGCACTCTGCACAGTTTCCCAGGGCGACTGCAGCTGATGATTGTCGTGAAAGAGTGGCAGCTGTCTACATGCAAATGGGCATCTAGGCACTTGCATGATGCTGCCAGCATGTTCGCAGCATGAAAGGCCACATGTACATGCAGACCTGGCCTTGACGTCATGTTGATCTGAGACATCACGCTGCGCGCCTGATGTGGTCGCCATCACATCTTCAACTGTTCTGAATGAAAGTGATTACCACATGAAAGTGTTCACCACAAGTGATTACCACAAGTAATTACCACAATGAAAGTGTTTACCACATGAAAGTGATTACAACAGTTTCTAGCTGTTTGCGCGGAAACCTAGATCGTTGACACGCTGGTGATGATCCGTGTGTTGCGGACATTACATTGTTCACACCCGAAAGCCGCTGCAAGACCCATCTGCCTTCGGCAGAACGTGCAAGCACAATTTGCAGCACAAAACAACAACAGAACACAGGTGGCGATGGCTTCCTCTGACGAGTGGACGCTGTGGTACTGGTGGGTGCTGTAGCAGACAAACCTGAAGTGATGCTGCTCCTGTGCAGGCGAGGCGGTGCTCAAATCCTGCGCTTTGCATGCACCAACAACATGAGATGATGCAAGCGACATCACATGCAGCGCGCTTTTCGCGGCATGCATGCACACAGGCCTGGCATAAAGGGGCGCGGAGAGTACATACGGCTGGTGTTTGAGGAGGCTGGCGTGCCCTACGTGGACGCAGGGCCCAAGTATGGTGAGCTGAGCTGCAGCAGGCCGTGATGATACTGCTGTTGCATTCCACCCATCCACTGTTTGCTGTGACAACACATTGGTCCCCAGCTCCCGACCGCACATTTGTCCCCAGCTCCGCACCGTCTTTTTTAACAAACTTTCATCACAGTGTGCAGCAACGTTGTCTGGAGCATCATTTGCTTTGTTTTCCGCCACACCGCAGGCTTCCAAGCTGTGATTGACTGGGTATGGAAGGGGGGCAACACCGGGTTCCCAGTGCGTGCACCACCTGCGATTGTCACGGGTGAGAAATGGGCCAGTGCTTCTGGGACGCAACGCTGCATTCCATGGTGCCTTGTGAAGTACCCATGCACATCCTCCCGTTTGTGTGCCCTGTACCAAGCGTGGACAGCCTTGCATGATGATGGCGTCTCATCCTGGCATCATCATCACATGATGTTTTGTGCGCGGTGCAGGAGACTTTGTGATGTGCAACACGCCAGCAGTCGGTGAGTGCACGCTGCCCGAGTTACTTGACTGCAGCTCTGCGCTGACTGCTGCTGCATCACCCCAGCCCTCCACCCCTAGTCCTCACTGCCAGTGGCCGTACTTCCTTGACATGCAACCTGACCTGCAGTCAGCTACCTGGGCCGCAAGTTTGGACTCTACCCTGACAACTTGGAGGAGGGTGCACTGGTGGACCAGGTGGGTCATGAGCTGCACATATGTTGATGTGTGCTGAAGGGCGCAGAACCTCTGTGTGACAATGACCAGTACGAAGCATGAGAGGGAGCAGTGGGTGGCCTGCTGAGCACAGAACAGGTACTGCTCGTTGACATGGCCCAACTGTGCATGAGGTCTCCCCAGTTCATTCTGGAAGCAGCTGGACGGAGCATCCCAGCTTTGTCGTGTTCGCTGTCTGCGCCCTGGTGTACAGATCCTGCCCTGTTCCCCTTGCCCCTGCAGCTGCTGGCCATCGTGACAGATGCTGTGGCAGAGGGCCGGCTCGCGTTCCACCCCAAGGTGGGTATGGCTACTGCATTGCACAGCCATGAGCATCAGAGGCCCTGCCTCAGGACGTGCGCATTGGTGTTTGCGGTGACAACTGCACAGCCCAAAAAGATCATGTACCAAGGTGGGCCCTCGCAGGCCGACTTTGACCCAGTCATGCCTGTTGCACTGCAGGATTTTTACGCGAGCCACAAGCAGCAAGTGGAGGAGAGCAAGCCGTACATCAAGCAGTACGGAGAGCAGCGGCTGCCCAAGTACATGTGAGCTTTGAGCGCGTCCTGTCGTGTGCCCTTGGCAGCTATGCTGTGCTGTGCACTCATGCGTAATTGCATGCTTTGTTTTGTGTCGCGTCGCGAAGTGCATGATTGTACACGGTTGCCACTTCACCGCATGTTTATAAGCAAATGTAACGTCATGTTGCAGTTGCGCATACGGTCACGAGCTCGTCCTGTGAGCTGGTCCATACCGCACGGCGTGTGCTGGCCCCTGGCACTCCCAGTTGTTCCCACCGCCATGCATGCTGATCCCACCTGCAGCTGCTGTGTGCCGCATACCTCGGTGCTGCCCTGCCCTTTGCAGGGACTACATTGAGCAGATCCTGGTGCGCAACAACGGCGGCCAAGGCTTCCTGATTGGGGACAAGATCACGGTTGCGGACCTGTCGGTGGGTACCCGCCACTTCTTGTGTGACAGCTGTATGTGCAAGCATCTGTTGCAGGGAGCAGTGCAACCACACACCTGTGCCATTCCACGCCTGCGAATCCTGTGCGGTCGGCTGTGTGCCATGTTGAAGGTTGATGCCTGTGTGACCAATGGTGCCAAATGTAGCTGCGGGCTATGTTCAAGCTTGATATTTGTGTGGCCGATGGTGCAACAGATGCTCGGCTGTTGGTGCAGCCCTCCACGAGCACGCCACAGGCCTGTTTGATCATGGCATGGTTGCACTGGGCTGCACTGGCTGTAGTGCCAAGCCCACCTTGATTCGTCTGCACTGCAGGTGTACCACTTCCTGGCTGCGGCACAGCAGCACTACAAGGAGTATTATGATGCCCAGAACACACCCCTGGCTAAGGCCTTCCAGGTGTGTACATGTGTTACCAAAGTCAGGTGCAGTCAGTGCACCCTTTGCCTGGTGTGTGTGCTGGACCATGGAGCAACACGCCTGCATGCACCATGAGCACACCGCTTGGAGCAACAACATGAGTGTAGCTGTAGTCGTCTGAAGGCCTGAGGTAGCACTTACATCTGCGATACCTGCGACCCTGTCCTGCCACTGATGTTTCTGTAGGGTTTAGGGTGTAGGGTCCGCGTGACAGACCCTCACATGCCGCTGTTGTACCCTGCTGTATGCTTGGGCAGGCCCGGATCGCTGCTCGTCCACGCATCGCAGAGTACCTGGCATCACCACGTTGCCAGCCCTGGGACACAGACAGCATGATGTGAAATGTCCTGTTCACAGTTGCCTCTTCTGGATGCTGTCATCATTCTTTATAATATTGTTGTTTCTTCGGGTTTGATGGGTGCATTTGTGTGCAGCGTAGCATTGTGAAGCTGAGACTGGTTACAGTTTGCTAATGCTGTGGGCATCATCTATTTGAGTGTAAGCAATGTGTTTGAAGAGGAGCATGTGTCATACTGCTGAAGCACCCGCACCCTGGTTAGTTCGTACAGCCTGCACATGCCCCACTGCGTTTCAATGCAAACACTGGGTAGGCCAACAGCCCGCTGCTTTGCTGTGACGAGGCACCTTGTAGCTGCACCACGGTGTGGCATGTTGGTGCGGCATGGCGACTGTGGGAAGAATGGGGAGGAGTTGGGCGACCCTGCGCATGGTGTCTTCACTTCTCCAACCAGTGTCACATGGTGAATGGCCAACTACAAGCAAGTCCATGCTGTACGTGATACATTGAAAGGCATGCTTCCTCAGCTGTGCTTGCACGCATATCGTCAAGATGCTTTGCTCTTGGCCCCAGCCGCTGCCTCCCCCTCACCCCCAGCCCCAGAGACAGTCGCCCCAGGTGCAGCCCCTCCACCTGCCGCTGCAGCTGCCTTCTGCTTTGCTGCCTCACGTGCTGCCTTGCGTTCGCGCTCCTTCTGGGTGTTGCGTGCCCAGTTCTTCAGCAGGAAGCCCTGAGAAGGACACCAACGCAACAGTGCAAGCGGCTCAGAAACCATTGCTGTGGTGGGCTTGGGCAGACGGCCCCGCGTATCAGCAGCACAGTCACAGGGTCATGCCTCAGCATGCAGGTGTGGTCTACAGGGCACCTGGCCAAGAGTAAGGCCTGCACACGAACTTGGGACAGCGCCATGCACACATGTGCTCAAGGACAGCTGCACACCGCACAGCAATGGTGCAACAGAGCAGCCCCACTCACCACCACCATGAGCCCCAAGCCCCACTTGACGGTGAACCAATCAGCGGTCGTGGCCTCCTTGATCTTCGTGGGCTCTGGCTTCTTGGGCGTGCCTGGCACTGTCTCAGGGGCCTGCAGCCGCCAACAACCAAATAAGAGCAATAAAAAAATATAAGTGGCAGAGGGTAAGAGCGGGACTGGGCACATGCACGACGTGGTGATACTCAGTAGTATTATAATGCGCCCTGTATCATGCACCAGGCACGATGCACCAGCTTCCAGCAGCAGAGAGGGTGCACAAGCTGCCAGGCCCAGTTCCAAGCCCGCTGAAGCAGAGCGCCAACCTGAACGTTGGGACTGCGGCCTAGAAACTACGATATGCAACCCCGCATCATCGCAATCGCCACCGATTGCTTCGGCAGCAGCAATGAAGGGCATTCACGCAGGCAGTGTCCTGCACAGCGCACCTGCTGCTCGTAGCCGCCCGCCACCCACGCGCGTACAGCATCTGCAGACTCCTCTCGCAGCGGTGCGCGGTACGTGTACATCTGCAGGCGGTACAGCATGCCATCAGCAGGACACGTCTACCTCAGCCATGCTGCTTACACCACACAAGCAGCCAAGGAGGCCAGTCCGACTGGACACCTAGACATGCTAATGTGAAACGGAGCCTGGTTGTGGATGATGAGAGCACTTTCTGCGCCCCATGTTGCACGTCCAATGTTGTTTGCAGCTGCTGGCTGCCGCTCACCTGCCGGTCCCTGAACAGCACAGCCTGAGGCGGCTGCACAGACTTGAAACGGCGCGCCAGCCCCTTGTTTTGCTCCAGCCCAAGGTTCACCTGAGACAAGCGGCAGCAGGCGCACAGTGATCGATCAGGTTCATTCGATCAGTTGAGCAAGAGAAGTTGCTTGAGAAAAGGGTGGTTGGCGGGGCTGCACTCAGGCCAGGCATCAAGGATACTCCCAGGGAACACATCATCGCTTCATCAGGCAATGGCGCCTTACAAAGGCCCTTCTGTATGTCCCGCTGTGCAGGTTGGCATGCTCGAGCAACAAGCCAGTAAGTGACCCTGTGCTGAAGTACGTGAGCCCGCAACACCGGATCTATAGCAGGGTTTTGTTTCCCATCATCCCCTCGCACCTCTGCGTAGATCACCTCCTTCTCCTCGTCTGCAGCTAGCTGCACCCACAGCTCACGCGCCTCCATGGCACGTGGGTGCTGGTGTGCATTGAACAGCACAAACCTGTGGCCCATATCCATGTAGTGTTCAGGGGTTCAGGAGACATATAGCCATGGCAGTGAGCGTGCAACTTGTGGTGGACATCAGGAACATGAACATGGGACATGTCGGGGACCTCATGCGTCTCGGCATGGACGGGGACATCATTGGGGCATGATTGTGGCAGTGTATTGTGGCCGCTGTTGCCATATGCGTGGGTGGCTGCAAGCCTTGTCCCCAACGTGCACAGGGCACAGCATGCGACAAGTGAGCCACTCCACAACCTAGACACATGGCATGAGATCATGCACAGTGCACATGCACAAATTTACCAACCCATACCAAGCCTCAATCGTAAGTACCCAACTAACGAGCCAGCCTACCATGAGCCTGTGGTTTGCCCTGTCGCCGCTTGCGTGTCGTGCTCAAAGTTCTCTTCATTCAGCTGGATGACTTCCTTTGGAATTTGACCGGCTGCATTGCGAGTTGCCGTGAGCAACAACAGCAACAGCACAGAAGAGCCTAACGTGAACCTGAAGATCATACTCCCGGATTGGAAACCTGGTTCTAATGAAATAACTGCATCAATTGTGTGCGTTGCGTGCTGTTGTACTGGTGTAGGTGAGCACTGGTCAACAACCACACCAGAAGATGCTCAGATGCCGTGGCCTCCGACTCGACATCCTTGCGTGCTTGCACGGAAGCTCATCACATCGCATGCGCTATGATGCCGTGTTTGGGTGGAGGTGATGTGGGTGCGCTGGCTTGATTGCTACTGCCAGCAGTACAATGGCTGGACGCATGTCTTTAGCCCCACAAGGGGTTCTTCCCTGAGGCTCAAGCGGCATGATAGCTGCTCAACTCAATGAGGTTCACCTGCTGCTGCGTGCTGTGCCTGTTCCTCCTTGCCGTGTGCGCTTCATATCAGCCGCTCAGCATCAGCAGCAGTGCACGCGAGTGGGCACCAGAGTTGGCACCATACGACATGTCATCAGTATGATCAGCATAGAACTCCTTTCTCTGTACAGCTGGCAAGCAGCATGAACCGCACCTCCTTGCAAAGCTGGCACCACCATGTTCACAATGAAGAATGCAGATGGTTCACAGTGTGCATCTGGCATGGAAGCTGCCGATGACCACATTGAAACCATAAATAGCTTCGACGAGCAGCGCCCCTAGACCAAAACAAAATCGTCAAAGCATCTTCCGCTTCTTTGAGTTTTAATCGGGGACGCATCAAAGACACAGAGGCGAGACTGACACGTCGCACGCGCCGTCCTGCTTGGTGTTCTGCTCGTGATGGGAGCTGGGCAAAAACCAGGTTCCATGCCAGGTGGGCAGTCGAACAGTCTGGCGCGGCAGTATGTCCACAATCCAATCAGTGACAATTTTCGTGTGGCTCTTGAAATGCAACCATCACAGACGTGCACTGGTGCAGTGCGTCTGCGTGTACATGCCTCATGCTGACTGGCATGCCCGTGCGCATGCACCAGCCATGGCGCTGCTGCACAACTGACACATGTGTTGTGCATACATGCCTTCCTGGCCTGCGCTTCCAACCCTGCTGCTCTGCCTGACCTGCTGGATGCCACAACCGCAGGCACCAGGCTACAGACAGGGTTACTGCTGCCTGCCCTCCTCGCCATCCTGCTGCTACTGGCCCAGCAGGCCCAGGCCCTGAACCTGACAGATGCGACTGATGCAGTGGCTGCTGCACGCCAGAATAACTTCACCCAGTTTATTGCTGCTGTGGAGCGGGTGGAGGGCGATCTGGTCATTGGCTCCCCTGGCTTGAAGGCCATCGTGTTTGTGCCCAGCAATGCTGCCTGGGACCAGTGGCTGGCCTCAAAGAATGCCAACATGGGCAACATTGACCCCGCCATCCTTGCAAATATTGTGCGCTACCTTGGTGGGTTTCCTGCCGGGATCTGACCAGCTGGTTCAGTGCTTTGCTCGTTCTGGACCCTGTTGGAGCCTGCCGTCCAGCCTGACAGAGCCATACCCATGCACTGTGCTGCGACGAGATGACTGGCCTGCCTGGATGCTGTACGTATCCTCTTGCATGGACTTGCAACAACACTGGGCACCACCACCCGCCTGGTGGTTGCCGCTCACATCTGTGCGTGATCTGCCTGCTCGCAGTCGTGCCAACCGACACCCCGCGCATGCGCCTGTCTGGCGACCCAGACCCGCGCGTGGTGTCACGCCTGGAAACCACGCTTGCTCGCACGATCGACACTATTGCCTACAGCCGGCTGTGAGTGCCACATCAAGCACCGAACAAACCGCGCATGGGCCATTTGTGTGAACCGACAGAAAGCCAACCATCAGGGGCATGCAGAGTGTTTGTGCAGGTTCTTACACAATAACACGGCATTTCACCGATGTCAGGCTGTTAGGCTCCAGCAGGCTCTTGCATGTTTGCAGTTGCTCAGGCATGTGTACGTCCTGCCACTGCACTTGCAGTGGGGCCTCTCACTGGCTGGGTGGTGTGGCCCCTTCAGCCGCAGCCTCCAACGCTCGTGTCATGTATGCCGGCAATGTGGGTGCACATCCACTTTGTTCTTGACATCACTGCTGTGATGATAACATGAGAACATGAGTGGCACTTGACGTTCTACTTCTGCCCCAGCCAGCGTCTGCTTGCACTTGTCCACTGTCGGAGCTCTCTAAATGCTGCGACACTCTCCAGCAGTGCGCCCCACTGATGAATTGTACTGCCTCCTGTACTGCATGTTGAACTGCAGGCCACTGTGTACTTCCTGGAGGGAATGCTGATCCCGGTGCAGGCAGGCATCTCTGTGCCTGGCAACCACCAGACTCTGAACTCCACTTTGGAGGCAGAGGCTGCTGCGCAGAACCTGACTCTGTTCACCACTCTCATTCGTGCTGACCCCTCCCTCAGTGCCCTGCTGGCCAGCAGCGACTTAGTGACGACTATCTTTGCGCGTGAGTAGTGCTGCTGCAACACACACCTGCCGTGCTCCTAAATCATTCTGTATCATCATGCTGTGGATGTGCGCTGTGTGACTGCACACCTGCACGCAGTGAGGCTGTCCGCCTGCTGATGGTCACCCTCATGATGGTCGCACGGCATGCATTTCTCGATCCTGTCTTCCCTGCCTTGCCTGCTCGCTCCCTTCGCAGCCACTGACGCCGCGCTGCGGGCGTTCATGCAAAACGAGCTGGATATGGATGAGACCACCGGCATGGCCCAGCTGTCAGGCAAGGCGTGGACACGCCGCCTGCTGCTGGCCCACATGACCACGCCACGTGCCATCACTTTTGACAAGTTCTTCCTGGGTGCTGGCACTTGGCTGACCAGGAGCCAGGAGAGTGACTACCTGGACACCTGGAAGTGGGTGGGGTGACAACATGCCTGCGTATTGTGTCTCACCTGTATCTCACGTGGTATGATGCTGCGCCATGAGATATGATCCTGCTGCTGTTTTGGACACCACCTGATTGCTATGCACCTCATGTTCATGCCACCTGCGCATCCTGCATGTGGGTGTTTGTGCAGAGACAGCAACGGGCTCCAAGTGAAGGGTGCAAGTGACACACAGTATGCACAGGTTCTGGCATCAGACATCCTTGCCGGCAAGGTATGACAGCTGCTGCTGAGGCGGTGCCTGCCATGCTGGGTCTGTTAGCGTGGGCACTTGAGTCTGTGGCATTGGCATGCTGCAGCAACCCATGAGCCACTACCAGACGCCCTCTTGGCTGGGCTCATTATGATAAACCCTGCTGTGCTCCTCACGGCGCCGCAGCCCCGCCTCACCATAACACGGCATCCCATGACACCACCACTTTTATGTGCGCAGTCCGTGGTCCACACCATCAACCGCGTGCTGCAGTTTGACTACAGCGCCCCCACGGCGCCCTCCCCTCCGCCGCCTACCCCTCCCCGGCCCCCAACCCCGCCTGTGAGTGCATGTTGAGCAAGTACCCTGATGTGCATAGGCGCAGCGCGCGCAGCACCAGTACATGACCAAGCGGTGGCTAGCACTTGTTGCATTCGTTGATGATGATCTGGGCCAGCAGACCCTTCATCATTCATGTGCAGCCTCTGCTCGTGCATGTGCGTTGTTCACGCAGCCGGCGGATGGGCGGCTGAACCTGACCGACGCGCCTGATATCCTGGCAGCCGCTCGCCAGAACAACTTCACCCAGTTCCTGGCTGCTCTGTCTCGCACGCAAGAGGAGGACACGGTGCGGTCCCCTGGCTTCAAGGCGATTGTTTTCATGCCCTCCAATGCCGCTTGGAACAAGTTTTTGACGTCCCGTGGAGCGTCCATGGACAACATTGACATTGCCATCCTGTCCAGTGTGATGCAGTTCCACAGTGAGTACAGTAGTGCTGCTTCTAACAGGGCAGGGTGGTAAGGAAGCACGCCTGCTGCTTGGTTGGGTGCTGGTGCTGGATGTGGTACTGACTGAAGTTGGTGTTGGGTGTGTGTACGTGTTATGCAGCTGCACGCACAATTGTTCATGGAATGCAGTTGTCAGCATGTGTTGTGGGTCTCATCAGAGCATGTCCTTTCACAACAATCCGCCTGCTTGCTTTCGTCATGCTGCAGTTGTTCCAACACCAACAGCACGTGTACGGTTGACGGGCAACCAGGACCCGCACATCCCTGATCGCCTATACCCCCTGACAACTCGCCCTGGCAGCTGGATCTCATACAGCCGGCTGTGAGTGACCTGTGTGACGCGTGGGGGCGACGGACATGGCAAGATAGTACTGATTGCTCAGTCCGTCTTGCAGGCGTGCACTTGTGATGTGCTCAAGCGGGCATGTTGCAGCTTTCGTTGCAGGTCATCGGCTAGACGTGTTGCTGTGCAGGACCTCAGCAGCCTGACACACCTGAACGCCATTTCAACCATGCTAAGTCACCCCATTTTTGGTGTGCCTTACAGGAACACCGCCGTTTATGCGGGTGGAGTGGCCCCTTCAGTGCGTGTGTCCAACGGCGCAGCCATGAATGCTGGTGATGTGAGTACCTGAGGTTGTATCGTCTGCTGTTCTGCAGCAGCTGCTGCTGAAACAACTGCTCACCACCCCTCTTACTGCACACACCTCCCACAAACTCTGTGCGCCTTCCGCCAATCGTGCACCAACATCACATGAACGTCAGTGAAACGCCGTGTAATTACTATTATTATTGGTATCATCGCAATTGTACTGATGCAGGCCACGGTGTACATCACGGATGATGTACTGCTGCCAGTCGTCCCAGGCATATTCCTGCCCCCAGGCCACCAGACCTTGGACTCTGCACTGAACCGGTCTGCTGCTGACAGGGACATCACGCTCTTCATGAACCTGATCCGTGCTGACCCTTACCTGGCTGCCCTGGCCGCTAGTGATGACTTTATTGCGACCATCTTTGCACGTAAGTGATGGTCTGTGCATTAGCCACTGGCATAGACAACAGATGAGGCGCTTGCGTGACCAATTGGGCCCTTAGCAAACATGCCCACCATCTTCCAACTTCCCAGCTTCTGCAGCATGCTATCATGGCTGGCCACACCTGAACAGCCGATTGAAATGTCCATCGTGCGTGCATGGTTGCTGCTGCAGCGTCTGACGCCGCGCTGCGCGCGTTCATGCAAAACGAGCTGGACATGGATGAAACCACCGGCATGGCCCAGCTGTCAGGCAAGGCATTCACACGCCGCCTGCTGCTGGCCCACATGATCACGTCACGTGCCATGACTTTTGACAAGTTCTTCCTGGGGGCTGCCAGTTGGCAGACCAGGGGCCAGGAGAGCGACTACCTGGACACCTGGAAGTGGGTGCACAGCAGTACCGGCTGCCTGCAAACTGTGCTGTTGCTGCACCTTGGGTCGTGCGCATGTCCAACTCCTGTCCATACTGCTGGTGGCACCGTGCACTCACAGTGAGATGCACAGATGCAGTAGTGGTTCCGCAAGGCAACGTGACCAAGCCAACATATAATAATACCAACACGGCGTTTCACAGATGTAAGCCAACATACGGTACGGTGTATTTGTACTGTTTGTACATCACAGGGACATTGACCGGCTGGAGGTGAGGGGTGCGAGTGATCAGCAGTACGCCCGCGTCATTGCTGCAGAAATTTTGGCTGGCAAGGTGTGTGCAACACCATGGTGTGTGCGTCTTGTATTGAAATACCAGGCTTTGCCAAAGAGTCCCCTGCTGTTATCGCATGTAGTGTTGAAGAGCGACATGCAGCAGCTCTGCGTAACCTCAGCCCTATCAACATCGCTGTTCTACTCAACATCTCTATTGCACATGAACACACATGATGAACCCTGCCCTCCTGTCAATGCTGCTGTGTGCGCGCAGTCCGTGATCCACGTCATCAACCGCGTGCTGCAGTTTGACTACTCAGTGCCATACTCTCCTTCCCCACCCCCTGCCGCCCCACCACCACCACCTGTGAGTATGTTCTGGCAATGCTCTGAGACAGCATCTGTGGCTTGGCGTACACATCTGTCTGCATGTCAAGGTCTGCGCTGCTCCAATATGTCTGCATGCCGTTCATGTGTGCCGCTGCCAGGCAATGCGCCCCACCCGTAACACACCGCGTAATTCGCATGCTGCACTTGTGCTGCTGCACTCATGCTAGCAGGGCTCCTCCCGCCCACCCTCTCCCCGCACACTCAAGCCTCCTCCCAAGCATACTCCTCCCCCGAAACGCTCCCCGAGCCCTCCGCGCCCAACTCGCCCACCACCCCCCAGACCCAAACCCACCATCAGAGTCGCACCCCGCCGCCGCCCACCACCACCCCGCCGCCCACCTCCACGCCACACCCGCTAAGTGCCTGCTCTACCCGCGTGCGCAGTCGCCGCTCTCTGCTGGGCGCCACGCACCACGAGTGCTCCTCGCCTTCCTGGCAGCAGTGCTGGCGCTGATGCTGGTACTGCCTTGAACACTCATGTGTGAGGGCTGCATTTGTGAGCCGGAAGACCTTCACAGCACATGCCCCTGGAGCTGGTGGTGCAAGCCGTGGAGCGGCAGTGCACCGTGACAGCCTCCAAGCACTAGAATAAAGGTTAGGAGTGGTGGCCATGCTTGCTACGGACCAGAGCGGGAGCATTGCCATGCTCAAGGCAGCGAACTCTTTCATGAATCACATTGTGCCTCGGACCCTTGGATTAATGGATGTGGTATGCACCACTGAGTGGGCACAGTCTTGTGTGGGATAGTGAGACGGGTGTGTGCCACCTTAATGCCAAGCCATGCAACTGCTTAGCTTGGGTATCTATGCGTTGGGGGTGCTCCCAACGCAACTTGGCAAGAGCTGCTGTTTATTCTAAGGAGGTGGCAGCGACACCCTTCCGACGTTTCCCTCAGTCTTGTTTGACATACAATTACCAGTTGCACTTGCTTCTCATTCTTCTCCTTACAAACATGCCGATGGTTGGATAGATTGGGTCGTGGGTTCATCTCACACATACAAGAAAGAGACAACCGTCCAACCGTTGGCTCCATATGAATAAAAGTTGCTGCTTGCTATTGATCGTGCAGCAGCCATATGGCCTGCGATGCACCTTGATTCTGTTTACGAGCAGGATGGTACGTGCGCGCATGCATGTGTAACGAGCGATCTCATTCCATCTTGCAAGCTCATCTCAGCTCTGTGCCTCACTGGCGGGGCTTGCCCCTCAAGGTGTCATATGATATGATCTGCCGCAGGCTGTGAACCTCATAACCACGACACCAGCAGTATGTACATATGCACCTCTAGTTGCTGTACCATCCTGTTACTTGGGAGCCACAAGCAACAGCCACAACAGACAACGCAAGGCTTACATAACGATGTTGATGGCCTGTTGGTTCTCGATGGCCATGACAACAGGACAAACATCACGCCAGCTCCACACGCAGTGGTACCCGGTTGCCTGGTGTGCTGGGGCTCTCCGCGTACACAATGCGCACCGGCCTCCCACCTACAACAGGTATGCAACAGACGCGACACAGGCACTGTAGATTGTGGGCGCGGCAGGCAGATATCACAGGTATCACAGGCGTCGCGTGGTGCATAACTACGTACATGCAGCCTGTTGTTGTTCACAGTTGCGTAGAAGGGCGCAGCTTTTGTTGTTGCAGCTTAGACCAGCCCTCCAGGTATGCAGGCGTGCACAAGGCATTGTACGTGGTGAAAACACTCCGCACTCCGCTTCGTGTGAGATGTGCACAGGATGCTGACAGACACATGTCGACCTGTCAGACGGTCACTCATGTACCTGCATCCAGGCTCAGCCGTCCTGCCTCCAGGATGGCAGTCACAGGGAAGGTGGTGCCCGCTACAGCCAGCACACCCTCGGCCTCAATGTCAGCTAAGCTTTGTGTGCCTGCATACAATGTGTGGCACAGGCAGTACGGACAGGTAGGAAGAAACATTAGTTTAGTCGGTTGGAGGCACCCTGCACATCAACATTTCCAATCTGTGTGCCCTGCCGGTCTTGCACAGGTGTGGGGAGGAAATCCACTGCATTCACATGGTTCTCTGGGCAGTCGTGCAGAACGCTGGCCACCAAAGTCAGCAAGCAGCATGGCACAGCGAGGCAGGCACGGGCCTGCAGGCCCTGCACCTGCATTCACATCTGCCGCAGCCGTGATGAAGCGCTCAATGGAGATGTAGCCATAACCGGTCTGGCCAGCGAACATGCCGCGTGGGTCAGGGGTGTAGCGCTGCGTGTGGCATGAGGTGGCATGTGATGAGGTGTGGCATGTATGAGCCCCAGTTCCTTACTTCCTTTCCCAACACACATGGTCACACCAGCATATCTTGTGATGCAGCAGCTCTCAAGGTCTCAAGACCCTCAGCTGAGGAATGAGCTCAAGAGTTGCTGGCATGTTGGACGATGGATGCCAGAGTACAATCGAAACCAGAGCAGGCATGCGCTGGACATGGGCAGCAGCTGCACAACCACACACATTGGCTTAGGAGCAGCTCTTCAAATGTCTGCAGCATGCGCTTGGAATAGGCACACACTGCGCTGCTTCTCACCATGTACAGTGAGTTGTAGGATGCAAAACCGCCTGTGTCTGTGGCACCTGCAGTGCGCAGTCATGAAACGCAGCAAGTGCACCTGCTGCATAGCTGGACTCGTCACACGCGCACATACACATGTCACACCCGCACATACACGTGACATAACAAAGTACATTCAAACATGGCAGCCTTGACAGACCCCAGATTGGCCCACAAGAAACCACACAGGTGCACAGGGTCACTGAGCGCCACGCTACAGCTGTTCCTTCAAACAAGACACGCACGCAGGTCCCACGCAAGCCCAGCGACCGCACACCTGTGTCAGCACCACTCACACAGCTCACACTTACCCGTGTACCCTCGGTGCGCCTGGTCCACCCGCAGCTCCCCACACTGGCCCATGAAGTGCAGGTGCTGCTGCGTGTGCGCGTCGGCCTTTGGCGTGATCCATGACGCAGTGTACACCGCTGTGCCCAGTGCCCCACTCCCTGCCGTGCTCTGCCACTGGGTCATAAGTGTGATGGTGTCCTCGCACGGGCGGCCTGTGGCGGGGCAAGTGCCACGGCCCAGCAGCACAGTCACTCCCCCATGGCAGGAGCGGCAGGCATGGGCGCATGTAAGGGTGGGGTGTTACATGTGTGGGACCCTTTTGTTGTGTGTGGTTTTAGATGACTCCTCCTGCTCTTTTTACCACGCCAGTGCTGTGAGATACACCTACAAGAGATGATGCAGCACTGAAAAGCCCCCAGTGCTACCTGTTGCAACAAGGACAAACAAGACGAGGGCCAAGGAGCGGCAAAGAACCCAACTGGGCATCAGCTGCGTGCACTCACCCAGCTTTGCCTCAGCCACGCCCGTGCTTGCACACGCCGTGACGGTCACGGGGCGTGCGGTGCTGCCCACCAGCCAGTTGCAGATGTCGATGTGATGGCTGCATGTGCACACATGTTTCACCGCAGCGCGCCTCGCTTGGCCCAGCTGCAAGTGCAATGGGTTTCATCATGATGTGTGGTGTGTGCTGCAAAGAGGCACGCCACCTTGCGGCCAATGGCCCGGCCATCACTCTGTGCCCGTACACCCAGTGGTTTCCTGCAGGCACCCCGTTGTTTGTCTGAGGCAGCTTCCTGGCCCCAGTCCCTGCCTGCACCTGGCACCTGTTGAGGTAGAAGGAGATGTCAGATGCCTTGCCAGCCCATGCCGCGAACGTGTCCAGCTGCTGCTTGGGCTGTGCCATGTAGGAGTAGAAGTATGAGAAGGGCCCAAGGGCTTGCGCACGGCACCATGCATCCATGTACATCTGCAGCCAGTGTGGTGACCAGCCAGCCGCGCGCAACAAGACGAAAACGCATCGCCACGCAGTCGCAGTACAACTCCAGAGTTGAATGTGGTTTTGGAGCTGGCCCGGGAATCACGGTATCCGGTCACACGCAATGCGCCCGCCCACTCATGTCAGTGCAGTAGAATTTGACATCAAATGGGCCAGATGGAGTAATGACAGTTGCCACCATAGTTTCTCTGGTTCATATCAGCACAGCCTACACTTATCAGCACAGCCTACACGTCCTCGGCCTGGTTGTGGTCAGGCAAGGATGCCATCATGGTGCTCCATGGTGCAAGTGCCAAAACAAGTGCGCACCGGGTCGAAGCGCTTGTGGTACTCCACGCACAGCAGCCGCTGGTGGCCAGCAGCCTCAGCCACCAGCGCATGGTGCTGTGCCAGGGTCTTGACCATGGGTTTGGCCACTAGCACATGCAGCCGCGCGCGCAGCGCAGCCTGCGCAATCTCAAAGTGGGTGTCGTCTGGCGTGAAGATGATGACACAGTCGCCCTCAGACATTGTGTTGATCGCCTGTTAGTTGCGTGGGTTTGGGGAACATATGTGCATGCGTAAGTAAGAACGCACGGATGGCAGGACATGGCAAATGCAATTGTTGAGATATGCAAGCAGGGGTGGGATGACATGAGCAGTGATGAGCAAGCAGCACATGTTCTGGATTGACACAACGTGCTGGGTGCAATGCGAGCAAATGACCAGTCCGTGTCACCTGGGCAACTGCTGTTGGGTCATGCTCTACATAATCCTCAGGAAAGCACTCGATCACAATTGTGTCCAGCTCTGCACATGCCGATCATTGTGTGGCATGTGTTTATCAGTGCTCACCGGCCAACATTCACAAGCACCATCGTCACAACACATGAAAAAACACCATGCCACAGTTCAGGCACCAGGCAACTCTGCCAACCACAGGTGCACTCACCCTTATAGACATCAGCAATCTTTCTCTTCATGTTCTCCCTGACAGCTGGCATGTGAGTGCCCCTGATGTCTGCAAGCTTGATGCGGTCAACCAAGCCACGTCTCCGCAGGTCCAATAGAGTCAGCGCCACGACACCAGCAGGCTTATCACTAGCAGCGCCATGCACTGTTGGCACATACCTGCAGCCGGGGCACCACGCACTGGCCTCAACACACACATGATGCCCAACATGCAAGCTTGCACATTTGCTCCAGTATGCGTGGCAACGCACCCTGCATTGTACTCCCCTGCTCCAACCATGAGCACGCTTGGCTTCTTAGTGCCCATTTCCAAGAACCTGAACCCTAGTTGTGGTCAATCACAAATCAGATCAGCATCTTGATCGATGGTGCAACTCAGCGAAACAAATGGTATATGAAGCAGGGCCGGAAAGGCGCAAAAGAAGAAGAGGGAGATCAAGGGTGTGACAACAACACGCGCTTCGCAGGAGCCTGCCCCCTTTGCCTTTAGTGATTGTGGGGGAATGATCGGAGCCAACGTCACACCAACGGGCTTGTCACACGTATCCTGACGCGTATTCACGCTGGGAACAGGCCGATTGGTTTCACAAGATTTTGCCTTATCAAGGCTCAATCAGCGAAATAATTTAAATTCTTTGGTTGGATTTTGTGACGCCTTGCTGGCTAGCCATCGTCACGGCAGTATAAAAAATTGCTATTAGCCTGTTTGATCTGCACCATGAGCTCGGCCCCCGCTGGATCATCAGGTGCCGTGCAAACCGAATGCACGCGTGCGCAGATATCGCTGTTGTTAGTTCCTAACCCCATAGACGTTTCGACTGAAGCACCCATGCCTGCCCCTGGTCAGCTGCCACCCATGAGGCATGCACATGCATGCGACATCTGCACGCCGTGCGCCCGCAGGGAGCAAGGCCCTGGCACAGCCCACGGTAGATGAAGGGGTGATCAGCTTGGAGGACGAGGCAGCTGGGCAGGCAGCAATCCGCGCGCTGTGCAAACGTGTGCTACCTGGGTGGGCTCAGCTAGATGACGTGCAGCTTCAGGTGAGATCAGGTTGTAGAGATGTAGACATGCCATGGTCTGCGGCTTGCAAGGTGTCCCTCATCCAGCGCATGCCATGAACCATGGCATGGTCACAGCTGCGGAACACATCCACACATGTTGCCACATGGTTGCAGATCACCAAGATCTCGGGTGGCATCTCCAACCTGTTAGTCAAGGTTGCACCACCTTCACCCTTGCGCCCTGTTGCAGTCAAGGTGTTTGGTGCCAAGACCGAGCTGCTCATTGATCGGCGTGCAGAGCTGGAGCTACTGTTGCACCTCAACAGGGATGGGTTTGGCGCGCAGGTGTGTTGCTTCTGCTTGATTGGGTGCCAGCCGGTAAGCTGCGGTGTTTGGCCCATTGTTCCGCCTGCGTGCATGTCACCACAAGCCACATCTGTAAACGGTGCACTACTACCTCAGGTGCTAGCTGTCTTTGGCAACGGGCGTGTTGAGGACTTCATGACGGCGGTCACACTCACGCCCACAGACATGTGTGACCCGATGTACGTGCCACGCATTGCGCGGAAGCTCCGGTACGTGAGAGTGGTGCACACAGCACGGCGGTTGGTTCAAGCACGTCTCATGTGCCTGCGGCTTGTGCATACCTGGGTTGTCAGCCTTAGGGGCCTGGAGAGTGCACACCTTCGGCACACCAGGTACATATCCAAGATATTAACACATAGCACCACGACATGAATGTCTGGTCAATGAGCCTGGTGTGTTGAACCTGTTTGCCTGGCGCAGGCAGCTGCACTCCGTGGCCATCACTCACCTGGGCCGGCCGCAGCTGTTTGAGACGATTGAGGGGTGGCTGACAATGGCACGTGAGCTGACGTTTGACCACGACCCAGCTAAAGCAGCACTGTTCAAGGAGGTGAGGAATATGACAGTTTCGGCTATGTGGTTGATAGCGTAAGCATATTTTGGCTGGCACACATATGTTACGTGTGAGCCAGGGTGCTGGTTGGAGCAGCTGGAGAGTTCACCAGCCTACATTCAGCTCTGGCGCGGGGGCTCAGCCCCCTGTAGATGGAGAGTGACATTGAGCTGTTGCTGAATTCCCTGCATTCTGACCGTTCAGATCGAAGCAGTTGCGTCATGTCAATGCTTCAGGTGCTGATAATTCACAGATCTCGCTGCACAGCACAGCCACAACGGCTTTCTGTATTGCCTTGCTGTTGCCGCCATCCACAGGTTGACCTGGACCAATTGGCAGCTGAGCTAGCAGAGGTCAAGGCGCTGTGTGCGCGCGTGGGGTCTCCAGAGATCATGAGCCACAATGATCTGCTCTCAGGCAACATCCTGGTGCTGCAGGTAACTGGTGAACTTGGCACGACGGCATCTCTTTGCTGCTTTATGTCACGCTGCTCCTGTTGTGTTTGCAGTCGCTCTCCTGGTGCGGTTAATCCCATACTTCCCAGACCGCACTGACCCTTCCCACTCACGCTACACCTGGTCTCATTCGCACTGTTCTTGTGTATGGTGTGCTTGCGTGCAGCGTGATGGTGTGGATATCAATGACCCTGCCCAGGTCGACCGGTCAGGTCCACTGCAGTTCATCGATTTTGAATACAGCGCACCTGGGTACCGCGGCTTTGACTGGGGCAACCATTTCAATGAGTATGCAGGTGTGTGGGCTCCTGGCATGCGGGCCCTACGCCGTTATCAGAATCAAAGACGATGCAGCAGTGCATACCGCACCAGAGGAAGATCACACGCATACTGTACCTGCGCTCATTCTGGTGCAAGCGCCACTGCCACAACCCGCTGCGCTTGCTGTCATTGAAATGGTTCACACAGGCCCAGTCCATTGATTGATGCATGTGTTTTTGCATGCCTGCTACCTGGCCATGCAGGCTTCGACTGTGATTACACGCGCTACCCTGGTCCTGCAGAGCAGGCCCTGTTCTTTTCATATTATTTTGCGGACCCCACGGACCCTGACAGCCCAGCAAAAGTGTTGGGGGATGATGAGCTTGCGCGGCTGAGTGCTGAGGCCAACTTGTATGCATTGGTGTCTCATGCATACTGGGGCGTGTGGGCACTCATACAAGCACGGTGGGTGGCTTTCGTCAGGCTTCATGTGCTTTGGCATGTGCATCACCTCTCGACAGGTTGCTGACAAACACAACTTGCCATTGGACGCCTGTGGGGCATGATCGAGCAACATTCCCCTGCAAAATCAGTGCTCTGTGCTTGCAGCTGCCAGCTCTCATTGTGGACATCTGGTCACCACTGTGTCTTATCAATCGTGCTGTATGCAGGTACTCGCCAATCGAGTTCAACTACCTGGAGTACTCAGCATTGAGGTGGGGAGAGTACTTCCGGCGCAAGGAGGAGTTTGTGAGTGCAGCGACACGGCTCTTTGGGTGAATGCAGCCACGTACAGGCTCTTTCTCTCTGCAAATTTGAGGCATGCAGTAGCAGCTGGTGGTTTGCAGCCTTGATTAATGCACCGCATGTGCTGCAAACGACAACGCACAGGGCACTGCAAGTTGGATGAGTGCACTAGTTGTTGGTGATGCCTGGAGTGCACCTATCCAGTATTGTGTGGCCTGGTGCTCAGCGCGCAGCGTCCTGCGCCCACATGCTCGCGCGCACATGCTTGCTGCAAGAGTGCAGTACAACCTGCATCGCTGCTAATGGCCCGATAACACCGCCTACTGTAAGCATTTGTGTTACGGGCTGCCGCTGATGCATACCTAAAGATGGGGCTCAGGGCATGACAATGCGGGAAAGAGCCAGGCGAGCTGTAGCAACTGGGCGGACGAAGTTTATCAGCTTTCACCCAGCTGTAATGATTGGAGCGTGCCGCGGTGGACCTCTGCCTCAAATTGTGGCCTCAAAACCGAGTGACTTTTAACAGAGACTGAGATAGTTTTGCACGCCCCATGACAGGGCTCGCAGTTCGAGGAAAAATGGCGTTCGCTGCAGCTGGTCAGAGGACCGCTGCCCCCGCTCGTGCGGGCAAGCAGGCCGTGGTGGCTGGTGCCATCCAGCAGGTGGCCAAGCCTGCTGGCGTGGTGGCCCCCGTTGTGCCTTCCATCGCTCCTCTGGCGCCGCTGCCCACTGGCGTGTTTGAGGTGCGCATCAGGGCTGGAATCCGATGGCCACGTCCCCATCATGCAAGCGGCCATCTCTGACCAACTGGGGCTTGTTCATGTGCGCAGGCCGCCAAGAAGTCCAGCCATGCCCAGCGTGGCCAGCGCCTGACGGTTGCTGCGGGCCCTGCTGCCGCCGGTGCGTTGCATCCTCAACTGGGTCCCATCCTCAACGTGTGCTTGGGATTGGTCCCTCACCTTGGCATGCTCCACCCCACGCGCAGACACCAAGCGCGAGTGGACGCTGGACAAGTACCGCAACATCGGTATTATGGCCCACATTGACGCTGGCAAGGCAAGAAGATTGCATGGGGGCTACCCTCCTTATGTCCGAGCCATTTCAGTCGCATATCACCATGGTGTTTTTGCAAATTGAGCGGTTGTCTCCTCTACACCCGGATCCGTGGTGGTCGCCCATGAGCCCTCATCATGCATGTGGTTCGCATGCTTGCTCACCACTAAATGCGCTGCGTCGCTGCTCCTCATGCGTGTTGTGCCGCGGCCCTGCCCCTGCCTCTGCAGACCACCACCACTGAGCGCATCCTGTACTACACCGGCAAGTCCTACAAGCTTGGTGAGGTGCACGAGGGCACCGCCACCATGGACTGGATGGTGCAGGAGCAGGAGCGCGGTATCACCATCACTGCTGCCGCTACCACCTGCCAGTGGGACGGCCACCGCATCAACATCATCGACACCCCTGGTCACGTGGACTTCACCCTGGAGGTAGGATCTGCGCGCACATCCATGCGCATGTGCCTCTGGCTGCATGCATGGATTCTGTGGATCTGTGCACAGATCTCCCATGTTCCTGCATGCCCACACTGCTGGCTGATGCCGGGGCCCTTAGCATCTGTGTTGCATGTGGCGAGACAGCCCAGATCCTGGAGGATCCTTTTGTATGCTGAGCACATGGCGCGGCTTCTCAGTGCACGTGTGCATGGATACCATCCTGCGTACCCGGTCAACCATGATGCCCCCCAAGCGTGCCATGCCACATGCATCTGGGCTGAACACGGCGGCTGCCTCACATGGCCAGGTGGAGCGCGCCCTGCGTGTGCTGGACGGCGCCGTGGCTGTGTTCGACGCTGTGTCTGGTGTGGAGCCCCAGTCCGAGACTGTGTGGCGCCAGGCTGACAAGTACAAGGTGCCCCGCATCTGCTTCGTGAACAAGATGGACCGCCTGGGCGCTGACTTCTACAACTGCGTGAAGATGGTGCGTGCCCATTGCGTGCGCATGCCCGCGGCCGTGCGTTACACACAGGGAGGCGGAGCGCAGCGCCTGTGCATGCCTCTCAGCTCGCGGCAACAGACCGGTCCAAGTGGCTGGAGATTGATGACCACCGGTTACTCTTGTCATGCACTGCAGGTGGGCACCAACCTGGGCGCCAAGGGTCTGCCCCTGCAGCTCCCCATTGGCTCTGAGGACCAGTTCAAGGGTGTGGTGGACCTGGTGAAGATGAAGGCCATCGTGTGGACTGGTGCGTTCAGACTGGTTGGTCCATGCATGGGAGCTGGCACACGTGCATGCATAGCTTCAATTGCAATGGGTTCCATTGCCAGCCAGCTTGCATGGTGTTAATGACATGCGTTATGCACGTGATGTCCTGCCATGCAGGTGAGGAGCTGGGCGCCAAGTTTGAGGAGCAGGAGATCCCTGCCGATATGAAGGAGAAGGCCCAGGAGTACCGTGACAAGCTGATTGATGCCATTGTGGAGCTGGACGATGATGTGCTGACTGCCTACTTCGAGGTGTGTGCTGCACAGCCTGAGCTGCTGCTGATGTGTGCGTGCGCGTGTGCATGCTTGGTGCTGCACTGCATGTCAGGGACGGTGTACAGCTGCACGCTAGGGAAGTTGCATCTGCTGCATGGGGCTGAAAGCCACTCAGTTTGGGCAGGCAAGTGGCACTGCAAGGCAGCTGGCGTGTAGGTCTTGAGTTCAGCTGCGCAACAGCACGGCATATTACATCTGGATGTCCAGATCTGACGTGTTGGAAGGCTGACAAAGCTGGTGTGTGTGCTGGTTCACGGCCATGCGCATGCAGGGCACCATGCCCGATGAGGCCACCATCAAGCGCCTGATCCGCAAGGGCACGTGCGAGCGCGTTTTCTTCCCCATGGTGTGCGGCACCGCGTTCAAGAACAAGGGTGTGCAGCCCCTGCTGGATGCCGTGGTCGCCTACCTGCCCTCGCCCCTGGACATTCCCGACGTGGCGGGTGTGGACGTGAACGACATTGAGAAGCCCATGACCCGCCCGGCCGCCGATGACGCGCCCTTCTCCGCCCTGGCCTTCAAGATCATGACCGACCCCTTCGTGGGCTCCCTCACCTTCTGCCGCATCTACTCCGGCACCCTGGAGGCTGGCTCGTACGCCCTGAACGCCAACAAGGGCAAGAAGGAGCGCATCGGCCGCCTGATGATGATGCACGCCAACAACCGTGAGGACATCAAGATCGCGTACGCCGGTGACATCGTGGCCATCGGCGGCCTGAAGGACGTGATCACGGGCGAGACGCTGTGCGACGAGAAGGCGCCCATCATCCTGGAGCGCATGGACTTCCCCGACCCCGTGATCAAGATCGCCATCGAGCCCAAGTCCAAGGCCGATCTGGAGAAGATGGGCATGGGCCTGTCCAAGCTGGCGCAGGAGGACCCCTCCTTCAACTTCTCCCGCGATGAGGAGACTGGCCAGACGGTGATTGAGGGCATGGGTGAGCTGCACCTGGAGATTATTGTGGACCGCCTGCGCCGCGAGTTCAAGGTGGAGTGCGAGGTGGGCGCGCCCCAGGTCAACTACCGCGAGGGCATCTCCCGCACCGCGGAGGTGCGCTACGTGCACAAGAAGCAGTCGGGCGGCTCCGGCCAGTTCGCCGACGTGGCCATCCGCTTCGAGCCTGGGGAGCCCGGCTCCGGCTTCGTGTTCAAGTCTGAGATCAAGGGTGGGTGGCGGCTGGCTGTGCTGGCACACTTGTTAAGGCGGCCAGGGGGGCTGGCATGCTGGGAGCTCTGATAGGGTCGTGCGGAGTGCACTCTGACATCTGTTGCCCTGAGGTTCAGGTTCCTGAGCAGCCTGTTGCATGCTCTGGCCCCGATGTGCAGTCTCTTAAATGTGTGTATGCTGCGTGGTCCCACATGCTCATACCCACCTGCCTGCTCTGTGGTCACCTCCCTGCAGGTGGCTCCGTGCCCAAGGAGTACGTGCCAGGTGTGCTCAAGGGCCTGCAGGAGTCCATGGACGTGGGCTCCCTGGCTGGCTTCCCTGTGGTGGACGTGACGGCTGTGCTGACGGACGGCGCGTACCACGAGGTGGACTCCTCCGCGCTCGCGTTCCAGATCGCGGCCCGCGGCGCGTTCCGCGAGGCCATGGGCAAGGCGGGCGCCCGCCTGCTGGAGCCCATCATGAAGGTGCGGGGCTGCAGGGGGCAGGGGTGTGTTTGTGGTGGTGGCGGTCAAAATGGAAGGGGTGGCTGTGCGCAGTTTGTTGTTGTGTTGTGCGCATGTTTGAGGTGTGGGTTGTACGGCGTCTGGTGCATCTGCACCATCCGTGCAGTTTGATGCAGATACTGCCGGGTGTCGGGGGCTTTGCTCGGTGGATGGGTTGTGCTGATGTGCAGGCTGCAAACATGAGCACCCCATTACATCACTGATCTTATCACTCCCACCGCTCCAATCATAGGTGGAGGTGCTGACGCCCGAGGACCACATGGGTGACGTGATCGGTGACCTGAACTCCCGCCGTGGCCTCATCAACAAGTTTGACGACAAGCCCGGCGGCATGAAGCTGGTGAACGCGTCGGTGCCCCTGTCCGAGATGTTCCAGTACGTGTCCGTGCTGCGTGGTATGACCAAGGGCCGCGCGCAGTACACAATGCAGCTTGAGAGGTACGAGGTGGTGCCCCCCAACATCCAGCAAGAGATCATCAAGGCACAGAGCGGTAAGGTGGCTGCGTAAAGCATCCACCCCCGGTCCTCAGGCACTTGATTTGCAGCCTGGTCACGCAGCTGCCGTGCCCGCAGCTCGATTGCCAGCCCATTACGGAAGCTGGGCCCAAGGGTTTGGCAGTGCCATGATGCTGCACAGCCTTTTCCCTTGGCAGCTCCATGAACAGGGAGCCCGGAGCTGTCTGGGTCAGGCGCTGCTGTGCACCGAGCTGCGTTCGGTTTGACCCTTGTGTTTATGTACCTCATGTTGGTGGGCGTGGTGTGGTTGGGACGGGAGCTCCTGCATATCTCTGTATGAGGGGTTCCCTGTTGTGGGTGGTTGGGAGAGCCGGCTGTATGGGAGCAGATGCAACTGATTGCTGGAAGAAGCATGTCAGTCACCACCAGGGTGCAGGCGCATGCTTGACCAGCTGTGCCACCGCCCTGTGTGTTTTGAAGAGCGAACGGAGTGGTGCAGTGAGTTTAGAGAGCTAACAAGGAGAGACAGTGTGTCATACCATCACTTCACAACCAGCTGTGCTGTAAAAAGTCATACGGTCCAATGCTCCAGTTTCGTCTCGTCTCAGTGTCATGAGCTTCAGTGCCGGCAGAAGCGTGACCGTCTTTTTTATGGATACCAGCACGTCCAGTACACAGCGCACGATGACAGCCAACCAAAACAGTTCCATTTGGGCATGGTGAAACACTGTCATATCTCGGGGCCTGGGCGAGGGCTGCTGCACATAGCTAGGATATGAAATTGGTCGATGCTGTTCTGGCGAACCTTATGCACCCTCGCTCAAGCATTCTTGTGCAACATGCTTGCATTGCGCGCAGGTGCATGCACCCACAGTGCAACCTGTCAAAGTTGCGCACTACATGACCACACAGCAGCCAGTGACTGCAGACGTTGCACTGTCATAGCTGGGGCAGTCCGAGTCTGCACAGACATGACACCTGCACATCAGGTGCTAGGTGTTTGCTGCCTCTGTGCGTTGTCCACCGCCTGTTGCACCTGCAGTCTCTGCGCGCTGTGCTCGAGACGCAAATGCCTGTGTGTGCGTGCGTGGATGGGAAGTACCCTGTGAACCAGTCGAGCATTCGATCACCGGCTGGCTTGCCACAACACTCACACCATGTGGACCCACATGAACAGATGAGCAACGGCACAAGGACGAGTTGGGATGTGTTGCAGACCGGGCCGCATCGCTGTGCCTGCGCACATCTAACAGTGAAGCAGGCAAGCAACACAAGGCAACAGGACGTGTGGCGCACCTTGCGCTCCCCCACCTCCCCTGCATCGCCACTGGCAGCAACACCGCTGCTGTTGCCTGCTCCCCTGTTGCCCCCCTCTGCTGTTGCGTTGCTGCCTGGCGGGTACGTTGCCCCCCAGCGCTTGATGTGTAGAATGCGCAGCGTCTTGGTGGGCTTCTCACCCGCGGTCCATGTGGGGGGGGCTTGCTTCTGGGACAGCCACCTGCACCGGCATGTGCCACGCCGTCCCGTCACACACAACACCCCAAACAAAACAGCATGAATGTTTGCAGGGTCCAGAAAGAACTGCTCCATCCTCATGCAGCGTTACTCACACACGCATGCTCCCAGCATGCATTACTGTGTCCCGACTCACTTGCAAGCGTCCAGCAGCCGCCCTGCCACAAACACTGGGTCCGTGCGCATGGCTGCTGCCTCCTCGGCTGCCTGCCTGCGGCGAGCTGCTGCATCCGCACCCGCTTCTCCCCGCCCATCATCCTCATCTGTTGGGTCTGGCACCCGCACAAGCCCGTTGCCCATCCCCACCTGTGTGGGGGGTGTTGTAAAGGTGCAAGCTCAAGGCAGTCACCACCGCCACATCCAATGAAACAATCAGTGCCTGGCTGCTGTTCTGTAGGGAGTGGTCCCGTTATCCCCTTACTCGCCCCACTTTCTTCTTCCCCCTGATCCGGGTCCCGCCTCCGGTGGTGGAGGTGACCCACTCCCGGAAAAAGGAATGAGTGGCCAGGCTGGTCGCTCCTAACAATATGCTGGTATCAACCCCATCACACGGTATGGTTGCCATCATATCCTGGTCTGGGTGACAACAGGTCGCATGTTGCCTGCCCACCCATCGCCAAGAAGCAGCAGGCAAGCCAAGCCCAACACACATGCACACACGTGTTGTACCTGTGTGCCACCGCGCCATGCTTGTGGCCCCAGCCCCAAGTACCCGGACCACTCCTGCAGGTAGTCGCACAGCCCGCTGTGGTGCACGAGCAACCAGTGTGACAAAGCCGCTTAAGCACAGAGCAAACTGGCCTCAGCCCAGAGACATCTACCCGGTTTCTGAAAGTGTCGCTGGCGACATGCCCATACCATGGTGCCATGCACACAAGTGCGCAGCATGAAACGCCCGCCTGGCGCACCAAGCCATGAGGGTTCCAAAGCAGCTGCTGTTACCGAGACAGCTACTCCACAGCGGTAAGGCAGGACAAGCCATTCCCTCCGTCACCTCTGGCCGCTTCCCCCTCACTCACTTTTGCATTGCGTACTCGCAGATCCAGAAGAAGCCCTCACACGTGCCATTCTCCACGTATCGCAGGTACTCCCGTGGCTTTGGGCCATGGAAGTGGAAGATGGCAGCGCCTGCAGGACGCGGTAACCCGCAGTACTGGCAGCGCAGTTAGATGCAACGAGACATATCAGGCAGTAGTCCCCAGGTGGCGTGACGAATGATGCTCTACACGGCATGCAGTACCAGCAACTGAGCTCAGCAGCAGAAGCTTGCTAGGAACCCAAGGCAGACGAGCAGGATGCAGGAACACTTTACATCTCAGCCTTTAAGCTGTACATGTCTATGGGCTCTGAGCCTGCACGCGCCTGGCATGAAGCTGTTGTATGGCTTGGCGTTGAAGCCTTGGTCCAGGGGTCGTGGCCTGATCTGCAATCAGCAGCAGAGATGCAGCCATCAGGTCATTACTGGCTGCAGCCCGGCCAGCGGATCAGCGCAAGACACATTGCGGAAGACCTGTGCTGAGATGCAGACCCAGAATAGATGCAAGAAATGATTGCTAAAACCACTCCTATCACTTCAGCAACGCCCAGCTGCATGATGATGGGCATCTGGTGCACCACAGCCCAGCCCCAGCCTGTTGCCACACTCACATCTGACTCATAAAACTGGTTGAATGCGCCCTGGTCTGCTGGCCCGTAGGAGCCAAAGTGCAGGCCATGGGTGTTGGTGAAGATGAAGCTGCGCAGCGGGGAGGGCATGCAGACGAGTGGCCCGCAAATTAAATGCATGGTTGCTGGAGGCTACATGATCTGTGAAGTAACGAGCAGCAGCCTGATGGCAGATTGTCGGATGTATACCCCGGAAGGACATATCCAACTCATACGGGATCATTGTGGGCCGATGCAGACCTTTAAAAATGCATGCCGCATCATGCATACAAGCACGTCGCACGACTCACTCCAGGAAAGCGTTGTACGTGCGCCGCAGCTGGGGCAAGTGCATGAGCATGACACCCGCGTTATAGGGGTACGTCTCAGGACGGAATTCCCATGCCATCGCCACGGAGTGGGGCAGCGGCAAGCCTGCAGCGCGCGAGGGTGGTCAGATAAGGCCAACAAGGGCACAACACAGTGACTTTGGTAAATGAGCAACCCGCATCGCCACCTACCAAAGTCGTCCAGGCTGACATGGTGCCTGAAGTACACATCCGCATCAGTGTACAGCACGTAGGTGTACCTGTGCAGTACAGGTGGTCACGTGCCAGGTCATGAGTACAGCCTTGTGGGAACCAAGCACTGAGTAACACCGCCATGTGGTGGATGCACATGTTTCCACAATACCCTTAGCAGTGCGTAGGCCAGTGAGCTCACTCCATCACACTTGGGATGAGCAAGCTGCCGGGTGTGTTCTGTCCTGTGTTCCACTCACTGATCCAGTACCGGGACCACAGCAATGTCCAGCCGCTGGAATGTGGACACCAGCATGTCTGCACTGCGGTACAGGTGGCTGTAGAACGCATTGTCCTGCAGGCCAGCAGTACATAACAAACACAGTTATCCAGTCATGACCATCACATCACTCTTGCAAGCATCTGAACAGCCGGTGACTTCCCGGGGTTTGCTTGCAGGAACATGCCTGCCATGCCCCTTTCCTGGCCTGCTCCCTCTGTCAACAAGTTGGCAAGTTGCTGTCAGCTAGGCCCATGATGCTGCGCACTGCCTGAATGGCAGCCACCTGTGTTTGTGTTCAGTCCAATGCACTCAGAGGCCCTCATGCGCTCACACATGTGCCACACCTTCATGTGCTCCCGCGCTTTGGCCACCAGCCGCTCGCGCCACGCTGGCTCGTGCCGGATGATTGTCACACCATGGTCATGGAGCCAGCCGGCGATGGCGCTGGTGGCGTCCCCGAGGAAGATGCAGTACGGCTTGAGGCCCGCTGTGGCTGCCGCCGACAGCACTGCGATCTGGTTTGCATGTCAACGCAGGTGGGAAAGGCCGCGGGTCAACTGACTGTGGTCCAACACATGGCCCAGCAGCAGGTAGCTTAGCCCAAGTGAATGCCTATATTTGAAGCGCCCACACTCAGCACAGATACAGGGCACTATGGGCAGCACCCAGGCCCATACTGAGCGGCACAGGCAGTACAATCCACATACCTTGAGCATGTGGTCATATGGTTCACTCCATGAGTTGTATGTGAACACCCATGGCAGTCGGTGTAGGCCTGCAGCATGAGCATCAAGCACAGGAAAATCAGACGGTAGACTGTGCTGTTATCTGGTGCTCTCAACAACGCGCAGCCAAGCATCAACCATACTGTATCTTTGGTTCACAGCTCCTTTACCACTCAGGCATGGAGGATGTGAGCTCCAACACCACCTGGCAGCATGATGGTGATGGGGATGTTGCCAGTGTTGTAGTATGAGGCCCATCGCCCTAGCCGTCGCCGCTCCAGCAGGGCAAGCGCAGAGAACGTGGACACACTGTTGCCTGTGAGAGATACCAATGTACGCATCATCTCCATCACATGTGTGCTGATGGTGCTTGCTGGACCACACCTCTGCCCAGGCACATGCAATACCACAGACAAGTATTTGCTCTTGGTTATGATATGCCATGGATCTCCCATCATAGTGAAGGTTTATTATCCAGTACCACAGCATCCAACAGGCCCTGGGATAGATGAGAGGGGGAGAGGTTTGGCACGCAGCTTTGTATCCGCCACGTACCCACAAACTTGTGTGCAGCCAAGGCCAAGGTGTAGTCAAGCAGCGCGTCCAGCTCACGTGGCAGTGCCGCCGCACCACTTTCCACCTCAGCAAACAACTCGCGCGATGTCACCACCTGTAGACCATGACGTGGCAGCACCCAGCAGGTTTTGTTTTTGTGCATGTACGAGCAAAACACACCAGGCATGTATGTGCCTGACTACCCGCCGCACGCTACCGCTGTGCGGGAAGGCATCAGCAACGCACACCCAACCGCGCTGCCTGCAGTGACCTGCACGCATGGCCGTGTGTACCACAACCCTCATCACATCAAAACACCGCCTGCTGTAGGTCTGTAGCCTGTTCACCCCGCACCGTGTAGTTTGCAGCGCGCAAACGCCCCAGCACCGCCGACTCCCTGCCGGGGTCCACATCAGGCCAGTACGCCGCCACATACAGTGGTACGTTGGGAGCCACCCCCACCAGCTGCACAGCACGTGCACATGTACATGAAGGCATCTGGCATCAAGGTCCAGGGGCTGCACTCATGCCGTTACAGTGCGCATGGACACAGCAGGCAACATCACTCGCCCGCGTACAGTGGGCGCCAGACAGTGTGATACCGTGACCCCGGCGCACAACAGATCCCGCTCAGCAACTGCCCTCAGCACCCTGCACTGCCCGCCACCCCCGCACCCTGAGGTACTCATCAACGTCTTCTGTGTTGTTGTAGCAGTTGTTGCGCACAAGGCCGTCGTGCAGCGACTCCCACCGCGCACAGTGGGCCAGCCAGTCGCGCTCCATGCGCAGGTGCAGCACGTTGAACTGGCGTGGTGTGCCGCCCCGCCGCTGCAGCGACTGCAATGCGCTCTGTTGCGCAACCAGGACACATGTAAAGGCGTGCATGAAGGCCTCAGGAGGGAGGTGAGGCACGGTATACATGATGGTGCGTGCCGCGGCATGTTGAGTTGTCGCACGTCCAATCGCACTTGCCAAACGGACCCGTTGAGTCCACCTGAGCATGCAGCATCAACATATGCGCCATGTGGCAGTGCCTGGCACTGCACCCCACCCAGTTGGCCCCACACAGTTCTGCAGGCTCACTGGCTACCGCACCTTCAGCACACGTGAATATGCTGCTGCAGGCACCAGGCCATTGAGCACTGCCCACATGGCGTCCTGTTCATCCGCCTGCAGGCTGATGTCGCCTGGCTGAACCTGCACAAATGAAGGCGTACACAAGGCATGCATCATTGTCATCTTGCTGAAGCGCTGCAATCACTTGCATGGGCTCCCCAGATTCTTGCAGGCATGAGCAACTGTGACTGCTAGCATGCACTTGGCCGCATCATTTCAGAACTGCAGGCAGTTGCCAAGCTGGGGTAGATGGTACATCTGTCAGCAGACAGATGGGCACTCATGCACACCATGCACTCATGCAAGCACCAGTTCTTTTCCCGCTGAGCTGCATGGGAGCCTTATGCATCATCTACCTTGAACAAGGTGCAATCCACTGCGACATGAGGTGCTTCACTGTGTGCTCTGACCACTCCCAGCCCATCAAACCCTGCTTGATCTAACGAGAGCTGCGTGTAAGAGGACAAGGGCGGTGCTCCCGCATCCGGGACGACACGCACACCATGCCTGGCCACGGAGGTGATGAATGTTTTGGGGTCATAGACCTTGTCGAAAGCCAACGCCGTATTGCTGTTGGCGTACACTTGTGCATTCCCCAGCTGGGTGCCTGTGCCCAGCAGCGTGGGCAGCACTAGCGTCCTGCCAGTCTTTTTGGCAATGAGCGCAGCATACAGCACTGCCAGCCGCTGGTTTGCGAAGCCATTGCAGACCTGAAAGCGCAGCGTGCGGTCTGGGTAGCTTGAGGGCTTTTCAAGTACACCCCGCCTGCCCAGCGTGCTGCTGCTGTCGCTGTTGCGCTCGTGCACCCTGCCGTCGGTGCCATCATGGCCATGCTTTGTGTTGGGCAAAAGATCCAAGAACAAAGCTGCCCCGATGTAAGCCAGCAGCACAGTGGTCACCAAGACTCCAGCAATCCACCCGGCAATCCCTGTCTTGCGAGTCCGTTTGTTGGTTCCGCCCCGTTGTGGCGACGAACCCGTTATCCCGAGCATCTAGGTCTGCTACGTTCATACAGCCGCAATCCAGCCAGCACATCTCTCTACGGCGGCATTGCGCTAGGTTGCACGTCAGATGGTCTGGGGTGCTGTGTCTACTGCCTTGCTGTTGGTGCAGTACAGGTGCTCAATGTGTGGTGATCAACCCGTTAGATTCGCATGCAACTTCGTCGCAAAACTAATGGCACACACGCTCCTAGCAGCAAAAAAACCAGTGACGACTTTTGATAATATGCAGAGCCAGAGCACACCAGCGTTTCAAGCGTAAGCTTCATCAACTGTTGTACTTGAAAGTGTAGGTTTGCAAGTTAACGAGTCCCAAAGCGTTTGTGGCGCACAACCACCATGGAACCAAGCACCATCCGGCTGCTCTTCTGTTCATTAATTCTACGCTATGCTACTGGTGCGAACGCGTGTGCCGCCGAGCTATTCCGGAATGACTCTAAAAAGGGACCGCGAGCTAAACCGGAGTCCCGTAACTCACGGATGCGCGTGCAGGCATGACCAGAGATAAAATGCTGACAGGCGTTGGCATCACGTCGCTCTTTTCTGCTCTGCCCAACACGGAGCCCGACAGCAACAAGCAGTTCGACGCGGATGCTCATCCATGGCAAGTGCGCATTTAACGGCAGCGCTCACAGTCTGGAAAGCGCCCCGACACGGACCATGCAAGCTACATGGAGTCCAAGGCCATGTTATGCATGCTTAGGGCTGCCATGCACACCTCAAAGCTTGCCTGCACTCTGCGCCTTAGACGCAATACGATGTGTGCATGATCCTGTCAAGCAGGGTTGAGCAAGTTGCTGACCACCCACGAGTGTACCTGTTTCACAACTTCTTGACTGATGAGGTAAGCTTACATATATTTCCTTGCATGAAGTGTAGGCTAACTGGCATGTGACGGGTCCAAAGCCGATGATGAGATCCACTTGCTTAGGGTTGAAAGTGTCACATGTGCCCCAGTGTCACAATTTGCCCAGCCCCTCATACTGTCATGCACTACATGGCCATGAGCTCAAAATGGTGAAGTGTGACAGCTTGCTGCTGTGCTGCTGTGTCATCCAGCACACCATAAGCAGAGTGCCAGCACTGGTGCAACTGTGGCTGTGCTCAGGCAGCATTGTGCGCCACGACAACTACTGTCAAAGGCACACCACGATGAAGCGCACATGATGTTGCCTGCACCCTTTGGACAGTTGAACACCCCCGGAACCTCCACCCACACCTGACGATGCCCATATCTGGCGTTGCCCATGCTTGTGGCGGTGTGCTTCTGCAGGAGCGCCGCCACCTGGTCAAGCTCGCGGCCCCCACCATGCGCCGTTCCAAGATTGTGGTGGGTGACGGACCCGCCACCTCCTCCGCCCGCACCAGCTATGGCACCTTCCTCAGGTAAGGGTAAGGGGTGTTACACTTGAGAGAGCACGACATGCACAACTCAGCAACCGCCCCACAGATCCTCAGGTGGGGGCTGCTTGGCAGCTACCATAGCTCCTGCCAGTTGAACACTCCCCTTGGTGTGCAGCTGCAACGCTTCTCTTGTTAGAGGGGCACGACGTCAAGCATGGCTGTGAGCACAGTGCGTGCGTGCTGCCGTGCTATTACTGTTATTGTTATTGTCATTGTTGTTACTATCTTGTTATTGCTATTGTTATTATTATTACTGCCCTCCACGCACTGCAGGCGGCTGCAGGACCCTGTGGTTGAGCGGGTGCAGCGGCGTGTGGAGCTGTGGAGCCAGGTGCCGATGGAGAACCAGGAAGACATGCAGGTGGGCGTCGCGATAGCACCTCGCCACCTCATGATTGGGAGGTGTACAGGGGTTGTGCATTCGGGTCGTTGGAAGGGTAGGCGGGAGGGTGGGGTGGTGTGGTAACGCTGCACCAGCTGCCACAGCCTGAGAGCCGGTGCTTGGTAAGGGATGGACATGCGGGACTTGCCATTGTCTACGTGCATCATGACGTTTCTTCTTCCACCATCACGTGCTGCAGATCCTGCGGTATGCACCAGGCCAGCAGTACGCCGCGCACTACGACACAGCGTATGACCAGGGCGAGAACGCGCGAGAGTACATGAGGCTGGCCACCTTCCTCATGTATCTGTCAGGTGCATGTGGTTGTGTGTGGTGCAGGCATCATCATCATCATCATCATGCGTTACCATCATCATTACACAGTGGTGCAGGCATGTTGCACACGCATAAGCAGCACTTACTGTTCATTTTGTCTGTGCCGATTGGACGCACAGCATGGTCGACGTGCGGCAATTGAAGACATAATGCATGTGGAGTGCACGCCCAGCACAGCAGTGGGGTGGAGCATGTAGCGCAGGGTACATATCTATTCATCACAACCTCGCTTGCTGATCACGCTTGCCGATCAATCATGGAATTAGGAGTTTGGACCAGCCCGACAGCATCGCCTTGCTCCGGCTGCGCAGATGTTGAGGCTGGAGGTGAGACGGCCTTCCCCTCCCAGTTCGCGCACTGGCTGGACCCGACGATCCCCAAGTCGTATGGCGCGGAGCCGTCGCCATGTGCCAAGGGCCGGGTGTACACGCGTGCGCGTGCTGGTGATGCCGTGCTCTTCTACTCATACTACCCCAACAGGTGCGCTGCCGCTGCCGTGATTGTGGGGGCTACTGCAAGGTGTGATGTAAGCGGGCGCGCAGCACCAGAGGTGTCAGGGATACCCACTCCTCCCTTTCTCCCCAGTGTAACAACCTTCATTCATTCATTCAGGGGTGCGGTGCGGGTGGGCGACAAGGTAGCCACAGCCCCCCACAATTCCAATGCCCCGTGCGGCTGTGCGCCATCAAGCTTCACCCTGTGCTGGCTCGCGTGCTGCAGGACCATGGATCTGGCCAGCCAGCACACCGGCTGCCCTGTGATCAAGGGTGTCAAGTGGTCCGCGCCCATCTGGCTGCACGTGGACCCCTTCAGGCCGGAGGAGCTTCGCCAGCGCCCGGCGAGCTACGAGGTGCAGCATGACCCTGGTGCGTGGGCCGTGGCACTACTTAATAATAATAAACACGGCGTTTCACAGATGTTTCTGCATGCCGGAGCCCGTAGCACTTCTTGTCAGGATGTATCAGGTGTGGGCCCTGCGTGCGCCTTGGATGGTGGCGCTCTGCAGGCAGCACACAGAGGATGCCCCCGGTTGCATGCCCTTTGCGCTCTGGACCCGTGTATGAGTGCGGCCGCGCTCTGGGCCTGGCTTCCTGTTGCCTGGGCATGTCCATGGTGGGATCTTGCTGCCTTGTCATGAATGCTGATGTTGCTAGCAGGCACGCCCAGCCCCACTTGTGCCACCTGTGCGCAGGGCTGTGCCAGGACTACCACAGTGGCTGCCAGAAGTGGAAGGAAGCAGGCGACTGCGAGACAAACAAGGATTTCATGGTGAGGGGCGATGGTGCGCAGCCTGCATACTTGCCGAACTGATGGCCAGTGGCCGGGATGATGCTGCATGGCACAGCAGTGTGCTATGTTTCCGATATTGCAGCTGGTTTGGTTTATCCAGGGCTAGTTTTCTGGGCATCTAGGTGTTTGGCTAATGACTGCCAGGCTCTGTGAAACGCCTTGTTACTATTATTATTTATTATTAACCGCTTTGATTTGATGCCCACCCTCGCAGCTGGGTGGTGAGTATGGCACAGGCCAGTGCCGGAGAACATGCGGCGTGTGCACGCCATGCGCACATGGGGACTGGGACTGCCGCAATGCAAACCGTGAGGCCGCAGGCTTCCTTCCCCTGGTCAGTGCTGCCAGCTGCCAGCAGCTGCCAGCTGTTGCTCAGCTTACTCCTGCACGCCGAGTTATTCTCATTCTTATTACTCCTGCATGCATTTGCTGTTGAATTGGCATGAGTTGCGTGCCCCGTTACACCGTGATGTGAGGCTTGCACATGGTTGTAATGCCTGCATGCATCTGTTACGAAGCTTGGCTTGTTTTGTCCAATGTCTGGGCAGGTGCGGGAGGAGATGGAGGCCCTTGGTGTGGGTGACTACTTTGAGGCGCATGCAAACAAGGCAGCTGACATGGCCAGCCGTTTTGAGCGCATACACTGAGGGCTGCGACATGGTTCTTTTCCACCGGTGACGCAGACTGCGGCTGAGGAGGGGCCTGTGTTAGTTCCAGCTACGAACATGCAGTCAAGGGGTTGACTCAGAACGGGGAGACAGTGTGATCCGGGCACTAACCTGCGTTCAATATTACCGTAACGGAAAGGCCATTTTTGTAAGCCTTGCAACCATATGTAAGCATACGTCTTGCGGCGTGTTGCGGTGCCCACTCCTGGTGATGGAGCTGGCAGGTGGGGGTGATCTGGCGGCAGCTGTGCATGAGCCGCGTCTGCCACTGCTGGCATGCCTCAAGATGCGAGTGGGGTGGGGTGCGCAGCTCTCATGTTCTGATGCACTGCTGGTGGTGGTGGAATGAGCACCAGGTACAGGTGTACAGCACACAGCAGGCTGTGCATCAGCTGCAGGTGCAGAGGAGCAGGTGATGCTGGATTGGCGGGAGCTGGGTGTAGATGTGCAGCTTGATGCCAATGTGCGCGCTGATGAGCTGATGAGCCTGAGACTGGTCAGTCCAGGGATCCTGAGTAGGTACGAACAGGCAGCAGCTGCAGGTGGACATGGTGACGTACCTGGCCCCTGATTGCTCTGGTCCACTGCAGCCCCACAGCGTTTGATACATCAGCGGCAGGGAGATGCAAGGTGCTGTGTTTCCAGCAGGCAAAGGCCCAGCTGCTGTAGTGCTGTCGTGGGGCAGCTCGCAGTGTTCAGGGCTATTTTCTAGGCATATGGATGTTTGGCCGTGATGTTTGGCTTATGACTGTCAGGCTCCGGCATGCAGAAACATCTGTGAAACGCCGTGTTATTTATCTTATTATTATTTATTATTATTAAAGGCCCAGCAGGTCTGCTGGGCCCCGTGCTCGGTATGCTGAAGTGTCATCCGCCTGCCTTCCTGTTCTTTGGCAGTTAACAGAATGCATGCCACGAGCACATCCACGGAGCACATCTGTGAGCTGCACCAGGGGTTATGGTCTTGTATGCGCACCAGGCGCTAATGCACGCGTGCCATGCACACAAGCCAGCCACGTGTTCAAGGACGGGTGGCACAGAGGATGGCATACGTGCAATGTCCCAGGGCATGAAGTGGGTCATGAATTGGTGTACTGTCACTCGAAAGACGCCACAGTACTGCTGCGTGAGGGCAAACATGGTAAACATGTGACATACATGTGATATATGTCGCCAACCACGATCAGCTGTCACACGCGCTCTTGGCTATCACGTTGATTTCTTACATCTGGTAGTTGTTTGCCAGAAATACACGTCAGTGATCTGATTCAGCAAAAGAAGTTGCCCGTAAGGGCCAGCAGGCACGATGCCACGAAGCGGCTCTGAGGAACCCGCTCCTGAACACGCTATGTGGGTCACAGGCTTGCGGGCAGTTCATGAGCCCAGCCTTCAGCGTTTTGTTTGCAGTGGCTGCTGCAAACAATTGCTTGGTGGTCATGGACCGCTTAACGCATTCCGCCAACCGTGGTTGACAATCATGAGCTGTTTATTGCCGGAACAGCGAGCGCCTTGAGTTTACTGTACGCACAGGCGGGAGGACGAGGAGGATAGGAAGCGCAGGCGCTCCTCAGACGATCCCTCACCTTCCCGCAGGGAGGTTGAGAAGGGACGCGAACGCACGGATGACGCTGATGGCGAAGGGCATAAGAGGTCAGGAGCATTGTCGGCATTGAGGGGCTTGCAGATCATGTTGCATGACCATTGCAGTCATGTGCCATGCAAACTGCATGGCCCTGCTGCATGTACCCATGGTAGGTGAATGGCACATCTGCATCTGTGTGTGCAGGCGGCGTGCTGATGATGAAGCAGCGGTCAAGGCTGGTGCAGAAGGCGCGAATGGTGCAGCACCGGCAGCCCCAGCAGCAGCTGGTGAAGCTGGCGCTGTTGCAGAGCGCAAGCCGTTTAACACAGGTGTGGGCCCTGCAGCTGCAGCACCAGCAGCATTGCAGCACCATTTTCTGCAGGAACACTTCAGACATTCTCGTGTGCGCGCATGCGCTGCGGCCAGCATGCAGTGTCGCATTGTGCTGGTGGTCTCATCATATGCAGCCTGCACGTCCGTGACGTCATGGCACACACATGCCCACACAGCTTGCATCACTGCGCGGTGCCTTGTGCCTGCTCTTGATCCCGTATCCATCAAACAAGGCATTTGCTGCGCATTCTTCAGGCCGCGCTGGTGGCGTGTACATCCCGCCCTTCAAGCTGGCGCGCATGATGCAGGATGTGAGGGACAAGTCCACACCCGAGTACCAGCGGCTGACATGGGAGGTGAGCCATGGCAGCTCGGGTGCCAGGTGTGGGCTGGTCCAGTTTGGCTTGCTGCAGCAGGTGGTCTTGTGGCACGGCAGCTGCAGGGGGGGCTCTGTTGGTGAAAGCCTCATGCTACACTGCAGCACCCTGGACGGCAGGCGGAGCCGCGACTGATGTATCACTACCCCAGAGGCGACGAGCAGCCGCCAGCGCGCGCGACTGCACATGCATGTGGGCGTGTGCGTGGGCTTGGCTGACGGTTGCCACTGCACATATCCATGCACACGCCTGCCTGCACAGGCGCTGAAGAAGTCGATCAATGGCATCGTGAACAAGGTCAACATCCTGAACATCAAGAACATCCTGGCCGAGGTGTTCCGTGAGAACCTCATCCGCGGCCGTGGCCTGTTCTGCCGTGCACTCATGAAGTCGCAGCTCGCGTCACCCACGTTCTCACCCGTGTATGCGGGTGCGTGCCCATGGCCATTATTGTGGCGCGCTTGCATGCGTCTCACATTGTGGATGTAGCTGCACAAGTTTGTGAGGGCTGTGCATGTCGTGCATGATGCATTCAAATGGTTGCTGCTGCTCCTACCCACTCACAGCTGCCCGGTGCATGTGACCTTGAGCTTGGTGCTGTTTCATGTGAACGATTTTGACATACTGGAGTTCAGGCGGCATCATGTGTCTTCTGCTGCTTCACCTCATGTTTGTCTGCTCACCCTTTTTTTCGCGCAGCGCTTGTGGCGGTGGTGAACACCAAGTTCCCAGAGCTGGGCGAGCTCCTGCTACACCGCCTCACCCTGCAGTTCATGCGCTCCTACAAGCGCAATGACAAGCAGGTGTGCACCGCGGCGGCCAAGTTCCTCGCACACCTCATCAACCAGGGTGTGGCGCATGAGGTACGTGGGAGGGTGAGAGGTGAAGAGGGCAGGTGGTTGTGTGGTGGGTGGGGCTTGGGTGTGCCCCCATGCTGCACAGCCCACACCCAAACTGGTGTGCGGCATGGGGGCCGTGTGGAGATCCTTGGAAGACCAACATGTGGCTGCATAGGGAGGCAGCAACTGACGAACAGGCATGTGTGCGCATGGATCACTGCCAGCACACGGGTCACCGCAACGTTTGATCTGGATCCAGGCCGCACAATCCCTCCACCCTAAGCCCACCCTCAAACACCGTGTGTGTCGCTGCCCCTGTGCATGCGGCAGGTGCTGGCACTGGAGATGCTGATCCTCATGCTGGACCGCCCCTCAGCTGACAGCGTGGAGATGGCGGGTGACTTTGTGAAGGAGGTGGGCGCGCACCTGCAAGACGTCGCGTCACAGGGGCTGCACAGGTGCGTGTGGTTTAGGGTTTAGGGTTTAGGGTGAGCACAGGCCTGGGCTGCTTACGAGTGCAAGGGCTGGGCTGCTTACGAGTGCAAGGGCTGGGCTGCGGGCACGTCACCTAACCAGCCTTGAGCACGAGATGCATCACACAAGGCGCATCAGAGGAGCGCGTCAGGACCAGATCCTGCCAAGAAAGAAGAAGTTGGGGGCAGCAGCCACGGGAGGGCAAGGAAACGATGGCGCTGCTGAAAGTCCCGTGCTTTGGGCACGTGGGCAAAGGAAGCATCCCAGGATCATGCGTCAAATTCAGCAGTTGCTGGCATCCCGCTCACCCTTGTGCTGCATGTGTGCTGCGCGTGTGTGCGCACAGCGTGTTTGAGCGCTTCCGTGCGGTGCTGCATGAGGGTGAGATCGACAAGCGCGTGCAGTTTGTGATTGAGGGCTTGTTCGCGGTGCGCAAGGCTGGCTTCGAGAAGAGCGGGTACCCAGCAGTGAAACCGGAGCTGGACCTGGTGGAGGCCGAGGACCAGATCACGCACGAGGTGCTGAGCTGATTGCCACGCCTGCCGATGGTCTGCTGTGATGCATGCCACACAGCGGGTAGATCGTGACCGATCCGTCAGGATGCTTGCGTCGGCGATGGGCTGCTGCACATACTGCGCCTGTATCTGCGCCTGTATCCTGGTGCCTTGCCTCTCAACACTGAGCCTGTGCCTCGTCCCCAGCACGCCGACCACTGCCAGTGGGCCTCAGCATCGTGTATGCGTGCGTGTGTGTGCGTCGCCCACAGGTCGGGCTGGACGATCCGCACGACCCGCAAATGGCGCTGGATGTGTTCAAGGTGGACCCCGAGTATGACCGCCACGAGCGCGAGTTCCGCGCCATCAGCCGTGAAATTCTCGGTGAAGAAGATGACAGTGATGACGAGGACGGCGGCGCCAAGGGTGGGTGGCGCATGGTGGGGGTACGCCTATTGTTGCATTGCCTTGGGTTGTGTTCCTGGGCCGCAAGGGTGTGCACTGCTAGACGGCTGGTGTATGCAGCGGCAATTGTGAGCGGAATCCCCTGTTTTGACTCATCAAGGGGCATGCCTGCAGGTCTGGTGAAGCGTTGACTGTGTTGACATGCGCACGTACCGCATGCCTTACAAACCGCACTGTGTTCCGCGCACGCCATGCCTTTGCCACAGCAGTTGTAAGGAGCCCCGTGCTCGTGTGCGTGTGTGGCGCAGGTGATGCAGATGACGAGGGCGGCAGTGAGGATGAGGGGGACAGTGAAGAGGATGAGGAAGTGGCAGCGGCTGCCGCGCAGGAGGCGGCCAAGCAGCAGGCGATCGAGGATGCCACTCAGACGAACCTGGTCAACCTGCGCCGCACCATCTACCTCACCATTATGTCATCGCTGGATTTTGAGGAGGTGCGTGTGCGATGCGAGATTTGCGAGGTTCGAGGCGATGCTTTGGGGAGGATGGGGGAGGGGCTGGGGCCCGACAGCGGACAGCAGTGTTCAGCCACTGGAGTGTTCAGTCACTGCAGTGTTCAGCCACTGCAGTGGCATCAAAACCCGCTGGGACTGCGCCCCAATCATCTTGAACTGACCCTGCTCGCACCTGCGCTGTGTTGCGGTTGCTTGCCGCAGGCGGGCCACAAGCTGCTCAAGATTGGCATCCAGCCAGGACAAGAGATTGAGCTGGTGACGATGGTCATCGAGTGCTGCTCTCAGGTGGGCGGCAGTGGGTGGCGGGTGATGTGGTGTAGTGGTGTGGTGGCAATGGGTAGCGGGAGGTGTGGTGGTGGCAGCTGTGCCCTGCTTGGCAGCTTTGCTCTCGGCAGCAAGAACTTGGCAGTTGTGATGAGGTGCACACAGAGTGCGTGGTACGCACAGAGTGCGCTTGCAGGCAGCGCTGTCAGGCCGGCACAGCGTGCTGCAGCGAGCAGACAACACAAGTTGCACATCTGGGCCAGAGCTGCGTTAGACTGTATGTTTTATTGTTGCTCCTATATTGTTGCTCCTATATTGTTCTGCAACTGCAGGAGCGCACCTACAAGCGCTTCTATGGGCTGCTGGCACAGCGGTTCTGCTACCTCAACAGGGCCTACATGGAGCGCTTTGACGAGTGCTTCCGCAACCAATATGCCATCATCCACCGGTGCGTCACACATGCATGGGAGGAGTGGGCAGATGTGTACTCTAAAACCTACACCCTAAACTGGTGACCCCAACGTGTACCTTAAACCCCAAACTGGTGACCCCAACAGCTCCTCAGGCCTTGCAGCCTGGAGCCCCATGGGGGTGGTGCCTCATGCAAGTGCAGCATCTGTGTGGCTCATCCGTCATGGCTCTGCCCAGTTGCTGACGTAGGGCTGCTGCTGCTGCTGGGCCCGGCTCCTCACCTGTTTGTTTCCCTTTCCATGCACGCTTTGTTCACCTTTCCATGTTTACCTTTGTTTACCTTTGTTTCCCATGTTTACCTTTGTTTACCTTTCCATGTAGGCTGGAGACCAACAAGCTGCGCAACGTGGCGTCCCTGTTCGCGCACCTGCTCGCGACGGATGCGCTGCCTTGGAGCGTGCTGACGTGCATGCGGTTGACTGAGGAGGACACCACCTCCTCCTCACGCATCTTCATCAAGTACTTGTTCCAGGTGGGCAGCTGGGCACGCAAGAAGCCATGGGCATCAGCAACACAACAGGGTGCCCATCCCAGTGGGCCATGGCGTGACCGCATGAATGGTGGCATGCATTTCGTCGCCGGCGTGTTGGTGTGGTGCCTGGCCGCTGTGCCGTGGTCGTTCACGGCTTGACCATGGAGCTTGCGCTCCTCATGTGCTGTCACACATGTGGCGATGGGACACCATAGCATCCTGGGCGCAGCGACTGAGCTGTGTACCTTCCAGAGCTGGGGGAATCACACACGAATGGGATGGGCTCATTCGCACGGTTGTCCTTGATATGATCCTCAACCGTTCCTTGTATTATGAACACAAAAACATCAGGCAATTTGTGGTAGAAGCATGTTGAACACACACGCGCTGACTGGGTGTGTGCGCTGTTGGTGCTGGTGCAGGAGCTGTCCTCAACACTGGGCATCGTGAAGCTGGCGGAGCGTCTGAATGACCCAGCCACTGCTGAATGGTGCGTGCAGATGCCCTCCATGGCCTGCTGTGCGCAGCTATGAACTTTAAATATTTAATGCTCTCCTCATGGACATCCAGAGATGGACATCGGTTGGAACTGAACAGTATCAACCCGTCTGCCTGATGGCGTAGGCCAGCGCACCGTCTCAACAGTTTGCACATGCGCTGCCGCCTGAACGCACATTCAGTGCTGTGAATGTTGCATGCGCGCGACCAGCTGCAAACGTTGTTGACTTATCAGGCCCTGGTGCCGCGTGGTATGCTGGGCATGCACCCACAGGTATGACGGCGTCTTCCCCAAGGACTCCCAGGCCCACCTTCGGTTCGCCATCAACTTCTTCACCTCCATTGGCCTGGGTGGCCTCACGGACAAGATGCGTGAGTTGTACCGCGACATGCCGCGGATTCTGGCGGAGCGGCAGGCAGCTGAAGAGGCCGCGGCAGCCAAGGAGGCAGCACGGCGGCCGCGGCCTGCCACCCCTTCGTCTTCCTCTGATGACTCTTCGTCTTCCTCGTCCTCTGACGACTCCTCCTCATCGTCAGACGACTCTTCCTCAGACTCGTCATCCTCCTCCAGCTCCTCGTCGTCCTCAGATGACTCCTCCTCAGACAGTGACAGCGAAGATGAACGCAAGCGCCGCGCGCAGAAGAAGGGCGGGCGCAGCAGCGGGGGCAAACCAGGGCGGGCTGCGGCACCCCCGCCACCACCCCCCCTGCCACCCCCACCCCCACGTGATGACCGGGGAGACCGCAGGGGCGGGCGGGATGACCGCAATGACCGGCGGGATGACCGCGGGCGGTACGAGCGGGATGACAGGCGGGACAGCCGGGACAGGGATGACCGGCGTGCGGGCGGTGAGTGGCGGGACGACCGTGACCGTGACGGCGGCCGTGACCGTGACGGTGGCCGTGACCGCGGCCGTGACGAGGACCGTAACGGCGGCCGTGACCGTGACGGTGGCCGTGACCGCGGCCGTGATGAGGACCGTGACGGTGGCCGTGCCCGCGGCCGCGACGAGGACCGTGACCGGGGCGGCCGTGATGACGGCCGTGGTGCTGGCACTGGTCGTGAGCGGGACCGGGAGCATGACGGTGGCAGAGACCGCCGAGACGATGACCGGGACCGGGACCGGCGGGACAGAGACAGGGATCGGGACCGGGGCGGGCGCGACGAGGAGCGGCGGGCCCGGGGGAGTGACCGGGACCAAGGCCGGGGTGGGCGGCACGACAGCGATGACGAGGTGGACAGGGGCAAGAGCAGGCGGGACGATGATGACAGGCGCAGGCGGTGATGCTGCGCGCACTGACGTTGTCAGTTGGCCACTTCTCCATGCAAGCAGCCACCGTCTGGGGTGCGCAGAACAGTAGGCATGTACCACATCTGATGGGCTATGTAGTTGGTGGATGTAGGTAGGTGGCTGACACCATGCGGGTTTGAGGAGCCCGTACAGGCAACGGGTAGCAAGACATGTGTGTGACACGCTGTTGAGCTGTGGAGTATCTGGTTGTGTGACCATTCACAGTCTTGCCAATGAACATGCACAATGTGATGCTTAAAAGTGATGAAGCAAGCCGCCCTCGTCAAGCCCCATGCAGCAAGTCACGGCCCTTTCAGTGCAGCAGCATCCAATCGCAGATCACAGCAAGTGTCCAGAGCCACAACCGCAGTGCAACTGCACCACCAACCACGCATTGGACCTTTATGATTTAGGAATGTGGTCGCCGCCAACTGAATGCCAAGAGCTGAACCGTGATGCGAACCTCTCAACAAACAGCATGCAAAACACGTTCTGGGCATATTCCGCCACCCCGCCATTGAAGGTCGAGACTGTGCCACTTACGGCATGATACACTGGGTCCGGAGATATACTGCTTGGCAATATTTGATATTGATCACTGGCACCCGCAGTGGTATGCACAACAACGATCCTTTGTAACATCAGCTTATTCGAAGCCTGCTAAGCTGTTTGAGCAGCCAAGAGTGTGCGTGGTGCTGAGCATGGTGCCTACTTGCCCCAAGGGCTGGGCAAGAGGTGCATTGCGGCGCCATGGTTGGTCTCATGCCAGCAGCCACTTGCTCCCTAGCCTGCTGCGAAGCATTCCGCAGCTTCGCCAATCAATGCAGCTGCTGTCACCCAAGGCGAGCTCAGGCGCCTCACAGCATGCGGCGAGAGTTGGAGGGGGTGATGGTGATGGTGGTGGTGGGGTACTTGTGGCCGGGGTAGCCAGTGTAGTCCTGCTTCACAGGGGCGATGGACATGGTGAAGGTGCGGTCGGCGGTGACGCCCGCCTCAAACGCGATCCACACCTTGACAGACGCCTGGGAGGAGGACACGGGGACATTGAGTGAGGAGCAGTGAGGGGCTGAGGATGCAGGGGTTGGGATGGGCGCTGTGTGCAGCTGCCTGAAGAGATGCTGGCAGAGAATGGTGCAGGCGGGAGGGAACGATGAGATGGTCTCCACCGGCGGCATGAGAAGGTGCAAGAGTTGCGCATGGCTGGTGCATCACAGCAGGCGTGCAGGCCAACCAAGCCTGCTGCACAGCCAGGGTTGCTCACCGTGGCCTTGCCCTCCTTGAATGTGGCGTAGATAATTGAGTTCTTGTGTGACACGCCCTTGCCAGGGTTGGGTGCACCGCGAGCATTCACGCCATCAGTGAACTTGATGGCCACCTGCAGCGTTTACAGCAACAGCATTCATGTCTTGTATTGACACGGAGCTCAGCTTTTTGACTGGCAGTGCATCTGGTGCAGGTACATGTTCAACATGGGACACTGCAGCCTTTCGAAAACACTGTGCAGTCATGCGCAGCCACTGGGGGTTCACGCTGCCGCTTGGGCTGCCAAGTGGCGGTGGGATCATGTGCAGGCCAGCGTGACAGAGTGGCAGTTCAGAACAGTAAGAGGTGTCAAGTCTGTACACGCGTATGAGGGCCATCGGAGGCAGTGCTGTGGGTGTCTTTCACTCCCAGCCCACCCACCTGGGACATCATGTCCAGGGAGCCCCAGCGCTTGAGGGTGACAGTGATGAACTTGGTCCTGCAGGCCGTGTCGGGCACAGGGAACATGAAGGGTCAGGGGAAGGGAACATGAAGGGGCAGGGGAAGGGAACACGAAGGGTCAGGGGAAGGGAGCGTGAAGGGTCATGTTGGCATTCCCAATGGCCCAGCGGCCAGGCAAGGCAGTTCTTGCAGAGGCAGACGGTCACGTGGCGGCATGTTAGGAAACGAATGATGCAGCAGCGCCACCCGGCAGTCCCACACACCAACCCCACAGTGAAACGCCCCGAAAGTAGTGGACCATCAAGGTCCGCCCGCCAGCAATTTGTCTACTGGCACACACCCCAGCAAGCGGCACGCACCACCTGCTGTTGCTAGTGGGGCGGCCTGCGCGGATTTTGTAGAGGGGAACGTCAAAGTCGACCAGAGAGGAGACGTGCAGGGTGCCGGGGGCCAGCTTGAAGGAGGCAAGGAAGGTGGGAATGAGGGCAAGCTTGGGGGAGGTGTTGGGTGCGGGGCCATCGATGGGCACCTGTGCGCACCACGTATCACGCACATGCAACACAGCTGGGCATAGCAGCTTGGCGGGGCAACATGAAGCTGGTGGTAGTTGCAAGGAAGCAGGACAGACATCTTGTGCTGGCCATTCGCTCATCGTATTGCAATGCAGCGGTAGCCACAGCTCAGCAGAATGACTGTGCATGCAAGCGTGAGCATGTCACACCTGGACAGCGTAGGTTGCGTTGTTGGGGTCTGCAAGGGCAGCATTTGCATTGGAATATCAGCATGATTGTCAAGGGGTTGGTCAAGGCTGCCTGCAAGTTAGGACACTGGCCAAGGCAATCTAATCCGTCTGATCATCGTGTTCTTTTCAGCACATGTCAGGCAGGTTGCTTACCATAATAAGCATCAAACTGCACGCCGTTGGAGTTCTGGGTCACACTGCAGGTGCAGAGTCACACAATGCGTGACGTCAGGATCGCGTACCATTCCTGATGGTGTGCATAGTCCGCACACAGTATGCCACCCACCACTGTGTCGGCACACAGCCACACTCAACCTGCTATCCGGCCATGGGTCAGCCGGCAGCAAATGCTCCAGACAGGCGAGATGCCCACTCACCTGTAGTCGTTGTCAGTGATGAGCACCAGGGGCAGGGTGCCGTCCTTCAGGGGCTTGCCCAGAGCAATACCCTCCCACTTCTCAGGCGAGGGGTAGCCCTGCGAAGTTGGACATGTCCCGAGTGTGATGCGGGGTGTGAGGCGCCGAGGCGCGCTTGCATGCGGCATGATGTACGCGTGAACGCCCAGCTGGGATGTGCTCAGGACACAGCCACAGCAGCAGGAACTCCATCACACACAGGCAGGCGAACATGACGTCGTCAAGTTGTACTGTACACCACATACACATGGTAGCCGCGAACGAAAGGATGCCCTTTCAGTTCTTAACATCTGTCAGGCTCCAGCAAGCAGCTGGAAGCTGTTCTCTGCCGATATTATGTCATGTACACCATGGTTCGCTTATGGGCCTGGTTCAGCGTGCAGCACATGGTTCGCTCACCTCAGCTGCTAGCTCAGCGGCCACATCAATCAGCAGGGTCTTGGACACGGGGTTCACACCCTCAGGCAGGGTGGAGGTGTTGAACAGGGACAGGGCGGACACGTCAGTCGCGTTGGTCATGTCTGCATGGGGCAGGTAGTGCAGCAGGCATGAGTCAGTTGGCAGCACCAAGGCACCACACTTCAACAGATGCAGGTGGGTCACAGCGGCATGCGGTGGGCTGAACGGCCCAGTTGCGGGCATCAGCTCAACCACCACTCCATCAGCATGCTGCAGCATGAGCAGTCACCGTTCAACACATGAAAATAAAATCCCGTGCGAATTTGCACACCAGTAGGCCCACAAACATGCAACCATGGCCACCTGTCAGGTGCAGCCCCCGCACACTCTCACGCACCAATGAGGAACACGCGCTTGGAGCCCACAGGGGGGATGGGGGGCCCAGCAATCAGGGCATCCACACCCAGGCCGCGGTTGTCGCGCTCAATCACCAGGAACTGCTTCCTGCACAGCTCATGTGGCAAACAGCAAGCGATTATGGGGCACATGCTTCTAGTCCAGTTAGATCAGCAAAACAAAAGACGTACAGAGAGGCGCAACAGGCCAGCAGCAGGTGGGCGCAGAGGGTATGGCTGCTCCCTCAACCGGACAACTGCCCAACAGGCGCATACAGGAAAGCCCCAACAGGGGCACGGGCAGGACATGTGGCCTTGCAGCACCCCAAGCAACCCCAGAGCTGCTTGTGACCACTCACGCGTTGATGGCCATGATTCCTGAGCAGCCAATGTTGCGGCCCTGTGGGTGGGTGAGTTGTGATAGCAATCGTACATTATGGTGTTGGTGCCAGCCAACAAGGCCAGGGTGCAACAGGTAGGACACGGTCAGTGGTGCCAATGTCTGCAAGCACAGGTGCCCCTTACACTGCAAGACGCAGCAGGATCCCAGCCACTTCCAATCAACTATAGCCTGCCCTCAGGTGAGGCGCCTGATGCAGCGGCAGCATATCCAGCCCCGACATGCCGATGCTTCCGTTGCTGTGCTGCCGACAAAGACACATGTGATATGGCACCTGACGTGGCTGTGCTAACAGCACACAGACCTGTGCGGTGGCACCAAACGTGGAAGCGTTGGGGGGCAGGCGGCTGTTGATGTCCTTCACAGCCTCTAGGGGGTAGATGTACTGCGCAACCGACTTGCCACTGCAGTACAGCAGTACAGCGGCACACACATGAAAGGAAAGCCTGATGCATCTGCTGCACAGGACACCCGGCACCCAAGGTGGACCAGTGCAACTACTGTTTGACTGCCGACATGCAGCGCTGCATGCAAGTGGGCGGTGCACGAGATGCATGAGCAAGAAGGGGCAAGTTCCCTGGGGGACAGCAGTGCTTACGTGGCCACGGAGTAGGCCACGATGCGCAGGTTGCGGGAGCGGCGGCCGTTGAACTGCACCACCAGCGATGGTAAGCACAGGTTGGAGGAAACTGACGCGCTCCACAGGAAACATTTGCGCCCTGTTCACCAGGCTCCCACACATCTACAGAGGTGGCATTGTCTGTGTGAATGCAGAGCTGCCGAACATGTCATGTGCACGCTGTCGTGTGCTTCCAGAACTAGGAATGACACTGACACCCATACCACACCTGGTCACCCTCCTCCTGCAGGGGGTCCTGCAGTACAGCATACAGTGTACTGCCATCCACGGACAGAGTCACACCTGCAGCAGCGGTACAAATGCAGCATGCAAATACAATCTGCCCTTGCAAGAGCCTGGCATTCCATGGGCAGGGAGATGTGTGCACCAGTATGTATGCGTAGGCACAGGGGGGCGGCTGCCAGGCAGTCACAAGAGACCCAGCTTGCCCTCACCCAGACCAACCATGTCCCATTACGTAAAGCCTGTACACTGCAGCGCTGAACATGGATTCGAGCAGCAAGGACAGCTCACAGCCTGCAGTGTGCAGCGGTGTACACCCACCCTCAAAGCCGCGGTTGCTCTGGCGGCCGCGGGTGGTGGCGGGGTCGTCGTCAGCAGCAAAGTACAGGGTACCGTTGGCCAGGCGCGGCTTGAGGTTGTCAGGCTCCTCAAAAGCGCGCACCACCTTGCCCTCCTTGCTGAACTCGTACTGCATGGGTGGCATGGGATTAGGGTGTGGGTACGCAGCCGGGGAGGCCTTGGGCATCACGTCAGCGAAGCATCCGGTACATGTACATGGTCGATACTCCCTGCGTGCGCTGCGCTGCACTCCTGTCCCACAAGGCATGTGCACACAGCGCAATGCTTCCAGCATCGCTCGCACCATGGCTTGCATGGCACAGCATGCAAATCACAAGCAATACCATCAGGGTATAAAGCAATACGGATGGGTTTTCAGACTTCTCACCACAGAGGGACCATACTCGTCGCTGATGTAGATCTTGCCACCAGCACCCAAGGTGATGCCCTCTGGGTCCAGAGAAATGCCTGGGGTGGTGGCTGCAACAACCAGTGCAGGACAACAGCGTACACCACTTGGATGCGTATACAACAGTGTGAATTTGCGTGCACCACCAATGGACATGAAGTGTGAGGCACCATTTGTTTTAGCCGCTGCTGGCTCCATGTGTGGCTGTGCAGCGTTCAGAGACTGAAAGGCCAACACAGGCCTGCAACAGGCATGCACGTGGGCAAGCGCACAACAAGGACAGGAGACCAGGAACACATGGAAGAGTACTGGGAGGTGATCTGTCATGTTAGCCTTGTCGTGTTCTGGCCATCATGGTGCAAAGCAAGCAGGGGCGGAGACCGGAGGCAAACGATTGTTGAGCACGCACTGTCGCCGTTGTTGGCCAGCTTGGGGTTCAGGCCATTGAAGTGGGTGCCATTAGCCGTAGTCAGAGGCACTGTGGACTTGAGGCCTACGCTCTTGATGGCTGCACATATGACATACGTACAGACCAGGCGGCCATCAGCAACGAACCGGCCTCAACCACTCACGTGGTATCATGGCGTTACACCCGCCACAAACAACGAGGCGCTCGCACAGCATGCGGTGTTCGTTGCGCGTACACAGCAATCGCGCACCAGGACGCACAGATCACAAACCCCACACGCACCCACCGCCAGTTGTCGAGTCCAGGCTGATAGCCGCAGTGTGGTAGCGCGTGTTGAAGGCCAGGGTACCACCACCAGCACCACGGTCGGACACCTGGCCCCAAGACACAGCACACATGCAGGCGCAGGGTTCAGGCGCTGCTTTGGGAAGAATGCACTCACTGATGGCCTGCAGCACATGTGCTGCACCTGTGACAGCAGGGCAGCCATCGGTCCGCACTGCCCCAAGCCATCCCAGATCGAATGCACGGCATGGATATTTGGGCAAGGCTCACCATGTAGTACGTGTCAGTCACGTAGTCATATGCCATGTCAGACCCGATGCTGCAGGCCAGACATGCAGGAAATTGAACGTCACACTCATGGCATCAAGTACCAAGCATCGTTACAACCTGCCACATATACGATCACAAACCCACTGCCAGTAACATGCATTCTCAGTGCCCCACCAGCGCTGCATGGACTGTGTTGGCAGAATAAGAATACTTGCCACCACTGGATCGACTCACCCGCCCAGGCGATTGGCGTTTGCGCCATTCTCTCCAGGGGCTAGAGGGTAGAGGTCGGTCTCGTCGCCTGGCATCAGACCAACATCAGAAAGGCCCTGATTACTAGTGCCACAAATGTCCTTTGTGCAACAGGGGCTGGCCCAGCGCTGGTAATTGTACAACCATTCAGTGCCTCAAACGTGCAGTGGCTGCAGGCGGGCATGTATGAAGCCTACATCTGCGTACATACCAGGGATGGAGTACAAGCTGACCAGCTTGGCGTGGGCAGTGCACGCCAGCAGCAGCGCAGCTGTTGCCAGCAGCACAGGTGTACGGTAGGCCATGGTGCCGTCCGTATGCTTCACTCGCTGATACGATGTTGTTGTGCGTCAGCAAGTGAGCAACGCTTGGGCGAACGCAGCCTGCAAGCGGGCAGGCGCGGCGGCACACAATGGAACGTGGCACATAATGGTGTGAGTCACTTGTCATGCGTGAACAAGTTGCGTGTGCCTGCATGCTCCATGCTTGGAACTGAAGCTGCCTGTTCCGCATGGCTGCCAGCAGCATGTCCAGGGTTGGTCAGCAGCCTCGCTCCGTCCACCAACACATGAGGCAGCAAGATGTTTGGTCATACATGGAGATCCTCGTGCGCGGCATGGTAATGCAGCAGCACAATCATGCAGAAAACAGCATCTCATGACTGGGCTGCGGGCCATGGCCATGTTTTAACATGCTCAGGCTGAAGGATCGTTCGTCTGTTGTTTTGCGCATGGAAAATGTCCCATCGCAGATGCATTTGAAAGTTGCCACAGTCATGATGACCACCCCCGAACCCTTCGTTGTGCACCTGTTGGTGCAACCCATGACTGGATCAACTGAGGAAATTGATGAGGCTGTTCAGGTCCATGATGGGATCAGGTGGTGGTGCACACGATGGCGGAAACGGCACATCACCCCAACAAACCGTGTCATGGTTTCTATGCCTCAGCGATCAACGATCGTTCTTCATGGGTGGTGCCCACATGTTCTGTATGTGCACGTTGATGACACCCATCACCATGCGCATGATGTCAAACTGCCATCAGCTTACCTGCTGCACCAGTCAACCAACCAAAAGTCAGCGTCCTCGCGACGGTCAGTCTGTGAATGACATTCCTGACCTTCCCCTCGCTCACACGGGGCATCGGGCCACCCTGATGAGATGCGCATCTTAGCCAGGGTATCTGATGATTTTGGAAAGCTTGCATCAGGGGCCTATGCAGACCTTTATCATGCGCTTAAACTTCTGCATTACGTCCGCCTACACGTCTGCCTTGGCAGACAGCATATGATGGCAGTACACCTACCTGCCTGACCAAAATGCATGTAGGCACTGAATGGTCCACTACTGTGCATTGTTGAAGGATGGAGGAGTCATGGGTTGATGTTGCCTTGTGACAGTTTTTGCACACAGCATGTACCGGACATGCAGACTGCATGTGTACATCACATGCAATGCACATGTGAGCACATCTTATGCTGCACAATCATTGTGTACCACTTGCACACACGCGCATGTGAGCAGCGAGTTGCATGATGGCTGCCAGAAACTGTAAGCAGTGCAAATGATCCTAGCACCGACATCATGCCTCAGTCTGTAGTACCTGCCCCACGCAGCTGCCTCTGAATATGCCAGCAGCAGTTCGCATACGCAGTCAAGCACCAATGCCCATGGCCACCTGCAGGTACGAGATCACTACATCCGACCATGGGGAGCTCAGCTGGCGGTTCATATCCCCGTCAGGGATGTTCCCCGCTCTCTGCGCAACCTGCATGCCCGTGTTGCATCATGTTCACAGCACAGCCTGGTGGCAGGTGCATGCCCACCCCAGTTTGGCATGAAAGAGCCTGTCAGGCTGAGCGGCAGCACCACAGGGCAGCACCTCATGCCAACTGAGTGTGCTGTGCAGCCCAGTGATGATGCTTCAGCACTTCAGCAGCAGCACACCGCACCTGCATTGCCACCAGAGCGCCATCACTGTCCAGCCGGAACAAGTCCTTCAGTCGCTTGCCTGCACAAGCGTGGCCATGCCCATGTGATGGCAGTGCTGGCATGCTGATGTGCTGATTGCTTCACCAGTTGGGCACAGCTTCACAACTGCATGGCTTGACGCCACAATATGAGAAGGGCTTCTTGCACTCCCGTCCCAAAGCTCGCTTTAAAGCGTACCATTTTGACTTTTGACCGCTGTGGACACAGCTGACAAGAAAGATGCTAAACTCCAGCTCCAACTCCAACTCCAACTTCATTGTAATGTTTCAAGTGCCGCCACGATCATCCAGTTTGTTGCGAAATGATCTGCCACTCCAGCTCTGCAGAAACAGGACCGTGACGAATAGGACCTGATATGTTGAAATGATGGTCGCAAAGAAAGTCAAGGGCAAGGTCACAGATGATGTGGGAACAAGATCAAGTGTGGCGTGAACAATGCAAGCATTTCGAAATGTAATCCAACAGTGATGTATACACATAAAACAGTGGGCTGGTCCCCTCATTTCCGCAGCACACAGGGTGCACGCACTGCTAGTCTTGTGTAGCATAATTTTAGCTGGAATACATTGCATTTTGCAGTGAGAACTGGGCTGCAGGCTCCCAGCTTACTGGAGGTGCACTCTACCACCAGCCAGCCCTGCACACCCATGGCCTCTCCAGCCACACAGCCCACAGCTGCTGTTGGGACTCATGATCAGGGGACAGCAGCACAGGAGGCAGCAAGTGGCGGGCGCTGCTGGGGGATCGTGAAGACATGCCTGGAGCTCATTGAGGAAGGCATGGCAGCTGACAATCCCGGCTTAGTCGCGAGTGCTGCAGAGATCTTTGCTGCCGAGGTGCGCTCTCACCATGCTGCTGTGCACAGTCATCGCAGGCTGCAGCAGCCACATCACTGTTCTGCATGGTTCTGACCCCAGCACACTCCACCCTTCCTTGGCGTGTGCCCTGCCTCCCGTACAGATCAGCGCCAAGCTCAAAGCCACACTTTTTAGCAAACCAGTGTCCTTAACAGCCTTCCAGGAGCTGGCATGGGCCATGCATGCAGTGAAGCGTGCGGTGGGGCTGCTGCGCATGCGTGGGGCCACGCATGTGGGGCTGGCACTCATTGGACCACTGCTGAATGTGGGTCTTCATTGCTTGCTGCTTGTGGCAGCCTTGTGCATGCGCCTCGCTGCTTTGGTTCATCATGCTCTGTTGTACGCTGACCCAGACATGATGGCCTGATCTCATCAACCTCATGCTACACTTTCTCATACAAGGCATGGCTGCTTCTTGGTACTTGCAGCTGCAATTGCTGCAGTCGTTAGACTGCATGATGCAAGTCCTCACGCAAACTACGAACGGCTTGGATTCAGTCCACGTAATCTCCCTGATCAGCGATGCACCACACAACCCAGCCTGGGAGCGCACAGTGCCATTCTCATGGCAGCGCACGGCATCGGCAGCAGCTCCAGCTGAAAACCAGGGCACCAGTGCGCAGCCACCTGCTGCCCCGTCTGCGCTACATGCGGATCTGGAGGATGGCGCCATGCCAGTATCATTGGCTATTACACACTTGATGTATGATCTATGCAACATCACCCTGCGCCTGCACATGTGGCTGGAGTGCAGAAGCAGCCGCACGCGCAGCACACAAACAGCCCATGGGGCTGCAGTTGGAAATGGCGGCAGCAGCACCGGCAATGCAAGTAGCGGCAGCGGCAGCGGCAGCGGCAGTGGTGCCAACTCACCAGCCGAGTGGTTGCCAACGTGCCACCAACTGCTTCAGCAGCTGGAGAGGCAGCTGTTTACAATCTGCATCCTGCTCATCACAGTCAACGACCCAGGGGGAGGCCAGGCCGGGACAGACAAACAACTGCACGGAAGCCTGGCTGGCACCTGCATGACCTTTGCTGTGTCATGCCTCATGGCCCTGCGGCGCCTGCACCACACGCCTGCTGACCTCCCGGACAGGATTTGGACAGAACCCGCAGCGCCAGATTTGCACAAGGTTGCACGGCACCTAGACCCCCTGGTATGTCACTGGGCCCCTCCCTGTTGGAACCTGCTGGCACCGCGTTCCTGTCGCCACATCCTTCCCCCACATGCACCTCCTCCATGATACTTGTAACTTGTTCACCAGCAGGCACACCTGCTGACGCGAGAGTTGCATGCTGCGTGTGCTGCACATGCAGGCGCTGCTGCCGGCCTGTGCTCCCCACGCAAAACCCTGGCTGACAACGGGCGTCCTGTCCCTCACACGTATGGTGTGCCACCTGTCAACGTACAGTGCGCTGACCGCGCTGAAGGAGCGCCGCGATACATTTGTCATGGCAGAAGTCTACGATAAACTTGCCACGCCCCTGGCCAGCGTGTGCCTCCAGCTGTCAGGCTGCGCCCACACACCCTCACCTGGATCCGTCTTTGACATTTCCATGCCGCGATCCGCCTGGCACTGGGTGCTGGCATCTGAAACGTGGAGGCTGAGGTTCATGGCGCCCCATGCCGACATGCGCTGGGCTGTCCTACTGGCGTGGGGTGTGTGGAACGATGCTTTGCTAGCGTTGAAGCAGGCGGTTGAAGCAAGTTTCACAGGGCGTGGGGCAACTGCAGGCTCCGCAGGCAATGGCGTGCAGGCTGCAGGTGGCGGTACAACAGCAGCAGTGCACAGCGGGCAGCAAGCTGCATCCACCTTTGGCGCTTCACCTGCAGCCTCCCCACATGCTCATGCAGCAGCTGCCGCTGTACAGCAGCCAGCAGTCTCTTCGTATGTACCAGTGGCAGTGGATGCACTGATGGAAGCACAGACGTGGATCTTGGAACATGCAGGTGAGTACCACATTGCCAAACTGCCACCAGCGCACATGCGTGAATGTATGAATGCTGGCTGATTCACAGCAGCAAGCCATGTCAGCGGCTGACGTAGCTGCACCATCACATGAGTGACCCTGCGTGCACTGACCGCCACCACCTTTGCTCCTGGATGTTTTTGTGTGATGCCATGCAGATGGGCGCTCGAAAGTGGACAGCACGCGTGCCGTGGACCCTATGGCAGCAGGTGTCTGGCCCCTCGTCCAGAGCCTGCTGCTGCAACACCACAACAGTGAAGCATGGAGGCCACAGGCCTGGCTGCCTGGCACTCCAAGTGCCTGGCGACCATGCCCCACTTGTGCAGCGCTGTATGTGCTGGCGCGCAGCACCTCTGTGTACGGGTTCAACCACCCGCCCCTCAGTCGGCTGCTGGATGTGGTCAGAATCGTGCACGAGCACGCAACCTTTCTGTTGGACCTCATTGACCCTAGCCCTGCGGATGGTGTCTCAGCAGCCACCACTGGCGCAAGCTCCAGTCAGTTGGTTGGCAGCACACCCACCCCAGCTGCTGCCACACGGGGCACCACATCAGCCCAAGCACCACCCTCACACACTGCTGCTACCAGCAGTGCTGGTTCTCGCCCCGCAGCCAGTTCCACAGGCAGTGCAGCGACGCGCCCCACAGCACAGCCCATGGATGTGGCAGCACTGGCGGCAGCGGCACTCCTGCTCGTGGACGAAGCATGTCGGCTGTCGCACACCGAGAACTTCGTGCCCGCCGCACCCACACAGCAGCCTCTGCCACGGGGCTCGCAAGTGCGCGTGCGTATGCTGGGCTGGGCGGGGCTGTTGGGTGAGGTGCACATGCTGTTGCGCCACGCGTATGACTGCGCGGTGGGGCCTCACCGGCAGGACAACGAACCTGGGGCCACGTCCGCAGCATGGCGCGTGGCACTGCACAGCTTTGATGTGATGGGTGCAAGTGCGCAGGTGCACGGGCTGGCTGCTGCATGGTTGGGATGGGTGTGGGGTGGGCCGCTGCTTGCCAGCTTGTGGCGTGTGTGTTTGCTGCTCGCTGACGGCTGTAGCCTTATGTGGTTGCTGCTTGTTGGCTGCCTGCCTCATCACCGTGTGTGGATCTCCTGGTGGCCTTTCACGCGCTGCTTACTAACAGCCCTGGGCTGCTAGCCCATGTGCCCCCCCTTGCCCCTGTGTCTTGGTGCCTGCGGTGCTAGGGCCGGCAGTGTATGGCCTGACTTGTCTGCTGCATCGTGCCTGCACCTGCACAGGTGAACCACACTGTGCTCGTGCAGCATGGACGAGGTGGAGAGGATCCCACACTGCTTGGAGGTGCATATGAGTACCTCTCCAACGACTACACAGACGTGGCTGGGCACATTGTGGCCCATACTCTGTGCATGGACCTGTCCCGGTGCACATCTTCAGCTGCAGCTGAGTGGAGGCCGCTCATGAACACTCGCTTGCACCGGGCCACTCACAGCCTGCTGACCATGCCCACGGCAACCAACTCTCACAAACGGTTGCTGCATCAGATGCAGAAGCTGGAGTCGAGTGCTTCCATTGCCCTTGAAGCACAACTGCTGCTGGTCCACCCGGCGGTCTCAGAACAGCTCAGCGCGTTCATCGACACTGTGAGCTCCAGCGTCGTGCTGAACGAGCTGCTGAACCAGCAGCGCACCGGGATGGGGATGCCCCACGCCTTGAGTGCACTGGTGCAGCTGCCGCTCCAGCTGGCGGTGACCCTGTGGGTGGCTTTGGCACGGTACACGCAACCAACGCAGCCCCGGGACAAGCGCGCAAGGCTGGCGTGGCTGCGCACACAGCTAACAGGCATAGTGACGGCAAGTGCAATGTTTGTTGCCGCCAACGCGCCTGGCTCAACTTCCCAGCGTTCTGCCAAGGGGCCATCCAGCAGCAGCAGCGGTGGCAGCGGCAGCACCAGTGCACAGGGCGTGCATGTAGACCTTGGCGCGTGCGGTTTGTTGCGCGTGCTCCACTACCTGCGGTCTGTGCCCTGTGGCCGTGATGATCCTCACCTGGCGCTGCTTGCGGCCGTGGTGGTTGGGGGCCCAGGTGGCGCAGCGGCTGCGGCAGCTGCTGCCTCACAGCCCCCACTGGATCAAGACAGCAACTGGGTCCAGGCTGCCCACCACAATGCACTCATGACGTGCCTGCGCGCGTGGAGTGCGTCAGCGTGCTCGGACATGGTGCAGCAGCTCCGTGGTGTTGCTAGTCAGCAACAGGGCAAAGGGCAAGAGCAGAAGGGCGCCACATCTGTTGGGGCATGAGGCAGGCAGTGTTGGAGGGCTGCACGTAGACGTAGGCAGAGATGAAGACGAGTGCTGAAGGTTCTGGCTGGATTGCCGCGTGGCTGCAACTGTGTGGGAGCAGTGGTGCAGGTCCTCAGTTGAGCAACCATGTTGGGTGTACCTGCTCGGAGGTCAGGTGGTTGCAACATCCTTTTCGGCATGGCGTGACATGGCGTAAGCTGATATGCACTCAAATGTCATATACTGGATTTGCATGGGGCCTGGATGGCTCAGGGTGTTTCAATCTTTGTCTGACGCAAGCAGATCAATTCAGTGCCCACAGCTTTACAGCGCGCAACAGATCGTACCAGCCTATGCTCATGGCATTGCACTGCTAGAAACCGTTTCATCCATCATAAGCTTTGTACTGTGGTCTGCACAGTCCCCCCCCCACCCCACCCTGTAATGTAACACAACCAACACATGTCCGTAGCACTGAAGACACTAGAACCCAGTGCCACGCACAGTCAACAGCGCAGTTCAGCAGCCTGTTGACACGTCCAACACGTGTGAGACAGAGCCAGTCAGCTGCACCTGTGCACGGTCACAAACAGCCCGCCTTTGAGTGATAGTGTGATGCCTGAGGCAGTCTCCATGGGCGTGCTCTGTGCGTACTTGAAGGTGTACTGCTGGTACAGGTGGACCAGGGCGATCCGGGCCTCCTGAAGAGCAAACCTGCAGCAAGCAATGCTACAGGCATGTGACTGGGGCTGGATACATTGGACAGAAGCCAGCCACGCACGGCTCTGCTTCGTTCTGCACCTATACGTCACGCGCTCTGATGCCACGGCTGGCTCGAACATGTCACGCATGTGCTCTCAATCAGGTTCGTGATCTGCTTGCAGTTGGTGAGCGGACGCGCACAATTCAATACGACGCATGCCATGAACCCAGTGGGGTGAAGTGTGGGAAGGTCCGTCTGCTTGATGGCAGGGTGAGGTTCAGGAGGTGGCATGGACATGCGTGCTCAGAACGAGGCTGCATGTGGTAGCAAGCACCAGTGCAGGCCGCTACAGTGTACTGGTCGCACGTCAGTCACGCAAGGCACTACACAGCCATGGCGCCTGAGCTTGCATGGTCACATGTTCACCCTGGCACCACACACCTGCTGCAGCATCTGGCAGCACGCAGACAGCTGCGTGGTGTTGACGTTTGCACCCTTCCGCAGCGCCTCCACATCAGCCTGCATGACGGCCACCCATTGTGCAAGTCGTGCAACCATTAGTGAGGGCATGGGCAGAGACTTGCAAGGTACGGTACGGGCTGCACAACAGACATGGCAGTGCAGTTGAACGCCAACACAGGAGCTCAAGAAGCAAGCAAGCAAGCCATGGTGCTGGGCGCATGCAGATGAATGATAGCTGCAGATAGCATGCCAGCCATTGCGCTGGGCGCATGTGGATAAGTAATAGCTGCAGAGCGTGCAGCGTGGACACGCCAGACTGGTGTCACCAGTGCCGAGAGGTTCTTGAGCGTCGTGGCCATGCCAATCACAGCAGGTAGCACCCACACGCCTTCAGACAGCGCGTCCAGCAGGCCCTGCACAGCAAGCAGGCGTGGCATGTACTGGGCATGGGTATGAGACGGTCACAAAGCCTGGATGTGCACCAAACAGCCAAGTTCCCGGCATGCCTGCATAACACAGCCTGTACTGCACAGCCAACCTTCACACGTTCACATGCACGCAGCATGCAGGGCCACACCACCTCACCCTGCAGTGCCTTTCCCGGAACTCCTTGCATGCCTGCAGCCGCTCGCCCTTGGACACGCGAACCATGGTCTGTGCGTAAACAACCAATTGCCAGCAGCAGCAGACATCTGAACGTTGGGCTGGTGATGACCCATGCCGAACGCTGCAGCTCAATCAGCAGCTGCAGATAGAAATGCCGTCCAGAATGATTACCAAGTGCAGTGGCACATCAGTGCACCAATGGGTCTCGCGCAAATTCTGTGCAGGGTGCACCCTGTGGGCAACTCGTGCCCCTGCTGCTCCACACTACTGTACTGGTACTGTGCCTGGTGATGGCTGCCAGAAACTGTCAGCAGTGCAAACAGTCCTAGCACTGACAGCATGCCTGAGTCTGTAGTACCTGCCCCAGCAGCTTTGAATAATCCCGTGCCCACCCAGCAGCAGTTCGTGGCAGCTGCAGCTTGACATGCAGTCGAGCACCAATGCCCACGAAGGCCATTACATATTGGTGGCTCTCAAGGCTTGGGACCCCAGGTGTCTGTGGCCTGTGGAATCGGCCATGATCAACAGACCACGTTCATCGCAAGTCCGTCTTTGCAACCTTTGTTGCACACGCTACCACAGTGCGTGATAGTACCACGTCGCTTTAAAGCAAGACCGCGGCAGATTGTGACAGTCCGAGGATGAACACATGCAGCACCAGCAAACCAGCAATCGCACCCATCAACACAACAGGCTATGCATTGCCCCGAGCATGTAAAGTACCGTCGAGTACTTCCAGGCCCTCCAGAACGATGATCACATCCAAAAATGCATGGTGTAACATTACGATTATGCATGTTTCATACCAGACGCCAGCAGCAGCTGCACGTGCTAATGCTGCGCACTCCGGTTCTCCATGCCAGCACCCAGCTGAGGTGCAAGACATGCAGCCTGTGCAGCCAGCTGGCACGCAGCCAGAATGTTTGTAGCCGCAGCCGCACGTGCCCCTTCCATGAGCGCTCGGCATGCTGCTACTGCATACAGCACCCTTTCCATCGCTGAACCCATGGCGTGCGCGTTGAACATGGCAGCCGTCTGCAGGCCAGCAGTACGCAGGCGGGACGCCAAGTGCCCGTCTGACAGCAGCCGGAGTACATGCCCCGCCAGCCCCTCTGCATCTGTCACATCCTCGACCACCAAGCAGTTTGATTCGTGCCGCGCAAACAGTGAAGTAGGTCCCGCACAGTTCGTGGTCACGCAAGGCACTCCACATGCCATGGCTTCCAGCACTGGCAAACCAAAGCCCTCTTGGCGAGAGGTGAAGAGCGCCACAGCATGGCCCGAGTACACGCGCGGCAGGACGTCCTGTGCAAGGGAGGCAGGAGGGCGATACGCAGGTGCTTTTGAGGGCGGTACCACACAGATCCAGGAGCGGACGGGTTGCAAGGACAAACTCAAGGAGCGCGCCCACAGCAGTGACAAGAGGGCAACAACATGACACGTTTGCAGGTGATGCAGGTTGAGAGCGGCTGGATGTGCATGTCAGTGTAAGGCCAGACCCGCGCTCCCATGCTTGCAACTGCACCAAAGTGACCAAACACGCGTGCACGCACCTGTGCAGGGTTAATGACCAGCACCAGGGATGCAGTTACACTTCTTACAACCTGGCTCAGCTCCTCAGGCGGCTGGGTTGGGCACAGCCAGGTGACGTGCAGTGGTGAACCGCGCGTGGCACAGCAGCGCAGCACCCTGATGGCGACATCCACGCCTTTCAGGGGCACCAGCCAGTTGCAGATCAGCAGCACACGGCCAGCATGGCTGCTCAGCAGTTGCACCGGACCTTGGCTGCTGGTATGATCGATGATCTCCCTGCCTGGGTTCCTTGTGCCGCCGCTGCAGCCGCTGTTGGAAGGTGCAGAGCTGCTGCCACCATCCATGTGGCCGCCCCTGCCAGCCTCAGGAAGCTGATGGACATCGCCCATCCCACTACCAGCCTGTGCAAGTCCACCACTGCAGCTCTGTGCAGGCTGCCACAGCTGTGTGTCCAGGCCGTTGGGTGCCAGCAGTGCAGCACGGTGCCAAGGAGCTCTGGATAGTATGTCCCGCAGTGCAGGCGACACACAGGACAGCGCAACTGGCAGGTGCAGCGCGGCCATCAACGCGGCACGTGCGGCAGCATGGGCACTGATGCTTGGGTGCTGTGTGCGCCCCGGGTGCACAGGTGCACTGGCTGCAGTACCCTGGCTGGCTGCAGCAGCAGCTGCTGGCTCCAATGTGCCCATGGCGTGGTGGCTGGCACCGCTTCGCAGCTCATCCAAGGTGCAGGTTGCAGCGTGGGGGCTGCCTGCCTGTGCATCGAGCTGTGCGCTGGCTCCAAGGTTCCCCCTCTGCTGCTCCTCTTCTTGCTCCCAGAACAGCGCCTCATGACCCTGCTCATGGTACAGCACAGGAGCAGTGAGGCTGGCGACTGCCTCAGGCACCTGTAGTGCCGACCCAGCCAGCACTACGTCGCAGCCGTCCAGCAGTACAGCTGGAAGTACACATGCTGCAGGCACCGCCAGCAACTCGTCAGCCTCATCCCCCTGGGCCCAAGCTGGCAGTACCCCAAGGAAGGGCACCTGAAGCCCTGCCTGATCCGCTTGCGTGTGGTCCTGCTGCTCCTGCTGGACCTGTTTTGGCGCTTGTGGTGGTGATGCTGCTGGTGGCGCAAGGGCAGTGCTGAGGGTGCCATCAACAGCCGTAGGACCAGGATGCAGCTGCGTGTGTGTGGGAGTAGCCCCTGGGTCCCGCGTGCGGAACACAGCCAACACATGGTGGCCGTTTTGCCTGCATCGGTGTGTGCACCAGGCACAGAGCTGATCAGGAGAGTGTACGGGTGTTTGAGATGCACGATGACCATGCTGCATCACCTGGTGTCGTTCAGCATGCATCGCGCATCGCAGCGATGAAACTGTTTACACCGCACCATCAACAACACACCACAATGCCAACTTGACGCACCTTAGTAGCCGCATGTGCTGCAGCAGCATGAGCAGCCCGCCTGTCAGCGCGTGGTGTGGCAGCAGCACTGCCACTCGCAATGGCCGCATGCGCACCAGGCCGCCAGTGCTGCCATTGCATGCAGCATGCAACGCAGCATCCACAGCTTGCGCAATGGCTTGTGCAGCGGGCGACATCATGCCCTGATCCCCATGCCGGTGCCAGCTGCTACTGCTATCAGTGATGCTTTCCTTCATGCGTCGCGTCATGCAAGGGACACCCGGCGTGCTGCAAGAGCAGCACCTTGAAGCAGCCATCCTAATGGTGTTATGGCTTCAGACCACGCCTGACAGTGTTGATCTTGCTTCATCATAATGCATGTTCAGTGGCTTTATTCATACATCCCTGACGCCAAACTGCAGCGAAAGCCCTGCCAGCAAGTCCTTGCTGTAAAGCGCACTTTGACGTCCGAAGACTAGCTATCGGATCCTAGCGCATGCGTAAGATTACAAATGTAATTTTGGGCCTGTATACTGCCCCGACGTTTCGGTTTCAACGATCAACTGTAATCTGTGAGGAACTTGCAAGTGTTTCTTCACAACACAGCTGAGGCATTTCTTACACCAGATTTCGACACCTTCACATTTAACAGTTGTGGGCATCTCCTGCCTGATCAGCAGCATGCATTTGATAGCCCACTCACAGCACCATTAACACTGCACGGCTGCCCCCCCCCCCCCCCTTTTGATCATGTGGATCATCATGTGCAAGATCGCTCAGCACAGCTGCTTTCGCAAGCACGTTGCCAAACTGACAGCCCAAAGACCATGCACACATTCTGGCCAAGCCACGCCATGCCTGACACTGTCTGATGGGGTAAATGGCTTAGAGTGCTGGGGTCCCCCTCCCAAAACACAAAGGTCTGTCCGATGATTCGCACATGTCACTCTACCCGTGTTGGTGCATCCGCTGCATGCCAAGCCGCACTTAGCAGCTGCTACACCCGACTGGTTGGCGCCTGTGCCATCTACGCTGCACTTTCGATGATTGCTGCACCCATCCTGTGGGCTGGACTGCTGACATGTGGCGCGAACATGGCAACTACCGGGTGCCCTTCTCGCTGCCACCAGGGAAGGGGTCCAGCGCGCGCTCATCACCCTCCACGTAGTACTTGAAGATGGCCTTCATGCGCTCGTGCTTGTCTGGTGGGTGGGAGGACGGGACCGTGGGGGTTGCAGTGTCAGCGCGGAGGTTGTTGGACGGGGGCACGAGGTGCAAGCATGCAAGCAGCGCAGCAGGCAGTATGCAAAGCTGGATCACAGCTGCGCCAGGCGAGTAGTGCGGCCGCAGCCCACCCTCACCCCAGGACGTGTGACCATCGTCACTCACAATGACACATGCAGGATATCGGGTGCGTGACACGCTGGCACTTGCTGGCAGCACTACTGCGCACCTGGGTGGTAGTTGACGTGTACGGTCACGGGCTTGGGTGGCTGCTGGTCCCTGGGCCGCTTGCGGATGTCCTTGAACAGTCGCTTGCTGTTCATGAACTTGTCAATCTCCATCACGCGCACTGACACCTGCACACGCATGCGCGTATGCGGCTGGTGAGCTGTGCATCATGATCTGCTGATGTTGTTCTTGCCCCCTGCTCATGACCCCCATCGCCTTGGAACGATGTTGTGCTGCCATCGCTCACACGCCATGCAAGCACAGCGTCCATGCGCATTGTGGCCCATGCCGTGCACACACATCGCGCACTCCGGCTGCACACACCTGCGGGCTCTTGTAGCTGCCATGTGACAGGAAGAAGATCTCCTCGTTGTACGCCGTCTGGTCCCAGTACTTCTCCTTGGCCAGCCGCGTCTCCAGCCGCGTCAGCAGCTCCAGCGTCCGGTCGTTGGCCAGGAGGTAGAACAGGCCACTGTGGCAGGGGCACGATGCACAATTGCACATGTGCAAGAAGCGTGCGCAATGGGCAGTGCAGGGCGGAAGGAAGGCTGGTGCGATCGGGAGTAAAAACGATGGTCACATCCCAGTGCTGCAGTGAGGGGCACCTGCACCTAGATATCTACCCCACCATAGTCAGTCCTCTTTGCCTGTGCTGCCAGCCAGGGGTCCACACAGCCAGGGCCCCCTGTGTCAGTACCCGCTGGCCGGGGCACGCACCTGTTCAGGTTGAAGTGCTTGTAGAACTGTGCATAGCGTGCCCAGCCCATGGACGGGTCATCAAAGCCCTCGATGGACCCGTAAGCTGTGCGGTCATCGAACCCATCTGTCATGCCCTCCACATCACTGTCGCGGTACAAGTGGTCAAAGGGGTTCTGCGGAATGCAGCCACACAACGAATCAGCAGCCGTTTCATTCAAATGCACCCTGCTGGGCTGCTGCACCTGCACAACCTGTGCCTGCTCCACAGCCTGAACATAACGTGTGCCCGTTGGCATGTCTGCACACAACGTCTTGGTGGCAATCCGTACCTGCAGCACTGCAATGTCCACATCAGCCAGCAGCACCGCCCACCCCAGCTCCACAAAGCGGCGCAGGATGCCGAACTTCATGGCTGACACAGCGTGGTTGTCACCGGTACCCTTCTGGGCCTGTGCGATGCAAGTGCAAGGGCTCGTGTCTTGGCGGCGCTGCTCAACTCAACCAGCTGCAGAGGCTGTTAAAGCACTGGTGACATCTGGCTCCGCCCCATCGCACGTCCACTGCCTGCCTTGCCATCCCGCAGCACGTCCAAACAATTGCAACAGGCCCGCTGCAGGTCAAACGTACCGCGTGCACCTCCAGCTTCAGCAGGTACGCGTTGTACCCGTTCTGCTCGCACCAGGTCTTCGTCTCCTCGTCCAGGGCAAGGATGAGATGGTTTGTTATGCCGGAGTCCTTCACGCCCTTGCAGAACGTGGCCAGCATGCCATCCCAGTTGACATTCTTGTTTGCCACTGCCACCATAACTTCTTTCTGTGGTGCGATCTTGCGCAGCACCTCCTCCAGATCGTTGCGGGGCGGCGAGCTGTCGGGGTAGTCGACTAACTTGCTGTTGCCGCTGACTTTGCTGCTGGCAGCTTTGCTACCCCCCTGACTGAACAATGAGCTAGCACCCTTCTGGTTGCCTCCGCCAACTTTCTGCAGCGCGTCATGGTGCGTCTGCAAGAAGCGTGGTTTGGGCACTCTCCCTCCTCGCTGGATGTAGACTCGCTCAGCGATAATCATGCCAATGCACAGCCCAACCACGAAGATGGACAGAATCGCGGTGTTGCGTGCCTGCAGTGCGAGGGTGCATGTTCACTTGCTCGGCTTGCAGCAGCTGAGCTTGCAGCAGATCATAGGTGGCACAGCACCAACCTTGCTCTCGACAAATTTGCCCTTCCCCGTTGAGTCATCTTCTCGGAGCCGCATGTCTGCTTACTGGTGACAGTGCCGCTTGATCGCGATCGGAAGGAGTGGCACGTCAATCTGCCCACCACCTTGACATAAAGTTTGATATGTTTTCGCTTTGAACAATTGACGAGCAACCAGTTGGAGTGAAGGTCCACCGTACACTAGCAAGCTGGTAAGTCTATTATGCCTTGAACGTCAATGTAAATAAGTGTTCACTGCGCTTGCGCTGCCAATGGGCGTACGCAGTCTGCGAGAAAACCCTCACAACCCTAAAAAAAGCAGGAGCAAAGCTGGTGCATCTTGGGCTCCGTCATTAAGCGTATTAACCAAAGGTTGCATAGGCTTTATCGTCACACGGCAAGGAGCGCTGACGGCGTGAGCTGCCGTCACCCATCTGATTACAGCCGTTGAATAGTTTTGGGCAGCTGAAACATGCGTGCTCCAATGCGTGGGGGCCGTGGTGGGGGCGGTGGCGGTCGTGGTGGTCGTGGCGGTGGTGGCGGACGCTTCGGTGGAGGGCGTGGTGGTGGCTATTATGATCAGGGGCCACCGGAGCAGGTCGTGGAGGCCGGTGTGTTCGCCCACGCGTGCGAGGGCGAGGCTGTGTGCAAGCTGACGAATGAGAAGGTGCGGGGCGTTCACTGAGGCATATGATGCGCAGTATCAGCGGGCAGTCACGATCGGAACCCAGTGTGCCGTGCATGCTCCATGCATGATGCATGTTGGCATGCATGCGCCTGGAACTGCTGAGCACAAAGCGGTGTTGCACCAAGGGCTCACTGGCAAGTGGCAACACTCGTGAATTGTTCGTGTTGGGGTGATGCCTTGCGATCACACCAAGCCTGCACATGTACCATGCAAGCACACCACCTGTTCTTGAATGCATACCCGCGTGTGCAGCCCCATTGCATTGGACCGACCCCTTCTTCTTACTCTGTTTGTGCCTCTCTTGCAGATCCCCTACTTCAACGCACCAATCTACCTGGAGAACAAGACCCAGGTGGGCAAGGTGGAAGAAATCCTTGGCCCCATCAACAACGTCTACTTCACCGTCAAGATGGCTGAGGGCATCGTGGCCACCAGCTACAATGAAGGCCAGAAGTTCTTCATTGACCCCATGAAGCTTCTGCCACTGGAGCGCTTCCTGCCTAGGCCCAAGGGTGCACCTGGCGCAGCAGCGGGCGGGCGGGGTGG
>QAXD01000191.1:416103-430589 GCA_004335575.1 Haematococcus sp. NG2 | reverse complement strand
AGGTGGGGGCGGCCGTGGCGGGTTTGGCGGCCGCGGTGGTGGTGGTGGCTTCCGTGGTGGGCGAGGCCGGGGGTAGGCTGCTCGTATGTGGTGCACGCCCTGTGCCCTGTGCACGCTTGTTCTTGTGCCTAACTTGCTGATGCTGGGCGTTGCACTCGGCTCCTGAAGTCATGACGGACCTCACTGTATTATAAGGTTGGGAAGGGGAAGGGTGATGAGTTGCAGACAACTGGTGCGAGCGGCAGTACCTGTAGTGCTGACATGCTCAATGGGCCGCGCATTTGCCTTTCCAGATTGTCGAAAATGATGTGGTGTGTATGTGTGTGTGTTCATGTGTTGTATGACTCTGGCAGGTCTGCACAAGCTAATGTGTGCAGACGCTTCTGTACGGAAGCATGCTTCCGCAGCGGGGATGAGGGGGAATGGGGGAGCCTGTTGGAGAAAACCGGGGTGGCGCTTGCAGCACGCATGCACAACTCGCACATGGCCAAACTGCACAGCTATGGCGGAGCCATGACTGATATGCTCACTAGATGCAACATTAAGCCTTCCAAAGAGTTTCAGATGTGGACAGGTGCACAGGGGTTGCTTCGCATAATTCATGTTCATCTCACATGAATGTCACCGAGATTGTGACTGATGTTTGTAAGCCTGATCAATGCACAGTTTACCGCACTGATCAGCACTCAGCCATGAGGGCTATTTCCCTGTTGTTCAGGCATGAGATGTCTGCTGCTCAGGCAAAAGACATGCCTGCTCATACTTGCCACCACCTGGAGCGGCCAGCCTTTGTGGTTTGCATGCATTACCAGGGGTACAGTACTGTTTACATGTGATCGTTACCTGATGTTTGGATGCAGCCTTGCAACTGAAAAGCAGGGACCATTGCAAGCTGAACAGTAAAAACAGTTGCAGAGCACACTTGTGCAGCATGCCAAGCTCATTGCATGCCCAGCTTAGGCGAAGCTACCATGGTGTTTTGCTCAAAGCAGTCAAAGGTATGAAAAACCAACTTTCACGCTGTGGGAGATGTTGTTGCTGGGGAGCCTTGGCAACTGCACACAATCACCACCCACCGTGCACCACCAGCAACAATCCCACACCACTCGATTCCCACACCCCACCATTGCCACCATCACCGCCCCCCTGGTGCTGGTGACCCCTCTCGTGATGACCCCTCACCCCCCGACCCTGACCCAATCTCAGCCTTCGTCTTGGCCAAAATGTGTGACCACTTGGGGGGCACCATGACCTTGCCGTCCTGCTCCAGGAAGTGTGGTGCCTGTGACAGACCCAGTGCCTCCCACGTCTGCGTCACACAGCAGTACAGCAGCAGCATTACACGGCAGTACAAAAGCACTCACACGTGCAGTTGGGCACAACAATAGAAACAACAGGTACGCAGCGCGGCGCAAACCAGCGCGGCACAAACCAGCCGCATGGTCACGCAGCGGTGCCAACTGAACACACGGAGCACGCTCTCACAAGGCTTGCGGCAGGTGCCATTACCAGCAGGAGGCGGCAGTGCAGCACAACACAACACAACAGAGCCCAGCAGCAGCACAAAGACGTTATCCAGCCCCCACCCCAGCCCAAGTTCACAGCTACACGTGCATGAGTGCAGGGTGGACCGACGCACCTCGCCCTTGGCCTCGGCCTGCAGCAGCGCCAGCTTGGTGGACCCAGCGCCCGCCACACCACGCCCCAGGTCCGCGGTCGTCTCAAAGTTGGTGGACCGCGACGGGTCGGTCGGGTACATGCGCTGCACGGCGCTGATCAGCCGCTTGATGGCCTGTCGGGCAAAAGGGCGCAGCGAATGTTCAACCAGGGCTGTCATTTTGTCATTATTGAGGGATTCAGGGGGCAATGCAGGTGGCGGGACATGCAACCCTACGCGTGCGCCTGAGCCAGCATGGCCTGTGCCTGTGGCACATGACTGACACAGTCTTGAGGTATGAGAAAGCCATGTTAGCCGCACACACAGACCCTGCCCCACCGCCAGCAACAACAGCCCCACCTGCAAATACTTGCGCGTTGCCTCATCGTTCATGATGTGCGCCTGCCCATGCGCATTCATGACGTGTGAGATCTTCTCACGTGCCGAGCGCTCGTGGATGCCCACACTAGTCACACCAATGGGCCAGGGCGCGTTGCCAATGGCCAGCCGTAGGTAGATGTCGTTGGCATACAGGTAGTTGCGGTCACGCATTGCCTGCATTGCATCGCAGGCCAGGGTTTGGTGGCCAGACATTGTGGTGATGCTGCTGGCACCATACATCACAACTTCAAGCGTACTGTGACTGTACGCGCTGACAATACACAAAAATTTGAGTCACACACTCAGCCAAACCCTGGCTCCCAGCGCCCAGCATTCATAACCTCATGCAGTGCGTCTGACATGTTGTACGTCAGACACGACTGCCACGTCCCACCTGCACAATCATCCACAGCCCCGCGCGCAGCTCCTCATGCAGTGACCGTGCCTTGAGCCGGTCGTACAAGGGCTCAAAGTACTTGAGGGTCTGCCCAAATGTGAGAGTGGTCTGATGCCCTGATGCACTCATCTTGACTGACTCGGGCCGCCTGTGGGTGAGCGCCGTGGTGGGAGTATGGCATGGCAGCCATGTGCGTTGGAAACTTTGAGCCGTTGGGCACAGTTGGGGCCGCCACGATAGAGGTCAGCAGAGAATCCTGGCCAAGGCAGCAAAGCATGGTGAACAGGTGCAAACCAGCAAGCCAGGGACACCCCCTCACACACTTCTCCAGGTCGTCCTGCCACTCTGCCACCCAGCGCTTGATCCACTTAGCGATGCGGTCCTCAATGCACATCGCCTCCTCCTCTCGCTTCTCTGCGCAGCGGGGGGCGCGCGCGTTGTGGAAACAAAAATGTCGCAGTGATGAGACGTTCAAGCCTGCAGACCTGGGCAGCGTACTCTGGCCGCAACTTGGCACTTGCCCCATGCTTTCACCCGGCAAGCCATGCCTGCACACCTGCTAGTAACTGTGCTGCGCGCTTGAATGCTTCCATCGTCGCATCCTCAGCCTTGGTGCCACCATCCTCGCCATTGGCTGCTGCTGGCTGTGCAGGTGCAGCTGGCCCTTGAGGCACCCTGGTGAGGCAGTGCGCGCATGAGGCACAAGTGATGCGTTTAGGCCGCGACAATGATGAGGATCCAGTTGTGGGGCTGCTGCCAGATGGCATGCAGGCCAAGCAAGCATGCAGAACCCCCACACCACCGCCCAGTATCGCGCATGATGGTCAACAACACCTGCCTGCCTGAGCCCACAGTGCTAGCCCCCAATGTGCAGTCTCCAGCTGTGCTGCACCACCAGCCCCCAAAACAGGCCACACACACGCACTGCGCCACCACTCACTTGACGTCCGGCTTGCCTTCGCTGCCTGCCGCCCCCGTGCTCGCCCCCACCCCTGTGCTGGTCCCAGGTGCGCCTGTGCTGCCACCTGCCGTCCCCGTGCTGTCGCCCGCCTTGTGCGCCGCCACCAGCTCCTTGATGCGCGCGGCCGCATGCTTGGCACGCTCACGCTCCTGCCGCTGCAGCTCCAGCATGACGTTCTCCTGCTGCCCGCCCACTGTCTCATCCTCCACGCGCACCTCCTTCTCGGCCTTGACCAGCCGCTTCAGCCGGTCATAGTCCTCCTGCAGGAGCACCCGGGAGAGCAGAGGATGAACCACCCAATCTCATGGCGTGGGGTTGGAGGGAGCAAGCTGCAGTGGGGCCCAGAAAACTCGGCACGCGCACATGCGCGCTGCAGAGCTAGGCAGGACGCCAGAGCCTGCCCCATATGCAGCCCCCAGATGCGCAGAGTGACAGACGGTGCGCTGCCAGTTGTTTGAGCCTTCACACACCTCTCCAAAGAGCGTGGCTGGGTGACCCAGTGCACGCAGGCGGCGGATCACCTCCTCGCGTGACAGCTTGGGCAGCATGAGCTCCTCCTCTTTGGTCTCCTTTGCAGCTGACACATCTGCTTCTGGTGTGCTGCCTCGCAGAAGCTTACGTCTGGCCTCCTGTGAGGTTTGTGCCAACAAGTGGTGTCAGCATGCATGATGCATGCACCATGCAACACTCATGCAACCCCTCCAAACCACCATCAAGTCTTGCCTTCTGTTTTCGCTCCTCTTCCTCCTCCTCAAGCTTCCGCTTGATGCGAGCGGCCTCGAGCTCGCCCTTGGTAAGGAATTTCTTCTCCCCAACAAGCTCTGCACCTGTAGCCTTGGCCAATTCCTTCTCCCGCTTAAGTTTCTCTTTGGCTTCTTTTAAGGCCTTGAGAGCGTCCATGGCCTGTACTGGGGTTGTCTAGAGTTCTGTGTTCAGGACATTGGATGCGGCTGGTGCGAGATGACGGCGAAGGCAAGAGCGGATCGTGAACAAAAGCGAGAGCCGAGTCTTGTGGGGCAATGACATCTGCGTAATGCCATCTTCCTCCTTCTATGCCTGAAGGCCAATGAGAAGACATTATTGATAAGATTTACACCTGTTGGTATAGTTTTTAACAGGCGTGCATTAGGTATACGATCCGGATCGCACGCACCAGCACTCACGTCAACCGGCATATTATCTTAGAATATCATTATTCATAGCTGCTTTGCTTGATCACGCACAACCCAGATCAATTAACAGACGTGCGCTAGGATGGACCGCATTCAACGCATGTTTGCTGGTATGGGAGGTGGAGGCGCACAACCGGCTGGTCCAGCTGCAGACACGCCACAGGTGGACACTGCTGAGCAAATTTACATCTCATCTCTGGCCTTGCTAAAGATGCTGAAGCACGGTGCGTGTGGAGGGGTGTGGCCTGGGACAATCTGGGGCAGCGGGGGCATGGTTCTCATGCGAACTGAATTCAGCATGATGTGGCACTGGCCATGCATGCCGTGTCACGCGCTGATGTATGCTGTTGTCGTGTCACCGCCTGTTGCACCCAGGCCGTGCCGGTGTGCCCATGGAGGTCATGGGGCTCATGCTTGGGGAGTTTGTAGATGATTACACTGTGCGCGTGGTGGACGTGTTTGCTATGCCGCAATCGGGCACGGGTGTGAGCGTGGAGGCAGTGGACCCTGTGTTCCAGACCAAGATGCTTGACATGCTCAAGCAGGTTGGCAGGTGCGTGCAAGCATCTCAGTGCTGCCGGGCTGACTTGGATGCAAAGCCAGCAGCACACACATGTCGATGGCACCGATGGGACTGAGCAGCGTGGCGAATCAACCATTGCGTCCAACGCGCGAGACACGCGCTGCGGATTGTGCTCATCCCTGCGATTGTCAACTGTGCCTGTCGTGTGCAGGCCTGAGATGGTCGTTGGGTGGTACCACAGCCACCCTGGTTTTGGGTGCTGGTTATCAGGCGTGGACATCAACACGCAGCAGTCATTTGAGCAACTGAACCAGAGGGCTGTGGCCGTGGTGGTGGACCCTGTGCAGAGTGTCAAGGGCAAGGTGGGTGCTGCATGGGTGCGCAGCAACGTCCACAGCTGAGACAGATACTTCCATAAAAGTGGATTTGTTCAGTTTGCATGGTCTGTTTGCACTGCATGCCGTGCTGACACTGCAGTGTACATTCTTTTGCTCGCTCAGGTGGTGATTGATGCATTCCGCCTGATCAGTCCCCAGACCATGATGCTGGGTCAGGAGCCGCGACAGACCACCTCCAACCTGGGCCACCTCAACAAGCCATCCATCCAGGCACTCATCCATGGCCTCAACCGCCACTATTACTCCATTGCCATCAACTACAGGTGATCTGGTGCTGGTGGTTGGAGATGCATGTACCTCCACGCACCATATGGGATTCAGTGCAAAATGCGCATGAGCGGCATGCATGCTTGTCACATCGCTGCTGGTCTACTGCGCTGCATCGCAGGAAGAATGAGCTGGAGGAGCGCATGCTGCTGAACCTGAGCAAAAAGGCCTGGGCAGCAGGCCTGGTGCTGCAGAACTTCCAGTCACACTCAGAAAGCAATGAGAAGGTGGTAAAGGAGCTCAAGAACCTGGCAGACCGCTATGACAAGGTCAGACCCCTGTATTCTGCAGATCTGTTTAGCAGTTTTAAAGTCGTTTAAAGCCGGCATAAGCGCTTGCTTCAGCTCAGCACACATGCAGGCCTCATTGCACATACCTAGGGCATCAAGCCATCAACGCAGGTATATGAAGTCACGATTTTGCGGACATGGACGTGCTTTGGCTGCAGGCAGTGGTGGAGGAGCAGGAGCTGGCACCTGAGAAGCGCATCGTGGCCAACGTGGGCAAGATGGATGCAAAGAAGCACTTGGGCGAGAATGTGACACGCCTCATGTCCTCCAACATTATCCAGGCCATGGGCACCATGCTGGACACAGTTGTGTTCTGAGTGACAGCATGCAGTGTTGTGGATACACATTGCCTGTCCTCTGAGTGAAGGTGAAGGTTTGTACAGGGAGCATGCCTGTTTTGAAAGCGACACACTTCATGCCGATGGACTGCGGGCACTGTCTGCATGGGACAGATTGGGGTGGAAGCTCTGCATGGCGGGAAGGCATCCACCTGTACAGGCACCTGCACATGTACTGCTGATGGTGTGTCACTCTTGTCCAGGGTTGAGATTGTCGACAGCCCAGCCAGCCAGCATCCACAGATTCTGCATGTAATGAGACGATGAATTTCATCGGTTTACAATGTAATAACAAAATGCAGCATGTGTACTGACGTGAAAGCGACAGGCTCAAATGACAGCTTTGTAGCATATGATGATGTTGTCACGTTGCAAATGCCGATAGGAGATCTTTGAGCACGTAGGTGCTGTCAATTCATCATGAATAGCTCGTGCAATTATCCTCCCACTTCCTCAACACACGGGCATGGACGCTACGTCAGGACCTCACCGATCTGTGGACGCCAGCTGCTGCATGTTCATATTTTGGCAGCGCTGCTTGTGGCGCTCCTCTCGCTACAGTGTTGCTACGCTGAGAAGTCGCAAGCCCAGGCAGATGAACTCAAGTCATGCCTGAATGAGGGGCAGCCATTCGCACGCACCTCATGGAATGCCTCCATCCTCAATGACACCTTACCAAAGTGAGCATGCTGTTAATCTTTATGCTCAAACTCCATGCAGACATGCTGCAACAGACACGTCTCGTGCTTGCATACAGCATACCATCCTTCCAACAAGCTGTGCTCGTCTGTGGATGCTCAAGTACCTGGCATGTGCACTAGCGGCATGCCCCATAAGGTTGACCATGCCTTACAATTGCATGCTCATGTCTGCAGCATCCGGGTGGAAAGGATGTGGTGGTCCAAACGGCCGGCCAGATTCCAATTCACAGTGCTGACACAATTGTCAGCGGATCGCATGCCGGCTCTCTTCAATCAGTGCTCGTAAGTCATTGCCGGCAAGTATCAGTCTCACCTGGCTGTACAAACGCTGTAGCATGTTGAAAGTGAACAGAATCCAAGGTTCACCATGCCAGGTACTGCTGAAATGTTTGCAGGACGTACTTGGGCCCTATGGCAGCTGTGGTGTACCTGCCCCTGCTTCAGTTGGATGACCTGAGCTCACAGGAGCTCAGCAACTCCAACAGGCAAAAGCTCACAAGTGAAGCCAACAGGATTGGCCGCATCTACGACGAGTAAGTGCCCAATCGAATGTGTGCAAATGTGTGCTGTAATTGCTGACAAAATCACCCAGGGGCAGGACCTGTGGGGGTTGTCTCCAGCCAGTGCTCTGCACAAGTCCCACAGTGCCATGTCTGATGTGCTGATACTCAACCTCAACCCTGCAGGATTGAGGCATCAGGGGGGTGCCAGCTGGACCTGATGTTGGTGTACGAGGTGTTCGACTCGCTACAGGCCATGCTGCTGTACCCAGTGAATGCACTGCGCAACCTGGCGCGCATGCAGGCAGGTGTCTGAAGGCAATGGCGCTGCAACTGGCACGCACACCAGCCCTGCACAGCTGCATGAATGCTCACTGGCTCTGCAGCCATCACATATGATGTGCGCGATTCAGCATCACAACACCACGACATGATATTCAGATAGCATCTCCATGTGCTACAATATTGCTCAACGATGCACGCAGGTGCGCACAAAACTGCTGTCCGCCATTGATGTGGACATGATGATCAGCAAGACACTCTCAGAGGAGCTCATGAAGCCAGGCAGGATACATGAGCTGGAGGAGCTGGCTGCACGCAAGGTGGCCACAGTGCTGCCTGCGTTCGAGCCTCATCGGCAGGGTGTGTTCGGGCGCGCAGTCGCAGACGCAGTTGCCCTGGGTGAGTATCAAGCTGTGGCGTGCGCCTGGTGCGATACATCCAGGAGCAGCCGTGGGCTGTGCAGTCCTGTTATGTGCCTGCTTAACAGCGGCCATGTCTGGATGTTCTTGTGGTGACCATCGTCAGGCAGACACTGGTTGCGCCAGCTGGCAGGCAAAGAAAGATCCACCACGAAATGTGCCCCGTCTGCACTGCAGCCGACAAGCAGCGCATAGTCCAAATGTTCCGGGCAAAAGAGCTGCTTCAATTCAAGCTCAAAGTCTTCCCTCGCGGCCACACGCCCACCAACTACACTTGGTGGTTCCAGACAGACCAGGCGTACCCTGTGGCATACAAGCGCATGTTTGAGCCCTGGTTCATCACACACTGGGATGTAATGCCCTGGTTTGACGTCAACTTCAAGTGCGTGGCATGCTTTTTGTGGCGGCGCAACATGAACACAGCGATGCGCGACTGTGACCAAACACTTAGGTGAACTGTGCTGCGCTTCTGGCCATTCATAATGTGTGCACTTTTCAGCGCTTCGCTCCCCTGTGCTTTTTTTGTGTGCTGCAGGGGCTATGGCCTGAACAAGATCGTGCACGTGGCCAGCTTGAACTTCTACGGATTTACGTTCCAGGTACGACTCAGCATTGCAGCCCCATGCAGCTCCCGACCCCTGACTATGCGGCATGTTTGATCATCACTCTGACGTCTGAGAACGATGCAGGTTCATCACCTCGTTGTTTTCATGTCACGTGTGTCTTGGCCTTGGTCATAAATGCATACGCACAGGTACACCCAGCTGCTTGGCTGGTGCACAGGCCGCATGAGGACACCAAGGTGCGCAAGGTGGTTGCACGTGAAGCATCAGATGTCAACAAGCTGGGGGTCAAGCTGCCAAAGAATGCGCTGTACTACAAGGTGGGTTTGGACAAGCCGCTGGCTGCTTTCCAAGCCTGCCTCACACCACAAAGTCCTGTGTGTGCAAGCAACCTGGCTGGGGCCAGCTTCCACCTGGCTCATCTGCTTGTACTTGCAACATCTTCTCCTGAGCTGCAGGTGACGATCTTGTTTGGGCAAGCAAAACGTGGCATGATCCGTGGCACATTCAGTCCACGGCTAGATGACCGCATGGTACAGTGCTTCAGGCAGCTGTCATGGTTACAACCATTAAGAGAGTTGAGGGGGACCGCGGTGGATGAGAAGATTTTCATCTGACCCATGCCATAGCCGCAGCCATTGTCGCTTTCCCCAACACCTAGTGCACCTTTTGTGCATGGACCTCACAGTCAGCTTGGCCCCGTTTGCTCAAGCCTAACACCTGAATTGTACATGTTCAAACTAAAACCAATGAATCCTGATTCAATGATCCCTCATGCACAGCTCAGATTGCGAGGCCAAACACAGTGGTAATGCAGTACATGGTCTTGTTCTCCCAGCGCACTGTCCGGCTGCCGTCTGTTGTGCTGTCCCACCAGCACGATGCTGCTGTATGTAACCCAGCGCCTGCAAGATGCCACACCACCACACTGCAATCGTCAGCTGCACTGCATGTAGAGTGCACAAATGCATCCATGCTGAATATGTTATGCCACAGCATGTTCATATCCACATATGTAGCCCTCAGCATGAACAGCGGCATGCAGGCTTCCATGCTTACCATTCTTTTGCATGATGATGCATGTGACTACGTATTTGAAGGGCTTGTTAAGGCCAGCCAGCTTCTTAATGCAGTTCTCTAAGCACGTCGACGTCCATTGGCTGACCTGTGCATGCAAGCATGGGTGCAGATCCAGCATGGATGGGCTGCAAGTGTCCTTGGCTGCAAACCACCATGCACCATCGTGCATGCGAACAATAGCTTGCATGGCACACACACCTTGGTTTCATTGTATTGTTGGTTCTGCAGCACTGCATCAATAGACTCCTTAATGATGTTGCTCACGTCGTCCGCCACGAAGGCAGACTGCAAGTAAAACCCCAGTTTAGAACTCTGACCCACATGAAAGTCGATGCTTGTATGCACAGTAAATCTTAATAGCACACCTCCTCAGCCGCGGTGGCGTCATCCATTGTTGAGCCTGCGAGGGCTGTCAGGTGCACAGGTCTGTTGTGTCCCGCGGCCCAAAGCGCTCACTAAAACGCTTCAAGGATTGCAGTCTCCTAACGTATAACACGCACAGCCCACAAGCGTGATCAAAGAGAAAGACTCATAAGGATGGCAATGACGCGAGTGTGTTTCTTTTCAAGCGGCTGTGAACACGTCGTGTGCAGTTTGAGCATCTTATCGAGTCACAAGGACGCACAACTTGCTTGCAGTTTGGCTTGGGCCTTTCACCTAACCTGCACACAACATGATTAGAGGCTTGAGAATCAAGTTCTAATGCATAAAAGCTCATATGGTCGCGGGGTAGGTTTTCGATGCAGCACACCAAAGTGCAGCGAATACTGATATATCGTCGCTATGTAGGATGGTTTGAGGTGTATCTTTCGACGTCAGTGGCGACATTTCCATTCTGGAAGGGTTTACATGCTTTACCATGCCATGCATGCAGGCATGACGCCCTGTTTGAGGAGCAGGGACAGTGCTAGCTGCTCCCACAGCACCAGCCACCAGGCATCACACTGTTGAGGAGGCACAGCGCGCTCTACAAGCGCATACCCTGTGGCACCCTGATTGATAGACCCACCATGCCACAGTCACGCAAGAGCGGGTCGGGGGCGAACCCTCAGCCGGTCACAGAGAATGCCCAGAAGCTGGCCAGCCTCATCTCCATGAAATCCATCAAGCACACACTGTCAGAGGTGGGTGGTAGCAAGCACGCAAGGCAGCTCAGGCATGCAGGTGACAACCGCACAGTGTGCTGCAGGCTGTGCAGGCAGCATGGCAAGAAACAGCAGGGAGGAAAGGAAGCAAAAGAAGGATGTCGAGGCTAGGGCACAGTGGCGCTCCCATGGGTCGCCCTGCAGCCCAGCTGCGTGCACAGCGTGCAGCACTCCTGCGGCTACGTGGCATATGTGTGTCGTTGGGGTTCAGTGGCAGCGGCAGGCGCACGAACGCCTGCGCATGACTGCCTGTGGTCACAAACAACATCCAGGATACTTAATAAAATATTGCATAATGCATCATACACAGGTGTCGGTGGGCATGGGCAAGGTGACCCAGGATAAGAAGCAAAAGGAGCCGGAGAAAGACCCAGACCAGCTCATCAATGAGTGCGTGCTGACTGCAGCTGGTTGATTGGGACCATGTGTTGAGCTGGCTCAAGCCTCAATCCGTCCTGGAGTCTGCATGCTTGAAGGGCTTGTGGCAGCTGCTCTGCTGAAACATGTCCTGCAGGGAAACTTCAGAGAATGGATGGGGTGCCAGCGGGCGCCACATGGTTGTACCTCATCGTTGATGCTTCAAGCGGGTCTGTGTGCTGCCTTGCCACTCCATGTGCTGCAGCTTTGATGACAAGCTGGCTGAGATCCAGGCGATGTTGAACGCATACAAGGAAGAGGTGTGCGCAAACGGCCGCTTGCGCCGTCCTTGAAACGCGCAGTTGCCGCACCGCTGTGGCTATGCGCCACGTCGCCTGCGTTTCACAGCCTGCCTCACCTCGTTTCGTAGTTCGCCATCCCATGTCACCAGCTCACGCACCCCGCACAGACTTCTGCCACCGGACTGTTCGTTGGAACAGCCGTGGGAACCGCCGCTCGTGGGAACCGCCGCACTTGTGCGTGCTGTCCTGACCAGGTGGAGCATGAGGAGGAGGAGATGGCTGCACGGGCACGTGCACGGGCCAAGCATGGCCGGGGCGGCATCGGCGGCAGGCCGTTAACACGTGAGGAGCGCAAGGCGCGGCAGCGGGTCGTCACTGAGGAGGAGGCGTACATGGTGCGAGGATGGCAGGCCCAGGGGGGAGCATGCAAGCCACGCAAGCCTCACGCACGCTGCGAACGTCATCGCGTACCTGGTTTGCTGGGTTGTCCTGTGCCGTACCGTGCAGCATGCATGACACTGCCAGCCGCAGGGTGGGGGATGGGTACACTCAGGAACGAGGGTAGCCAAGGTCTGATTGTTTAATTTGGGGGGGTGGGGGGTTGTGGGCGGCGGGAGGTGGGGGGCGGGGGCCGAGGGCGCTGTGTTCAATGAATTCAGCCGACGGGAGCACTTGCACAGCCATGCACCCCCCATCACCCATCACCCGTCACCCGTCATCCCATGCGCCACAGAATGACAAGATCCAGCGCCGGGTCCAGAGCGCGGGCCCCGGCGCGTCCCGCGCGCTGAGCGAGAAGGTGCACAACTACCGCACCAACCCGGTGGCGCGGGCGGAGCTGATGGAGCGGTGCCGGCAGCACGAAAAGGTGCGCGCCTGCATGTACGCATGTGTTTAGGTTTTAGGGTTTAGGGTTTAGGGTTTAGGGGACACCGCTTGCCTGTGCGCATGCATGACCACAGGCATGTCCTGGGTTGAGGAAGTGGCACCATGCACCGTGGCTGGGTGGTACTTGTAGCTGGTGTACATGTGCTGTGGCTGCTGTGATGGCTGCAGTGGAAGGAGGAGCAGGAAGCCAAGATCCGTGCAGCGCGCGCTGGCACGTTTGACTTCATCAAGGCCAACCAGATCAGCTTGAGGGATGACCCGCAGCCTTACTTGTCCAAGGTATGTGGAGCTGGTGCCTGGGTTGCAGCACAACAAGTGGGGCCTCAGGAGGATGTGGCCTATGGAATGCATCCTTGCGTCCTGGGGGAGGGTTCAGGCTGCAAGTGTGTAACACATGGGCGAGCTGCATGCACAGCTGCCACAGTCCCTGCCTTGGATGCGTGTGGAGTGCGCCTGTGCTCAGCCACGTCCGTGCCACTTGCGGTTTCAGCATGGCATCGCGTGCGGTCACCACACAGGTCGTATATACATTCTTATTCACGACTATTATTGATTTTGTTATCACACAGGTCATGAGCGTGTCCCCCTCATGGGCCAGCCTGTCCATGCGGCCGGGCACTGCCCCCGTGGGGGGCCTCTCCGCGTCACCCTCCATGCGGCCCATCACAGCCCCCACCGGCCCCGGCACAGGCAGCGGCAACCCGGGCAGCGGCTGGGCAGAGGCGGGCACGGGCAGCAGCACGGGCCGCCCCCAACGGGTGAGCATGGAGGCGAGCAGCATCATTGGGCGGCGGAGTACGGCAGGGGGGTCGACAGCAGGGGCGGCAGGGGCTGGTGTGAGTGCTGTGAGGTCCCGGCGCACCAGCAGCATGGGGGATGGGCTGGGTGGCCCGGCACTGGGAGGCTCCATGCACGCGTCTGTGCACTTTGCGTCGGGCCTGGCAGCCGAACGGTCCTCGAACGGGCCGTTGCGCTCCCTCGGGGGCTTCCACTCCTACTTCCGCCCATCCGCCCCCCTGGGCTCCACAGCCACAAGCGCCACAGGTGCTATGCAGGGCTCGGTCCGTAGTGTCCGGATCTCTTCCACCTTTGGTGGGGGGGGCGAGCTGGGGGACTTTGGTGGGCTCAGCATGCGTTCGAGTGCGCGGCCCGGCTCAGCTGCCGTGTCGGTGCTGTCATTCGGCGGGGCCCTCGCACGGCGCACCTCACCACCGTGCATGCGGAAGCCCTCCAGGAGCAACGCGGGCGACGGGGGCGTGGAGGGCGGTGGGGATGGGGGTGGCTCCTCCTCCTCCCCCACCTCCCGCCCAGGGTCTGTGCACCGCACCATGCGCGCGCGTGCAGCCTCCGGGGGCGACGAGGGCGGGTGGGGGCAGGGAGAGGATGGCGAGGAGGAGGATGGGCAGGAGCGGGTGGGGATCGACCCCTGGACAGGCGCGCTGCTGCGCTCGCGTCCTGCGTCACCCGAGGCCGTGGCAGCTGAGCGCGAGCTGCGCATCAAGCTCACCGCCCGGCCGGCGAGTGGGGGTTCACCCACTCGGCGCGATGACTTTGTGGCCGCGCGGCGGCTGATGGCGGTGAAGCAGCGGGAGCACGCGCAGGAGGTGCGCGGTCACGGGGTCAACCAGGGGCTTGTTGTATCCTTGCATATAGCTTGTTATATTATTGCATATATTGCATGCACGCTGCTTGTGGTGGCATGCGTACCATGTGATTACATCCGGGGCGATGAGGACCCAGGTGCTGCCGCACACCGTGTGATGGCACTTGCATTCCCCTCAACCTCGTACTGCCCTCGAACCTCGTACTGCCCTCGAACCTCGTACTGCCCTCGAACCTCGTACTGCCCTCAAACCTCGTACTGC
>QAXD01000191.1:389789-412727 GCA_004335575.1 Haematococcus sp. NG2 | reverse complement strand
TTATTATTATTATTATTATTATTATTATTATTATTATTATTATTATTATGATTGTTATGATTATTATGATTATGATTATCATCATCATCTGACTTGTGTGTGTTCGCTGTTGTGGACAGGTGCTGGAGGCCGAGATCGCGTCCCACAAGGAGATGCTGCCCAGGGAGATCCGGCTCAAGGTGGTGCAGGAGGCACTGCTGGACATCCGCCGCAAGTTTTACAAGCAGCTGGCCGGCTACCGCGCGGCGCTCGAGGTGCGTGTGCTGTGTATGGGTGTTTGTGTATGGGCGCTCGAGGTGCGTGTTTGTGTTTGCGTGTTTGTGTATACATGTGTTTGTTCGGGCCACATTGTATGCCAGCTTTTGGCGCATGGGCATGGATGCCTGCCACGGCATAGGATGAGCGTTTTGGGCGGGGTGTGTGGGTGTGTGCGTGGGTGTGTGTGTTTGTGGAGAAAGGGGCAGGCGCTCTCATCCCTGTTGGTGCTTGGTGATGATGGGACGAGGCTGGTGCCGGGGTGGGTGCCGTTCCCTGTGTTGTATCCTGTTGTCCCTGTGCGGCCTGTTGTTTGTCTCCATGCATCCACACCCCTGACCTGTTGTGCTTGCCAAGTTGTACAGCTCATGTACTACCCCCAGTGTACTGCCCCCAATGTACTGCCCATTGTACTGCCTGATGTACTGCCCCCAATGCACTGCCCAATGTACTGCCCACGGTGTACTGCGCACATGTACCGCAGGTGTACGAGGCGCAGCGGCCGATTGAGGAGCTGCGGCTGAAGCTGCTGAGTGAGGCGGGCCTGGACGCTGTACCACAGCTCAAGAAACCGGTGCAGCCACGCATGCACGTGCTGCTGCCGCGGCCCGCGCTCAAGCGCATGCTGCAGTCCGGCATGCGGGCGCTGGAGGAGCACAAGGCAGAGGTGGTGGCGGCGCGGCGGCGGCTGGCTGACAAGCTGTGGGCGGAACGGCAGGCAGCCAAGGCGGCGGCTGGGGAGGGCGGGGAGGGGGATGAGAGCCTGCCCCCTGACCCCGAAGCCATCGAACGGCTGCTGGAGGCTGGGAGTAGTGCGGAGGGGGGCGGCGGCGACACACATCGCACGGGGGCCAAGTCGCGGCCACTGTCCGTGAAATCTATGGCAGTTTCAACACTCAGCGGTTGGGGCCTCTCCTCCCCTACCTCGCGCTACACGTCACGCTCACCCACACGCAGCACCACACGCAAAAGCAAGCGCTGACAGCGCTGCACAGGCCGCGATCGGCTCTGCTGCCCCACAGCTGCCGCAGCATCTTGGCACCGAGAACCTGTGCAACATGTGACGTTTGCATACTGCACAGAGAGCTGAGTAGTTCAGGACATGTACTAGGACGCGTTGTAGGACGCTGGTGAGCAGTGTGAGCTCTGCGCAGCCGCTGAGGCCGCATACTGGGACCACTGCCCAAGTGCCCATTGTGCCCTCTAGTTTGGGCATTCGACACTTGGACATTGGAAGTAACAACAACAACAAAACGTATTGGGACAATCGTATGGTGATTCTTTGTACCCAGGGGTACGTAGGGTCGGCTGCAAACAGCTGTATTCTGCTGCCCAGTGCCACTGAAGAGCATACAGTTGCCGTGTGCTTGTGGACATCGCTGGTGCAAGTGCACGGCACTCCAGGGTGCTTGCTCTGTATGATAGTTACACTGCGGCTGCCAAGCATAGTGTTATTATGATAAGCCAGAGGGTTGACATCCATGTCACTTGTCTAGTGTACACCCTACACCATGGCGTTGATGGCATTGCAGACTCAGGTGTTCAGGTGTGCCATTACGGCATGCGCTCATTGCTATGCTGTAACAGTGAAAGCCAGGATGTAATTCACACAGAAATTGGGATCCCGCACAAGAATGTTTACAGTCAACCATTGACCTGATCTGTCCAATGCAAAGCATGCTGCAAGTTATCACGAAAGAGTACCAGCACAAACAAATCAAGAGTCACAGGTTTCCTGCCCTGCACATGTGGGCTGCTCACAGTGCGTCACATGCAGATGCACTGGCACAAGTCCTAGCATGTGGTTCGGCAACCGTCATCGCCCATGGGTTCCACCCACATTGAGTTTGAAGTTCACGGTGCAGCGATTCTTCACTTCCTTTTCCATCATATTGTCATGCATTGCCGGATGCGCTGAAATTTACACCGCACATGACCACTGCATGCATGCACCAATTCGCTACCACAATCTTTGTTTGACAGATGCTGTGATGCACCTGCGGCCCGCTGTTCCTTGCATGCGCCTCCAGGGCCTGTCAGCTGGTCGGTGTGTCTGCGTGATGTGTCGGCAGTTGGAACACCTCCTGCCCAAGCTGGCATGAGGTAGGCGGCATCTGTGGTGCTCCATGCTGCACGCACCCGTCTCTGCCGCAGCTGCAGCTCCGGGCTTGGATGTGCACGCCGCCTGCATGCTGTGAGAGGGCCCGCACCGCGGCTGCGACTGAGATGGGGTTCACAGCAGCTGTCACTGCTGGCAGCACATCTAGCTCACAGCCCACCAAAACCAGTTGGCAGGATGGTGCAACCATGGGCAGCAGCGCAGCCAGATCCTGTGCATGGATCGCACCACCATTCGATTGCCCTGTGCACCTGCCATGACGAGGCGCTTCAGCCATTACACTGCTGTGGCCTGCGGCGCTGCTGCTGCTGCTGCACCCCACGCTGCAGACACTGGTGTCAGTGGTGGGAATGCCACTGTGCACCACCAGCTGCTTCAGGCGGGACATGACACCTGAAGGGAAGACATGCGCACGCCGCAGCTGCAGCAGCAAGCTGAGGGGTGCTGCCAGTGTGGTGACCTTCGCCAAGGCAGGGGCCAGCACCTGTGCCACACTTGTATCATCTCTTATTTCCAGCCGGCCACTGGTATTGAGCTGCAGGGAGGTCAGCGCTGGGCAGGCAGTCATGAGATGCGTCATGGTCTGCGCGTTAGGAGGTAGGGCCCCAAGAACCAGGCTGGTGAGGGCAGTGAAGGTCAGACGGGGTGCACCACCATGCTGCACAGAGGGAGCCAAGAGAGCTGCCAGGTCTCGCAGGGTTGTTGGGCACAGCGCGGTGAGGTCCAGGTGCTGCAGCTGGTGGTTGGTGGTGGTTGCAGGCAGTTGTCGGTTGGTAGGTGGCTGAGGCCAGTCACCACGGCACGCTGTTACTGGTTCGGCAGTATCGGCACCCAACCCGCCATGCTGAAGTGACACAGCCTCTCCTGGCTGTGACAGCGACAAAGGGTGCTGCCATGACGGCAGTAGCAGCTCATGCAGCAGGTCGTCACAGCGCGCCAGCTCATCCTGTGCACCCGAGACGGCGCACAGTGCCTGGCTGCAGCGCGCCGTGCGCACCCGCAGGTCCCGTGCAGACTGTCTCCCCACCCGGGACCCAGCAGGAGAGGCTGGGGACGAGTGGACTGCTGAGGTCGCTGGTGCGCGGGCAAAGGCGGAGGAGTGTGGGGAAGAGCAGGTGGCGGATGAGGAGCAGAGGCGCCGTGGTGAGGACACCACAGAGGCGGGTGCGGTGGCGGACGCACGCAATGGCTCACTGTGCAAGGCCGGACGGGGGCAGGACGAGCGCCGGGGGAGGGGCGGGGGGTGGGGCGCCAGCGCCGTCAGTGTGGCTGCCAGGCAAGAGGCAGCTGGCGTGGTGGGCAAGGGGCCAGACCGAGGCGTCCACCTGCCTGTACCTGCCCTGGGGCTGGACAACAGGCTTGGAACGTATTCACCCTGTACACAACACGCCTCACGGGAGGCTGGGCAGGATGAAACGTTCAGGTGCAGCCGGGGGGAGGCGCTGGAGCACGGGGACGTGACAGGAGGGGAGCACGCAAGGCTGCCCTCCATCACGCGCCACATGCCCAGCAGTGCCTCAATGTCGTCCTCTGCAGGCGGCTCGCCTCCTTCCCCACCATCCTCATTCCCATCCTCACCGACCTGGTAAGGGTGATGATCCTGCAGTGCCTCCACCCACTTCTTGGGAGTTGCAGCGCCTGTATCAACGCAAGGCGACTGCAAGCTGGAGGCATCAGAGCTGTTGTACGTGCTCCTTCCACTGCCTCCGCCTCCAGTGCTGCTGCTGCTGCTGCTACTGCTACTGCTACTGCTGCTATGCGTGGCCATCGAGCAGCACGCAGCAGCAGGCGTGTGTGGTGTGGTGAGTAGGGCCAGAACACCTGTCGCTGTGAACGCCCCACCCAGCAGCGACAGGCTGCGTAGTCTGCCACCCAGACAGACAGCAGCTGCTGCCAAGTGATCGGAGGGCAGGGCTGCAGCAGGGCTGCTCCCATCCCTGAACTCCTGCAGCTCCAGTGCTAGGGTGTGCAGGCTGCTGGGGAGCGCACGCATGGCTGCGTCCCAACCCATATCTCCCATCACAAAACCCGCCTTGATGCTCAATGCTTCCAACCGGGGCCACGCCTTGCACACAGCAGCCACCACATCTGACGTCAGTGCTGTTGACTGGCCCACATGCAGGGACAGGCGTGCCAGATGTTGTTGTGATGCACAACCGAGCTGTAAGACAGCTGCAGCCAAGGGACTCTTCGACGGCTTGCTACCAGCCAGCTCATGTGTGGCACGCTGGCAGCAGCCGGCTGGCTGTTCTGTGTCCTGGGATACTTGTAGCTGCTGTATTGCCTCTGTGTACGGCGCACTGGCTTGCATGCCATTGTACTGCGGCACTAAGCCTGGCTGGTCAAGCACGCAGAGGTGCAAGCTGGTGAGACGCTCGTGCCGCCGAGCCAGCACCCGCCCCAGCAGGCCCACTGAGCAGGGGTCAAGCAGTTGGACCACTGCATGCAAGGCAGCCGGTGCATGCTGATCCGCGATGTTGCGCAGCGCTCGGCATGTGGCCCGCAACGCTGCACGTGCACCAGCGCCCAGGCATGGCCACAGCCCTTCTGCCCACACTTGGACAGGCAGTTGTGTCAGGTACGCCGCATCATGGTGGTTGCAGCCTGCATCGTCCGTGCAGGCTACATGCGTGGCCACTTGCTGAGCTGCCATGTGCAGGACCGGCGATGCAAGTTTCGGCTGTAGTACTTCCAATATTGAGTGCTGCAGCCCATATGTGTTTGGCGTGGTCCTGCACGCTGCTCATGAAGCTCCAGCCTTCAGGTCCAAGCACAAGTCGGCTGAACCTTGTTGCATTCCTGGACCTCTTCCTTGCGGCCCCATGGCCTGCACACAATGTGGGTGAACTCGAGGAGGTTGCCATAGTGTCGCAGAACGGCAATCCACGCGCCTAGTTCAAGTGCAGTGGTGGGTGCTCGAGTTCGTCATACCTGCTGGAAACACATGACGCACACCAAGATCACTGTGCTCTGGCGCTTGCGTTCAACTAAACTGGATAATTCGGTCCGCTCAAAACTTGTGGTGCTTTAAAGTTCATACCACAGTTCACTACAATAACCCTGCTGACGTGGGAGGCTTCGCCACAACAGTCCATCCATATGAAAAGAAGTATGTGAAAGTTGATATGACTTCGGAAGGGTCTCGTGCCCAGCACAGCGCACCATTTGACACAGGACAAATTGCGCCATACTTCTGGCAGCAAACCTCGTGTCCAGGGGCCTGCAGCCTCGCTACTGCTGCGCCTGGCGACTCTGTTCTTAGAGCAGCACACTGAACAGGTTCCAACCAAATGGATGCTGTAAGCTGCACGCAGCAGCCGTGAACAGATGCGCAGGGGTCACGTGCACCCGCTGCAGTTTTGTCCGCCTCAAAACACCGCGTCCAGGCTGTGCACCATACATGGAGACATGCGTGACAGCCCGCGCACAGCCGTGCACACGATGCGCAAACGACCAAGGGACGGCCATGTGGGAATTCAGGGCCAGCTCAGGGACTGAGAGCCAAGGGGGACGACCAGCTGAACTGTACACAGCACAGCCTCAGTCATTCGGTTTTGGGGCGGTCAACGACACGTGTCACAGGCGTGTTCCCAAATACAGAAGGCAGTCAACTGTGCGATACAGAGATCAAAATCAGCACGTCGCATGGTTGATGAGCAGCACGCATGCAAAGTCGCATGGGTGACGCCTCACAGACTTTTTATCACTGGGAGAGCAAGCGATCGTATCCCGGGATTGTTGAGCTGCGCTGAAGGCTCCGAGTGTTTAGGCTGGTTTGTTGAGCGGAGTGAGGGATGAGACGGAGAGAGATACATGGGAGTCTCGGTTGCAGTTCGCAGCGGATGGGGTGGGGTAGCATGGGAAACACACCAACCACATACCGTAGCAGCAAAACACATACATGTTCCAAGCACACATCTACTAGACCACAGGTGTGCAGGTCAACCTCTCAACAGGCGAAACACACACGGCTCGATGACGGCGCTATTGTACACAAGTATAAAGCTCTCTTAATCCCTTGGAAGCGCAGTGGTGCATGCACGTGCTGCAGCGCAGGTGCTGCCTTGCAATCGTGCGCATGAGCACCCTGCCGCCAGGGCAAGGGCACTTATGCAAACTCCCAAGTGCCTCGACCACAGCCGTTTGTATCTGCCCCAGTGTCTGCCTGCCTGCCTCGTGTATTGAGTCCATTATGTCACAGTGCTCCCTGCGTGCTGCTGCAGCTGCTGGTCCAGCTAGGTCATGAGTTAAGGTTGCCCCGCCCCTGGCCTTGCGATGTCGGTGCCCAAACGTACACAAACTGCACCAGACACCACACATGCCCCTCGCCAAACTCCGGTACACTCGCTGGCGTGCAGTCAAGTCGCCATCGCACACCCACAATGCCTCACGCTCCTGCTGCATCTGCGCCAGGACTGCCACCAGCGCGTTGCACCTGGGTCCACAGTCCTGTCCCATAACTCACACATTCTTGCGTACTGCCGCCCGCATGCAGCCATGCATGGCACGCCACTTATGCTGTTCACTGCAGTGTGCTGGCTCCACCAGCTGTCCGTACATGCCGTACATGCCGCTCCGCCCCACATCCCGCGCACGTTAACTCAGCATTAACTCAGCGGCCAGATCAGACCAGGTCCCAGGCAGGGGCAGTGAGGATCCGTCAGGTCCTGGCGCTCATGAAATGCCCAACCCTGCAAGCGGCTCTGTGAGCTTCTTGAACCCCGACTTGAATGCCTGGGCCACGTTGCTGGCAGAGCCACCCACCCCACGCATGCCTGCGCGCCACGGCCCCAACCAGCACACACATGAATTGTGAGCATCAGAGGCGCGATGCAGCGATGCTACATCATGCAGCAGGGCAAAAACACAGCGGCCCCAGTGCAAACCACGCCGCACATGCAGGGCCTGCTCCTGGCTTCAGCTGCATGCAATCCTGGGGCACCAGGCGCAACCGCACCTGAGCTGCGGTCGGGCGTCGCACTGCCGCTGTTGTTGCTGCCCAGCGATCCGTGCCGGGAGTGGTGGCCTGTGCCACCTGCGCGCGTACACAAACACAGCCGCCACGACGTCGTGCAGGCGGGGATGCTGTGGGCGCATCCACGGGACACGACCAAACACAGCTCCATGCAGCTCCAAACACAGCTCCATGTCCTCCATGCACCAGTGCACGCACCCACGCACCTTGCTGTGCCCCAGGCCCCTGCACCACCGTGTACCCTCCACTCGTCGTGGCCAGGCCCGCTCCCAGATCACTGTCTGACGCGCTGTGTGCCAGGTTGCTGATCTGGCCAGACAGCGGCTGGCTGGCCTGGCTGCTGCCCTCATCGCTGGCATCCTCCTGGTTGAGGTACAGCAGGCCCGTGTCTGACACCACCTTGTGCATGCTGCCCTCCTCGTTCACCTCCCCAATGGAGGAGGGGGCCTGTGGGGCGCAGGATGGCATCAGGTGCTAACAATGTCTGATTGCCTACGTCTGTGTGTGTACAGCAACAGTGCTGCGTGGGCGCGAGTGTGAGCGCAAGGTGCAGCAGGGGTGCTGACATCGAGCTGCAGATGCCAGGGCCAGGCAACTAAAATACACACCGCTGGTCTGCAGCTCCAGTGCAGCAAGACAGCCTGAGCAAGACCCACCCAACAGCCGCATGCTATGTGCGTGGAGCGCACAGCCGCAGGCAGCATGCTGCGAACGGGGCATCATACTTAGGCGCGACTGCAGCCGCTGCGCAGCATGCAACCCGTGCCACCCACCGTGCTGCCTTGATTGCCCACGTTAGCCAGCAGCCCGCCACTGCCCATGCGGGTGGCTGCGGCCGCTGCCGCAGGCGCGCCCATGCCCCCCTTGCTGGTCAGCGACGCGCGCTGAAACTCAGCATACAGCTCCTGCGTCGTGAATGACTTGCCGCGGTACCTGTGGGCCGCATGCAACACACCACAGCACACCAGGCGCCAGTCAGGTGGTGGGATAGCGGCACCTTGGGCATGTCTCGAACTGACAACTGCCAGTCAACATGTGCCCAGCCCACATGTGCCCAGCCCTGACCCATCCACCACTGTGTGCAGCATGCACTGGCTGCTGTGCATGCAGGAAGGGAGAGTGTGCACCTGTTGTGCGAGATGGTCGCGGCGGACGGTGTGGTGCTCTCACCGCCCGGCGTTGCGAGCGCATTCGCGCCGTGCACGCTCTTGTCCCCAGGCACTGCCCAGTCAATGTGCGACACGGCGTCTGACTCATCGTCTGACTCGGGGTAGTCCAGTGGCACAGGGCCCTCCTCCTGCGTCAGCACAGGCAAAGGCGCAGGGATGTGAGCTCATGTGGCATGTGCCAGTATCGCTCACAGATTGCCACAGTGGTGTTGTGTTGGCACAGTGCGCGCTCAAGGTGTGAGCTATGGGAGCCCCGAGCTTGAGCTCGCTGCTGCAGCTACGCATCACTGGCCCCGCACCTTGTAGTAGAGCTTGACGTTGGGGAAGTAGACCGAGTGCTTCATGCCCAGGAACATCTCAATCTGCTGCTGCTTGTCTGCGTCCACCAGCACGTTATTGTACCGGCGCTTGATGCCCACCTGTGCGCGTGCACAAAGCATGCACATGCAACGCAGCTTGAGGAGCCGGATGGGCTACATGCAGCTGGGGCTGGCGTACACGTAGCCAACCCTGACGCCAGACATACAGCCGACCACAGCGTGCAATGCATCGACACATCATCATGCCACGCTGTTCGCTGTCAGCAGCCTGACCATGCGTTGACCACACACCATGATGTTGCCGTACGCGCCCACGCCTGCCTTCCGCAGCTTGGACGTCTCAGGCTCAAAGATGAGGATGCGCTCAGAGTGCATCGCCTGCGACCCCGTGTACATCCACGCCGACATGTCGCCATTGACCAGGAAGAGCTCAGCCAGTGCAGTGAGCGCCTCGGGATGGATGCGGCGCGCAAAGGACTTGACCTGCGGCCGAGCAATCATCCCATGGCTGCATTTGTTAATTTATATGTTGATGTGCCACACCATGTTCCAATCTATGCACAACCCGCTGGATGCTCACCGTACCCACCCTGTGCGTGCCAGAATGCGGCTGCATACCCGCAACACATGCTGGTCAGCACACACCACCCCGGGGTCCACAGGCAGGGCAGCTGGTGGCCCTGAATCGAGCGCACCTTGGCCTTGAACATGCACCAGGGCGACAGTGGCTCCCACAGCTCGCGCTCCTCCTCCGCCACACGCAGCCGCCTGCGAGGTGCAGCAGCATGAGGAGCATTCAGTGCGCCATGTCATCCGATACCTTGAACCAGCGGGCCATGCCCACCCATACCAGCAACCCTGCGCTGTGTGCAGCTGCACTGCTGCGGTTGCAGCAGGTCAAGGGCACTGCTGCCCACCTCCAGCCTGCAAGGCCTTGCACCGCAGATGCCACTGACACATCCAACATAGGACCGTGAACCCCAAACCCTAAACCCTGAACCCAAAACCCTAAACTTTAAACCCTTAACCCTGAAGCCCCACACCAGTGCTGGGCAGAGGTGACGGTCCCACTCACGTGTCCACACCCAGCAAGTCTGGGATGGCATCCGCAGTGCTGCGCCCGCTGCTGGTAGCTGTGTTTGAGCTGGGTGCGCCCCACGTGTTGGCTGCGGAGGCGGCACCTGACGATGACAGGGAGTGCCCAGGCGCAGGCAGCGCAGGGGGCGGCGTGCACGGCCGCTCCCACGTCGTCGTCTTACTGTTGTGGTCTACGTAGAACACGCGGTTGGTGGCCTTGTCGATCTTTGCCTCCCACCCGGGTGGCAGGGGCCCCAGATCATGGGGCGGGGACGTGGGTGCAGCAGCTGCGCCCCCGAGCCCAGCCCCGACCGCACCTGCCCGCGGTGTCGCAGCCCGGGAGCCCCCCAGGCCCCCCAGTCCACTGGCACTCAGCCGGCCTGTGGTGGCTGACAGCTCAGTCATGGATGCAGAGGAGCCCTCCACACGCAGCCCTGCCACACCCTGCAGCTTGGGGCTCTTGAGGTCCATCTTTTGAGCCGACTGGGGGCAGGGGAAAGAGGCAGCATGGAGGTCAGGTAAGCCGCATACATGACAAAACCACCACCATCCGATGGGATGACGGCGGGTGCAGCACGAGGACGTACCTGGTGCTGCACCACATATGCGGCCAGGCTGGATTTGACAGGCCTGTGCACGCAGCCTGGCGACAGCACATGTCCACTGCCTGCTCTACGGCCCCCACAGCCGCACCTGCAGGATGTTGTTGAACCCGGTCGCAACATTCTTGGTGAAGCGGTCCAGTGTGGACGGCTGCCGCGCACCCACAGCACCGGCAGCGCTCGGGGCCTGCACCGGGTTGACCAGGTTGGAGGACACCTGTGCACAAGCACACACCACAGGAGGACAAGCCTCAGTAAGCCCCCTAAGCTGCAGGCGGCTCATGCCCGCCAAGTGCAACATCTTGCTGCTCGTGCCATCCAACCAAAGCCAAAGTGAACGTGCACGGGCTGCCAGTACATGGCATGGGCCGCCCACTTCAGCGCCTGCAGACCCACATCAGCACCCTCACCCACAGCATCACAGCATGTCATGCGCTACACCAGACCCTGCCCCCACCCACCGAGTGCACCAGCGAGGTGGAGGTGGTGCCCAACGGCCGCGCGTTGGCCGCCATCTTCGACGCACCCACCATCATCTGCCCCGCGACGGCCTGCTTGCGCATGAGCGCAGCGATGTTGCCCACCCCGCGCGGCGACACCGCGATGGCAATGTCCAGCTCGCGGCACTGCTCCACGAACACCTGCACCGCCCCAAAGAAGGAGCCGACGTTGGTGCGGTCCAGGGAGTCCGCGCAGTTGTAGCGAGCGAGACCGCGCTGCTGCCGGTACCAGCGTGCCTGCCACCCGAGGCCGGCTGAGCTGTAGCAGCGCTCGGTGCAGGGTGGGGGCGAGTTCTGGGGCGGCTCCACGCCAGCTGCGTGTGCAGCCACATGACGAGCCACGGGATGACCGCGCATGGCACAAGCAGGGTGGGCACAAACAAGCAGTCAATCCCAGGCGCACTTGCATCAATCTGGGTGATCAGTTGCCCAGCAGCAAGTCCACTGTGGGGCAAGCTGACCCACCACAGCAGTCAGCATGCAGCGCCTGCAGTGAGTGAGCTTTATAAAGAAGCAAAGCAGGTGCCAGGCTGTACCTGTCTGCAGATCGTAGTGGTCCTGGTCCACTTTGAGCATGCAGCCCAGCGCAAAGCCATGGGTAGGCATCACGTTCATGACCTGCAACACAGTCAAAACACCGGCCGTTCATGAACCACACCATGGTCAACTGCAGCAACCGGCCGTTCTTTTCAACACACTGTGAAGCAGGCGCCACGCCCCACACAACCCCGCCCCAGTAAAATCAAAGAAACGCGTGAACTGCCCAAGGTCTATCACGCACCGTCTGCCAGAACGCCTCCACGATACCCTCATGCCCCAGCTGCTTGTCCATCTCATGCCAATCCAGTGCTATGTACGTGAGAGGCAGATGGTGCTCCTTGCGCAGTGCGCCCGCCATCTGCATACAAGGCACCCACCATACACCAACCAGTCAGGCATGGAACACTAGGACCATTGCGGCATTGGACGCGCAAGCACCAGACCGAGATTCGGTGCGGCACCCCTGCGGCACAACACACCAGCCTCCACACCCCACTGCTGGCCTCAGCACGTGATGCATGCCACTGGCAGCATGTCAGCTGTGGTGCAGCTGAAGGCACATTGGAATGACGTTCATGTGACTCACAAAGTCAAATGCGGACGCCAGCTTGGCTTCTGAGCGGTCCTTGTCAGGCGTGCCCTTGCGCAGCAGCGACACAAACATGACGGGCACCCGCAGCGAGGGATCCCCGTCCCCTGCAGCGTCCGTGCTGTCCGGGTCGAGGTGTGGGGACGGCGTGTACCGCTTCTGCAGCCGCCTCACATACCTAGGCACAAACACCACACAGATGGGGGTGCGGTGTCAGATGCTGGTGGACGGGCAAGGTCCTGGATGCCGCAGCCGCTGATGCAGCTGTCACCTCTCTCTTGCTTGCAAATGCAGGAACAGGCTGCAGGCGTTGCCCCACTCTACCTGGCTTTCACCTTTCACCTCCCCCACTGTTCCCGCACACATCCCCACCTGCGTGACCCCTTGAACGTGCGGTGCTCCTTGATCTTGATCTCCGCCTCCCCCAGCCCGTTGTTGCGCATGTGCACACCCCACCACAGAGGCACCGACCCGCGCCGCCACGTGTATCGCGACCACGGCACCTCCTTGCCGTCCTTTTTGGGCGCCGCCCATATCACCTGCTCGCACTCAATCTCATTGCCTGGCTCCGCGTAATCGTTCAGCCCGCGCGCCTTGTAGCGGGGGCCCACATGCAGGCGGCCGCGGCGCGAGATGAGTGCAATGTGGTAGCGCGCGCCATCAAAGTCGTCCAGTGCACGCTCCTCACACAACCCCTGCACGTGCGCATCACGTGCGGGTCGGCGTGGCGCCCTGTCCAGGTAGGACAAAGTGGTGCATGTGGCGCACACTCTGACCTACAGAATCAACAGCCGCCCAGCCGCTGGAGAGAGCATGACGGCCTTGCCATCAGCAGAGAGCCTTGGGGGCTTGCTGCTTAAGTGGAACAGCGCAATAGGTGCTGCTCATGCAGCATCATGGCCTGCTGCTCTTCCCCCTTAACCTGCCAGAAACCCGCGTGTAGCCCCTCAACCCGCAGCCACCCTGACCTGCACCAACAGGCACAACCCCTCCAACCAGTCCGCATGCCAATCACCCCACACCTGCAGCAGCGGCGGGCACACAAAGTCCAGGCCAATGCCGCGGAAGGCCGCGGTGAGCCAGCGGTTCCACACAAAGTCCCAGCTGGGCTGCGTCACAGGTCGGTCACTTGGGAAGGGGCGTGTGAGGTCAATGGTCTCGCAAAAAAAGTGAGCACCTGTGGGTATGGAGCACAGCATTCATGCTAATTACTTGCCATGTCCTGCAGGGATTGATTGCTTAAACATTGGGATGTGCCGTTATACCCAGCCAGTGTGCTTTTACATGAGCCGGCAGGTATGCTTGTATTGTGGGCAGGGTACCTCCTGGATCGACCCCATTCATCTTCTGTGCTGCCGTCATGGGCAGCAACGCACCATCAATGGGGAAGGTGACGATCTTGTCCATGCCCCGGGTGTACTCCTCGCGCGCAGCTGGGCTGAGGTACGCCTCGGCTTCTGTGGGCTGCTGTGCGCCGCCACCGGCTGTGGGCTGCATGGCAAACGAGTGCTGCGGGCAGGTAGCCAGTGCAGTGCACAACAAGTTCAGTGCAACTCACTGCAGCTCACTGCAACCATGTGCAATTGTGCATGCAGCCAGTCACCCAGCGCCCGTGCCAGGGCGTCGATGACGCAACAAACCGCAGATCATGCAAGTGGTCGTGCTTGGCCCCATGCAAGCCTTGGGCATGCGCACATGGACAAGGACGCACCTGCAGCGGGATCTTGTACCATTTGGATGAGGTCACAGTCTTGACCTGGTGGTTGCCTGGTAGTGTGGCGGACACCCGCGTCTTCTCTGCCAGCAGCAGCAGGCCCGTGGGGCCAATCACCACGTACCCCAGCACATGCTCACCAGCGCCAATGACCTGCAAGCATTGCGCATGGGGATGGTAGCGCGTGCACATTGCAGCTCCCAGGCGATCTTTAGCCATGGACAGCACCACAGCTTCCTCCGCTGCTGCAGGTAGGACACGCATGCACATGGGACACCTGGCATGGGGCCACATGGTCACATCTACCCAACTCACTTCCAGCGGGCCCTCGTGCTTGAGGAAGTCCATGGCCTGGGCCTGCGAGCACCAAAGCACCCAGGTGTTAGCAAACCGCTGCCGTTGCAGCTGCCCAGCGGCCATTGCGTACCCACCTCAGTGGGAAACATGTCCCGCCCGTAGGCAAACGTGAACTTGAGCGCGCCGCTGACTGGATCGACCTTGATGATTTGCACATGGCGCCTGCAGCGGTGTGCGCACAGTGGGTTGGGCGTCAGGTGGTCAGGGTCAGCTTGCAACCACTGGAGCATGGTCAGCCAAAGAGGCACCCACCTCAGCCCGCTTTTGACCAGGATGTAGAATCTGGCCTTGGTGATGCTGGAGACCAGGCTTACAGATGACTGAAGAGCCACCCTGCCAGCTCGTGCCTGCATCATCCTCCTTCTTCTAGCACCACCCTCTGACACTAAATGCTAATCATTTTGAAACCTACTCGGCTGCCGCTGGTGACTGCAGCGACCAGCGACAAATCCCCGCCTGCAGCAAGCTGCACCCCTAAATGCCCTGAGGGGGCAGTCTCGCTTTCTCGCTTTGACTTGCCACACAAACTAGCACTTGTTAGTATGCACCCAACCGACAACCAACCCGACATCAGAACATCCTTCCCCTTCTCCTCCACATTCCTTTTTGCCTCCCTCATACTTACTTCCATCTCTTGAGGCTGCGTCTAATCCATTGCACTTGCCAGGCAGGACAAGCTGCAAAGTGGTGTCAGTTGCAGCATGAAGCAAGCATTGCAGGAAGCACTGTGCACAGCGCTGGGAAAGTCAGTGGCAGGTAGCAGGAGCACATAGTGCAATTCACTTTCATGTCTGTTTCTTGTGAGCAGCCTTTCCGCGAAGGTCACTGGTGGTGAGTCTGTGCAGGCTGGTGCTGCTCATGTGTGCACATTCCTGGATGGCACAGCCACCAACCCAAACACTCAGCGTCCACAGCAGCCATGCCCTTGCATAATGTATATAGTTTGATGATGGACAGAGCAAACAAAAACCAGATGCACAAGCCTCAAAGTGATCGGAGCTGTACATACTCAGCTAACCTTGTTCCAAGCGGTGTCCACACGGCCAGTACGCAGTACACAGGAGGTACGCCTGGCGCGCATGGAATGCACTACATTAAGCTGCCATGGAAATAGGTGATGCTCCGACAAAGGTTGGTCGGACAAACTTGTGAAAACAGCATCACACTTAACCACCGCGGACTTTGTCCTGCCGCTTTGCACGTTGTTGACAGTATTTGCAAGTTCGTAGAGATGAAACAGGCGGTATGTTGTGATAGGACTCAGATCTGTGCCAGTGCAACTCCGGCCAGCTGCACGCTATAGTGCAACTGCGGGTGCATTTGAGCTATAAGCCTGTGTTAGCTATTCACCGCGCTTCTGGGGCGCCCCGGGCACGATGGGCTTCAAGGTCGATGATGGCCAGGAGGTGCAGCACTCCACGATGTACGTCCTTGCAGTTGTGGCGCTCAACGTGGTGGTCGGCAGCGGCATCGTGATCGTGAGTGAGGCACCCGGCGACAGCTGGGTGGTGCTAGCATGCAGTGCACATGCAGGTGGTTGACGGCGCATGCAGCGACCCAGCTCCGCAGCAGCAGCAGCCATGGGTAAACGCTGCTCCTGACGTGCATGCACAGGTCAACAAGGCCGTCTTCCAAATGTACCACTTCCACTTCCCCATTGCCCTGACGCTCATCCACACGGTACGCTACAGCTGCATGGCATATTCATGCTGCACTGCAGCTACAGGCGCCAGAAGTACCCTAACAGCTGGAACTTGCATAATTCTGAGCGCAGAAATGCAGCTGGGGTTGCAAGACATCAGGGCTGGCCAGCATCGCACATGCAACAACAATTCACGCGCGGCGCGCATTTTGCAGCACATGGCATTTAGGGCCATGGCCATCAGGCCCACTGCTACAAACACCAGCCAGCACAACAGCACAAAAAAAGAGCTGCATCTTGCATATGGTTGACGGGCGGTTGGGGCGCAATGTCGTCCCTCTGGCCACGCCTGCAGGTGTTCACATGGGTGTGGATGAATGGCGCGGGTCTCTTGGGGTTCTTCGAGGTGAAGGAGCTGCCTCAGGTCAAGCTACTGCCACTGTCCCTGGCGCACGTCTCATACATTTCCCTCTCCAACCTGAGGTGAGGCGCCCACCTGCAGCCCAGTTGGTTGTGCAGGTGTTTCACCAGTGCCAGGGTGGGTTACGTGGTGCAAGGTGCGAGTTGCTGGTCTATGAAGGCTGTTTTGTGTGTTCACACTTACTGCTCTGTGCAAGACAGGCAGCTGGTGTGCAGCATCCCAGGTGGTGCATGCTCCAGCTGAAGTCCTGTCCGATCACCAGTGTGCACGTCTGCTCTCACTGCACGAACGCAGCTTGCAGCTGAACTCCATGGGGTTTGCTCAGATCATGAAGATCGCAATCGTGCCTACAGTCATTGGGCTGGAGCTGCTCATGTTTGGCAAGGTGGGGACCAGGTTGAGGGCCAGACAATTACAGTCACTTTGGGTGGCAGTCATTACAGTGTCGTCGCTGGATCGCAGTGTGTGGCATGCCGTGTATGCATACAGTTGCGCCCTCATCGACGTAAAGCTAGCTGCATTGCTGCACATGTGCGGCTGCGCGCACGCGCAGATTCCCAGCGCACGTGTTGCCACATCGGTGGTGGTGGTGTGTGTGGGTGTGGCGATCGCAACCGTGACAGAGGCAGTAGCCATCAAGTCACTGCTGGGCCTGCTGGTGGCCGTGGGTGCCACTGTCACAACAGGTGAGTTATCCCTTGCTGCTTGAGGCATATCCACCGTTGAAGCACTCACTAGTGGATGGTGGATATGCCTCAACACAAAGGCATATCGAGTAGGCGTATCCATATATGCTAGTCCGGGCTGGTCATTCGGTGCGGGTGCATGCTCAGGGCCTGCGTCATTGTGGCTGCGACCCATCTTGACGCGCATGGTCTGGGCTGGTTGCTGCATGTGCTTTTGTGCTCATGGCCACCTTGTGCTGCATGTGCTGCACCGCAGCGCTGTACAACATTTGGGCTGGCAGCAAGCAGCGCGAGCTCAGTGCCAACTCCTCCCAGCTGCTGCAGGTGCGTGCATGCATGCGGGCTACATGGTGGAGTGAGTGTGTAACTGTGTACGCGCACATGAACAGACACATGCTGAAACAGACAACTACTTGTGAATCCAGAGCCGCTGCAAGTCAGTGCTCACGGTTGCTGCCCAAACCATGCCCATGAGTTTGTGCGTGCACATGCCGCAGGCGTACTTGCCCCAGGCTATGGCCATGCTGGCAGGCCTGGTGCCTGTCATGGAGCCCATGGGTGACTGGAACCACCCTGGGCCCCAAACCCTGCTGGGATACAAGTAGGTGCACCTATACACGCTGTGCGGCAGCTCCCAGTCCACTGTTAGCAGTGCTTTTTGGCCGCAGTTGATATGGGGCAGCATGGTTGGCCGGCGACCCGCCTTGCCTCCCTCACCTCACTCTCGCACCACACACCATCGGCTCTGACCCTCTGACTCTCTACTTTCCTGTATCACATGCATCAGTTGCACTGCCTGCAGCCTGGGTTTCATGCCCCCCTGGCTTGTGCCTCACGCGTGCCTCACGCCTGCACACACCAACCGCAGGTTCACAGGTGCTGCTGTGGTGGTCATCATGCTGTCTGCCATCTGTGGTGTGCTGGTGTCCCTGTCCACATTCCTGGTGGTGGGCGCCACCTCCTCCCTCACCTTCAACGTGGTGCGTGGCAGCACGCAGGACATGTTGTGACACTGCAGCCCGTGTGGCAGGCAGTGCAGTGCAGTGCAGGCTGTGTGCAGTGCAGGCTGTGTGCAGGCAACGTAGCGGCGGTCCATTGTGGTGTGCACAGTTGTGGCAGCGCAGGCAGGGCACAAAGAACCAGCATTCGGCATCAGGCTAGGCAACGCTCTTGTTCACAACATAGGGGCACCTTATGTGACAGCTCACACCTCGCTTGACCTGCCCACTGCACAGGTGGGCCATGTGAAGACCGTCATCATCCTGTCCACTGGTGTGCTGTTCTTTGGGGATACACTGTCTGCTGAGAGGCTGTTTGGCGTCGCGATGGCCATGGGCGGGATTGTGTGGTGCGTCAAACCCAAAATCCCTATCTTGCCACGCCATACCTGGCTACTTTCTGTGCCTTATGCTTGCCTTGCTGAGCTGCAACGTGGATACAGCATGCTCAGCGTGACAAAGGCACAGTGCAGTTTGAGCGCGAGCGCTGTCGCAAAAGACATGATCTGCATGCGTGCGATGTGAACCCCCCAGGTACACATTCCTGATCAGTGCGGCGCGCTCGACCTCAGGCAGTGGCGGGGGGTCCAAGGTGGGTGGGTGCCTGCTGGTTGGGGTTGGTCACCCATGGTAACCGGTGTTTTTCATTGGTCGGGCTGCTGTTGCTCAGATCGGGTTGCTCAGCCATTCGCCGTGTACTGTCGGACGCACCACCACCACCACTTCCCTCCCATGTTTCTTATCGCCACTCCCTGCATTGCTCTCTGACTCGGTTTTCTTGTTCATTCGCCCATCCTGCACTGCAGGACAAGGAGAGCTCACGTGACAAGGATGAAGAGCAGGCGCTGCTGAGCATGCAGACGACGCACAGCAGCAGCAATGGTGGCGGCGCATACAGCGGTGAGGGTGCACCTGGCACCAAGCTGTCCAACCGCACGTGATCCATGGTCAGATCCACTGTACATGACCATGGTTAGGTCCATGATGGCCTGACCTGAACGGATGTGGCCTGAACAGGTGTGACCTGAACAGGTGAGGTGTGACCTGGCCAGGCTTGATTGGTGACCCGCTGTGGCCTTTGATGGCCATGTGGTGATGTGGGCTGGGGTCATATTTGCTTCTCAGTTTGAGATCCATGCAACAGTACGCGCTCAGGGTGCCAACATTTGCGATAAGAGTTGCTGCGAGCGCCTCGCCCTTCATCTGCTTACACACAACCTCACGCTTTTCACATAAAACCTTTTGGTACGCTGCCCACCCTGATGGGATGCAAGGAAAGTCGAGGATGTGAGCGACTTGCTGATCATATTGTTTCTTGAGCAGGCATCACAGTGTACCACACGAGCCAGGTGCATTGAGCAATATAATGCTGGGGCCAATGTACACAGCAGCGGTATACTGTGGGGTGTGTGGTTTGGCGAGTTAGTGGAGCTTCATTGTTTAGACAGCGCGTGCACCTACAGCAGTGATGGTGGGTCCTCCAGAACACTCGAGTCAGCGATGTACATACATGTGTGTGCTTCACACACACCTATGTAACTGCAAAGTTCTGTGCGGGCAGCATGCACGTGCGCAAGACAGCAATTGCATTGAAAGCATGCATTACAGGTTGCAGCTGTAACTGCAGATGTGCAAGCATGCAGTGCAGTGGCACCGTCTTTTATGTCGCAGATGCTTCAATTGCCCAAAACTACTGCCAACCCCTGTTCTCCAACTGTTGATGTGAGTTCAACACTCCATGCTTGGTACCAACAAGCTGAACCTTCCATTGGACCCGTTTGCACATCATCTCCCTGCCGCAGCTCCTTCAATGACTGAAGGCTGCCCCTCAACCGCCAATCAATCACATCGGCCTCACCAGCTCCTGCACAGGAGGCTCAATCTTGGTGACAGCTGTTGCAGGTGGTGCGCTACCAGCTGCTGGTGCAGGTGCTGGTACAGGTGCAGCAGAGCCCGCCACCCCAACACTTGCGCCAGCTGTTGCTGCGGTGCCGGTTGCTGGCACTGCGGCCGTGGCGGGTGCTACAGCAGTCGCGGCAGCTGCGCCCTGTGGCTGCACAGCCGGCACAGTGCCAGTAGCAGTACCAGCAATGCTGACGCGCCGCTGCGGCCGCGCGCCGGGGCCTACCTCTCCACTTGCGGCGTTCCCTGCGCCGCCTGAGGATGTGAGTGGTGGTGGGCCCCCCGCCCCCGTGTCCTTATCAGTGTCCCGTGCTGCCTGTGAAGCGCCGTCCCACTTGACACCGGCGCCACCGGCAGTGCCTGCGCCGTCCTTGCCACCAGCTGCAGCATCTGCCTGCTTCACAGCGCCCCCCGCGTTCTTGCCGCCCCCAGGCCCACCTCCTGGGGGTGGTGGTGCACCACCCGAAGTACCACCACCACCAGCCTCTGCAGGCGGCTTTGGGCCCCCAGTGGGGCGGCCGCTGGGCAGCACTGAGTGTGTGGAGCGCTGAGGGGCCATGGCCATGACGGGTGACAGGTGCACGCGGTGTGCCGTGCGGCGTGCAAACCGCTGCGCCAGCTCGTACGCGATGATGCCCTCCGTCACAAAGGGGGAGTTCTGGTAGCAGCACTGCGGCAGCACAGGGCGCGACGGCAGCACGACAACAGTGTGTGCGGCTGCTGATGCTGTGTTGGGCATTTATGAGCCTTTGACTGGCTTACGGTGTAACAAACAACAACAACAACAACAAGAACAAGAACAAGAACAAGAACAACAACAGCAACAACAACAAGTTGGGCATTTTGGCAGGTGCCAACAAGCTGAAGCGTGCACCAGATGATCATGAACAGCAGTGACTGTGGACCATATCGACCCAGCCCATGCAAATGGTGACACACGAGCAGCAGTGCCAGCGCGCGCACCAGCAGCCAGCCGATGCCTGTCCCGATGGTGCGCACGATGTTGAGGCCGTGCCACGCGCTCAGCCGGTTCTTGAATCCGCTGGAAAAGGTGAGCTCGTAGAAGCGCGAGTTGCGGCCCGACTGCAGGGGTTGCCACACACAAGGTTGTAGAGAAACAGCAAGAGTCAGGCCAGTATCTATTATATAATAGGAATAGGGGGCGTACGCACTTAAACGGCTTTTTCTCCCCCGTTTTTGCGAGATATCCAGTGGCGATTAGACCGCCAGGTGCGGGTCGGGTACAATCTTCATATGCACAAAACCGCACCCGAAATGCTGCATCCTACTGAGAATGGCACCGATTCTACGGGTTTTAGAGCAGGGTCCTTCGAGGATGTGAGTAGTGCCGTCCAAGGCCACCGCTTGCTTCCAAATCGTAGCATATGATTGAAAGTAGTTTTTGGGGCGCCGGCAAGGCGCCAAGAAGGTGGAAGGTCGCAGTTCGGACCCCCGTCAACAAAAAGTACATATGGTCAAACGTGCATAGAATGAGACAAATCATTTAGAATTAAATGCGAGTTTAATGTTCGATCGACAAATTGCACAAAATGCCGATGTGCCCATCATCACGTGGATGTTGACCAGCAGCAAGGTCGAACACGGGTATTCAGCACGCACAGGATAACCGAATATCATATAGAAAAGGTGCAATAGGGTAAACGTGCAATGGGCTCATTCAGAATTCAGCTTGAATGCGTGTGGACATGCCAACAGTGCTGCAAACTCATCTGTCACGTGCATGGGCTGCACACGTTGTGGCAGCATGACAGCAGGAAACAGATGCACGCTGCTCAGCATCATGTGTGTGCTCGGCAGTTGCATGTACAGCTGTCCATGTCGGATGGGAGATGGGTAACCGGCGGTAAGCAGGCCTCACCAGGCCTTGGGAACTTACGGGAAATGCGCCATCATCAAGGTTCTGCAAGCCCCTTGCAGCACACATGCCTTTATGGCTCACAATGGGCTGTGGGCCTCAGCGCCAAAGCATGATGTGGCATGCACGAATATACGGTACATGCAGTGGAGTGATGCTCTACGCAAAATGTTTGTGATGTTGTACTCACATGCTGTGAGAAATGTGGGGTACGTGAAATCAAGGTTTACCATCCAAGATCCAACCCACCAATAGGGATCCGTGGTTGTGTGCATGCGTTGGACACCGAGTATGTACCTAACTACCTATCAACATCGTTCCTGGATCTAACTTGGAGGCCAGAGCACTGGGCGCTGGTGGGTGTGTGATAGGACAAGGCGCGGGGGAGGCCCCTACCCATGGACCCCGCCCCAACACATGTATGCATGGCACGTCCTGAAACGAAATGATGTATGTCCCCCCATGCGGTGCACGGGTCCCCACTGCTCTTATGTTGAACAAGCAAACAGGGGTTTAGGCCACATGACATGCAGGCTGCAAGGGCGCTAACACCCAGAGATCTTTAGGGACCACTAACGTGATGGTTTGCGTGCACGGCACAGCATGGGTGCAGGTCGCCAAGTGCAATGCCCCCATCACCCATGTCAAGCCCTGTGTTGCACACCATCTGATTCTATAATCCAGGTCATAACCCGTGCATAGTGCACGGGTAAAAGTAGCTAGTATAGGCCAGTATATCTGATTATGAATTTATGATACTCTCTCAGACTCCCCACTGTTTCACCTGCTGATGGTGTTACATGGTGCTGACAGCACTGTTCGCCTTCCATGCGCATCAGTCGAGTGTGCGCTGTGATGGCTACGCATGGCGCCTGACTGAGTCAGCCCATCACTGCAGCTTGCAATAATAATACGGTAATAAATTCATCATAGTAACCGCAGCTTGCAGCCCACCTCATATTTGAGCTCATCATCCAGGGGCGTGCACAGCACACTGGTGATGTACGCCGCGGTGTACGCCAGCAGCTGGCACCAGTCCACCACACGTAGGGACATGGATGCGGGTGCGTAGCCACGCAGCTGGTCGCGAGCCAGCCTGCAAGTGGGCAGCGGCACAGCATGATAATAATGATAATGATAACATCAACAACAACAACAACAACAACAACAACAACAACAACAACAACAACAACAAC
>QAXD01000191.1:360036-382997 GCA_004335575.1 Haematococcus sp. NG2 | reverse complement strand
CGCTGCTGCCCCGCCCCATATGGGCCTCAAGCATTTCCTGGAGCTGGCTGGCCTGACTGAAGCTCTCACGACGAGAGAGGTGCAGGTGAATGGCTGGCGTGTGCACGAGCATGCGGTCGTACTGCATGCATGCATGTAAGCCCTCTCGAGGGTATCTGTGGGCTGTGTTGCTACTGGTGGCACGCAGGCGTTGTTTGACCATCCGGGGGCACGTGCTGCCATGGCAAGCGGTGATCTGACGGCGCCTCTTGCCAAGCGCTACCTAGCAGACATCCGCAGCATGCTGCACACATCCACCAAGGAGGGGATTTTGCAGGGCCAGGTGAGTTCACACCGCATGTGCTAGGGCAGTTGCCACCTGCCTTGTGCGTCACACTTTGGTGGGGTAGTCACATCACGCACCACACATCACACCTCAGCCTGTGTCATGTGCAGGGGCTGCTCATTGATGGGGCAGTCCTGGCACAAGGTCAGACCAAGTCAAAGCTGTACGCTGCGTTCAAGTGAGATGGTGGCGTTGTGTACACACAATGTCTACTCATGCATTGTGCATGCCTTGTTGCAGATGCACCACCGCACTTGCACATCTCATGCAGCAATCACACTCTCATTCAAAGTGTGGTGACTGGCCATGTGCAGGGGTGCTCGCACTGTCTGTGCAAAGGTGTGTACATGAGCGGGCAGCTGCGCATGCTGAACCCGACATGTACCCTACAGCAGATCGTTCAGAGGAGCCTTCTCCTGCCCAGGGCAGAGCACCCATCTCTCCTGTGTTTTGCTGAATCTCCCTCCATCCACACACTGCACTAGTGGTATGATTCCTGCTTTGGGCTTTACAAATTGCAGGAGGTCGTGGATTCAATTCCCGCAATTACCCCCAACCTGCACACCTCGCTGCGCTGCACGGCGGCATGTGCATCTGCCCGCAGGTGTACACTGCAAATCGGCAAGGAACACGTGAAGCAGCGCACACAGAGGAGCGTGTTTCCCGCACAGTGCACTCGCGCCTTATCTGCCCCACACTGCTGCAGGTGTGTGTGCACTGCATGTGCGTGCATGGGTGGGGAGTTCCACTGCGCTGTGCAGCATGCATGTACTGCTGTCAATGCCTCATGCACGGCATCGCATGCGTTCAGCATTGGCCATGGCGACAGGGGGTGCATCACTCATGCGCTGCAGGCGGAGCAGCTGATTGAGACAGAGCATCACACAGTGCTGGTGCTGCCCCTGCTGGGAAAGTCATGCACAGAGCTCCGCAGGTCAGCAACCAAGCTGGAACAACTCGATATGTGCACGGGTGTCATCTGCCTGAGCGTTCTGTCAGCAGTCGCAGGCCTGGCGCAACAAGGGCTGTGTCATGGCGACATCAAGCCAGGTGGGGTTGGGTGTGGGGTTTGAGGGGGTTTAGGGTTTGGGCTGGGGGTGAGGTGAGGGTTGGGGTGTGAGGTGAGGGGGTGTGAGGTGAGGGTTGGGGTGGGGGTCCTTCAACGCCACTGTACTCACAACTGTGTCGGGCCAAAACCCTGCTTCCTCTCCAACTGTGAACACAGACAACATCATGTTGCCCACCCACCCGGTGAGTTGTGTCTTATGTGCGATGAGCTGCAATGGTCCGGGCTTACGCATGTGCAGATGCTGTGGCAAGAGTGTATACTGCATACGCTGTGCTTGCAGCATTCCTGCTGCATTGCGCCGCACTGCATCGCAGGGCGGCCACGTGACGCTGATTGACCTGGCGTCCTGCACCCCCAATGGCAGCGCACTGACAGAGTTCACAGAGGCGTATGCATTGGGCCTGCAGCCCCACACCGCCTCACTCAAGTGGTGAGCAATATTATGCTGGGTGCTGTGCATGCATGCATTCATGCATGCGGCGCTGAACCCTTGCACCATCACGTGATGCCATGCACCGTTGTGTGGGCTGGTGATGATTGGCGGAGCCCACTATAACTCCCTTTGCTAAACACACCACGTGTGCAGGGACCTTGTTGGCGTGGCTGCCACCATGTACAATCTGGGAGGTGAGGCCACATTGGGGTGCGATTTGAGGTTGGTGGGCATGTATGTCCACGCCAAACTTAGCCACACCTGCCCCTGCATACATGCACTGCATGCGCATTTGTATGCACAGAATGCCACTGTTTTGTGCCATGCAGCGCCTTTGTCGACGGACCTCCCAATCAGCTGGGTTCAGCTGCGCCAGGTGCGTGGGCGGGCAGGTTGATTCTTATTCAAACCAGTGTGCGTGCACTCTTTGAACCCGTGCATGCTGCTTGACGGAAATGCACACCCGCGCTCAGCCCCCGATGCCCCCTCTCGCCCTTCAGGAGCTCTCCGTGCAGCCTCTACAGAGCCTGCCCCTAGCAACCCAGCTGTGCTACACCATTCTCTGCAATGTGGATGTGGATGTGGCAGCTCTGAGGGCTCGTGTGTGGGACCCGTGCCTAGCGCTTGTGCAGAGGCACCCGCTTGGGGCTGCCATGGCAGGTGGGTGTGGAGCTGGAGCGGCCTTTACTTCCACCCAACACACCAGTTGCAACTGAGCGTGGGCTGCAGGCAGCACGCATCCCATGCTACACACATGTGTTCACATGGCTGGTGTGAATCATGCGAGGTGCTGGCCATGCACACCCTGTGCGCTGTGACGCCGTGTGTGCAGATGGCCTGGTGGACACGTGGCCTGTGCCCAAGCAGTGATGCGGTGCGCTCTAGTTGGCAGCGCAGCCGGTGGCGCTCTGCAGCCAGTAGTCACGCCTTTAGACTCAGGCACTAAGTGCCCCGGCAGTACAGCAGTACTTTAAGCCATGCAACCCGGCAGTACAGCAGTACTTTAAGCCATGCAAATGCAGAAGGACCGCTTGGTGCATCTCATTTCATAGTTGTGTGTTCAGAGAGCCTGAGCTCATTTCAAAATTTCAAGTCAAGTTGAATGAAGGTCGTTACACTGGAGGGAAAGTAAGGGAGGACTGGGTACCTCCCGCATGCACTGCCAAGCAACAACTTGAGCATGTGGGTCTGCTGCGGTGCGTGGTTGTTTCGAGAGCATACACCTGTAGGGATCAAGCGTGTATTATGTGCAACGATGCAGCAGCCTCATCTTTAGCAGTCACACACCAGACCAGACCACTAACCACACACCAGAAAGCCTGAACTCATGTCAGCATCGATTGCATCAGTAGAAATGCCATGGGGCTCTTGATGTGCTGACATGCACTTGCTGCTGCCTACATTCCTTCAGCAGGCACGGCCAGCCGCAGTGCAAGACAAGGTGCATTGCCAGCAGTATGGCTGATTGTATTGTGCTGGTATTCTGGTATGTGAAGTTGGGTTGTGGGTGTGTGCCAGCCATTCACATGGTGGCATAGCTGGCGTCGCCCGTGCAGATGTAGAGGAGGCGGTTTTGCGCGCACTCAAGCGCCACAAGGCATCAAAATCAGTGGCGCTGTCAAGCTTGGGAACCTCTGAGTGGGGTTGCATCCAGGTTGCATCTGGCATAGATGTGATCTCGGTAGACCTTTCAGGTATGGCTTCATCCTTACCGGCAGCACCCTACACACCTTTCCAGTGGTCAGGTGAACCCGAGAACAAGCAGAGTGACAGGTGCGTGCCTGAATGTTGCCTAATCCTACTGGCATGGTTGCAGTCTTTGGTACTGAGGCATGGTACTCCCATAGGCTAGGCGCTCTGATCTACCTAGCGATAAGAGGCCGGTGGCTTGGCTTGGCTTGACTCGCACATTCCCAGATGATGGAGGTATTGCGAATCTTGAGTTGATTTGCCCTTAACATCCGTTGCATCCTGGCATGCGATGTACTATCTGTGCTGGAGCTGTGCAGCAAATGAGGCACAACTGTGGAGCTGTGTCTCATTAACCTGCAGCGCCAAGTCACAAAAGCACTTACTCGACGGTGTGCACACAAGCAGGTACATGCCGCACCTACAAGCGACCATTCCCATTTCAAGCCACCGGCTGGTATGGTTGGAGTGCGGGAACAAACACAAGTGGGTGACAAGGGTTGGACAGCCAGTAGCCCGCAGGGTGATATTTGTGTGTGCACCTTGCTCCGGCATGTGGCATGCGGCCCCAGGCTCGCGCATGCGCTGTGCGCCTTCAGGGACCTTCTGAATGTGCAGAGCAACCCTGACCTTCTGTTCTACTCCGCAATCCGTGGAAACACAGATGCAATATAACATCAGACACGGCTTGCATAGCTTCAGGCCAGGTCTTCTGCAATTTGTGGCCCCAGGTCATCTAGCATCCTGAATGCTGCCCTGCAACTTGCCCTTCAACTTGCAGAAAGGATGGGAGTTGTAACTACTCAACCTGCCATGCCTGGCTCCCATTCACGCAGCCATCATTTCCTGTGCAAGCATGAAGACCCAACTGCCCAGCACGGTGGGTTTGGGGAGGTTGCACGCTGTGGCACAGTTTGACATTCAGCAGGCAAGCTGCACTCTTAGCACTGCCTGCTTGGGATGGTTGCTGTGGGCAAGCGCAGCACACGCTAGGTATAGATGGGTATGGCCCACGCCATCTCCTCTAAGGCTCGTGCAAACTGTTCAATGGCGCATTCATCAACCTCTACGCAGGGCTTGTACATTCTGTTTCAACTGAAGAAGCGGCCGGACAGGGCCGCCATGTGCCAGGCCATAGGGCCAGTTGCTTGCGGCCAACATACTTAGCCGGCAGCAAAGGCCTGTAGTGGTGGTCACAGACCTGAAGGAGGACTGGCGCCTGCCATGGATGGACAAGGCCACCATCAAGACAGGCTCGTGCCCCAGGGCTGTTGCTGCGGTGGCAATCATCCAGATCCTTGTGGCACAAGTGGGTTAGTGCCACAGAAGTTCTATTTAGGGGCATGACGAATTTGTCCATGTTGCTTGACAGTGCTGCTCCTTGAGCCTTGCTTGTTGCAGCCCCTCTCCCAGCCCCTCACCCCTGTGATCTGATCGTCATGGCTGCAGGCAGATGCACATCAGGGCAGGTTGGATGGGGGCGCAAGTGCCGCCAGTGGCAGCCAAGAGACGGTTCCGGGTGTACCCGCAGTGATCGCACAGCGCCAGTGCCTGGATGATGCTTACTTCACAGTCAGCTCAGTGGCAGGTGCTGCAGACACGAGCTTGGCAGACTTAGAAGGGCTGCTGCCGAGCGATGAGCTGAGGGCAGCACAGGCCACAGCTACCCTGCAATACCTGCTTCAGCTGCTGCAGCTGAGCTTCATGGCGGCCTGCGGCAAGAGCGGCGATGCACCAGCCCACATGTGGTGCTGAACTGTTGAGGGCTTGTCCATGGGTCCGGGGGTGGCTTGTCCATGGGGGGCCACTGGCAGGAGCATGGCCTGGGCACCTGGGCACTGGGACAACAACTGTTGTTGCAGGCGCTGCAGCGATGAAACTGCCGTTTGGTTGAACGTGCATGGCATGAATATGAACATTGCTGTTTATCTGCACCACCTGTGCGGGCACCAGTTGTCTCAATTTTGCATGCATCCAGCTTCGCGCTCCGCGGCCAATGCGGGCTCAGTTGGCTCTAATTTACTTTGCAGTCGTGATTACGCGGGCATTCAGTACCCGCCCTAACAGCTGCCCATTCAGCAATACGTTGCTGCTGGTACACCCTGCTAACCTTGCCCCTCCTACTGCCTGCTGTCACCCTCACGGCCAACACCCCTGGAACGCGCCGGTGGCATGAGATATCGCAATTCAGCTGTGATGGCATGTGATCCGATTGCGTTTCAGCAGCACATGGATGCAGCTGCCAAATAGTATATTTTGTATGCTCTGACTGTGCAGTACAACCAACTGAGTGGTAAGCAGATGGCGGTGTGCTTCATTACAGGCTGCGTGTCTGGCGCATGCTGCGCAATCATTTGATTGGAATGACAGGGTCCTTCAAACTCCCTTACATGCCTGAAATTGCCATCATCACCACACACCTCTCCGTTGCTGAAAGAGCCTTGTCACACAAACCGCTAACACCACCCGAACACTTTGCGTGCACACATCTTATAGTTGGCCCAGCTAAGTACATCAGGCTGTCCAGCCTGTGCACATGTCTCGGCACTCATACACCTGCATAACTTAGCATTTCTTTAACAAATCATCATTGCGTCCCAAAACCACGATGCAAACAGGCAAACTTGCTTATCACATGGCACATCTGAAAGCGATCCAGGGTGTGCGACAGCACGGCAACTGCATGTGGCATTGAGGCCACTGTGCACCACACGGGCTGTTCACCACCCATAATTACGCATCCACTCACCAACACCTGAGCTCATCACTGAAGCAGAGGAGCACAGCCACTCCCCCCCCTCCATCCAGTGATACTCAAGGCACAGGTCGCTCATCAGTGCCACACACATAGCGCAGGCATACACCGTCTCAAACTGCTGGGGCCCTGCTCCGTACTGCTGCAGCACATGCCATGCGGCGCGTGCACAGCGGAACGTCACCCACTTTGGTATCGTACTGGTCAAAACCAGCCCCTGCTGCAACACATGCCATACATTAAGTGCCTTCAAGTGCAATGCGTGTTGTGCATCCCCGGCACCAACAACTGTCTGCAAGGCCTGCAGCAACTGCACACGAACCAGAAGACGTGGTGTCCGCTGGAAAGCACCAACGAGCCACGGCCCGGGTTCATAGAGTGCAGGTGCGACAACACCACTGGCTCATGCCTTTGTAACGCACCCTCAAAGTTGCACCTGCTCGGTGTCAATACTCCCGTCCCCCAACTCCACCTCTGTTCAAAAAAAGCTTGCGCAGAAATCGTCTCCAGTACGCACTGTGCTCATGGTGCCACGCTGCTATCATCAGAAACACAAGGCGCTCAGAGCAATAATCAACAATAGAACCAGCTTTCCTCAGCTTCAAACCAGCACCGCCCTGCGAGCCACTTTTCAACACCGTGTCCCAACATTCACTTATCACCATCGCTTGCCGGCCATCCTCCAGCACCATCATCCTCCACATATTCTACAAGCCCTACACCCAGTCGCAGCAGCATCAGCCCCGCAGGCCCCATGGCCCACAGTTGCACAGCCGGAGACCACAGAAGAGAAGCGTTCACAGGCAAGCGCAACAAAACAGCAAGACAAGAAGCACAAGGCAAGAAACAACAACGAGTCCAAACAATGGAGTCGCATCCCTTTCGACAATGGTCTTCAGGAGTCTGAGCACAAACACAAACATCAGGTGGGTGCATGTATCTTGCATGCAAGTTCTAATACCCAAGGAACGCAATGTGCCGTGCGTCCTTGCCTTGTATGCTCAACATGCACTTGGAACTATGGCAGGCATTCAGAATACTCTGTAAGCATGTGCTTCTGTGCCCATATGGGTCAGTCTGCATGCTCAAGATGAGGCAAAAAGAGCCCCAAGGCATGCAAGCTGTGGCGCACAGATGCACATGCAAGCCACTAAAACAGGGGAAGGCAGAACATGGGAGGTGAAGAAACCTCCTGAGATGTGCAGCATAGCACAGCCTGTACATACAAACAACAGCAGCAAGGACCTGGTATGCCGCAGCCCTCCTCCACTAAAGGGCATTCGCCGCGGTATCCCTTCAGCTCTGAGGAGCTGATGTGAGCCCACCGCAGTGCAAGCAGCACATGCTCCCTGCAGCCTCTCCCAGCCGAGGGCACGGCCCACGTCAGGTGCACAAAGAGCGGGCCTGAGCATGAGCAGAAGCTCATCCCGTGTGCTGCTGAGGACAAAGCCATTTGCAGAACAAGCATTTGCAGATCGCACGCAGGCTGGGCTTCAGAACGCCCTTGCTCTGGCCCCCCATAGACCACTATGAATGGCAACCCTTCCATTGTCATGGAGAGCGGCACCACATACAAACCTAAGCACAAAAGCCAGCGCCATTCAACGCACTTGAGCGCATTCAAGAGCGTCCGTTTGAGAACCCAACACCATACAATACCAGCAGGCTCTGAAAAAAGAGGAGGTCGAAGTTCGACGCGATGCGTTCAGAGTTCTCACTAGGCTTGCAAACCAATGCAAGCAGGCTGCACATGATCCAGTATCTGTGCGCCCCGAGCACCTGCCAGGCCCAACATACGCACGTGGCACATCCAGTTGCATCCGTGCACGTGTCATCCTCCCTATGCAGTGTGCGACATCAGAGGTGGGTGTGATGATGCATGATCCAGGGTTGGGCCACTGCGCCACTCGGCATGACTGTGGCCCAGGCTTGTGATTGGGCCTCCGCCTCAGCCCTGTGTTGATGTGCTGCTGTCAAGAGGCCCTGTGTTGATGTGCTGCAGTCAAGAGACGAAGCTGCCCTGTTACAAAAACAACTTCACTGACCCTGGATCACCACTGGTGTGACACGTGGTCCTCCAACACCGGCCGCAGCAGCTGGGGAGATCTCAAACGAGCTGGTAGTGGTGTCCACCTTCATGCTGCCATGCACAGGCACTGCGCCGCCTGCACCTGCACCAGCACCTGGCGACTCACTGGCTGCCTGCCCACTGCCGCGGGGAGCACCTTGCTGCGTGCGCAGCTGCTGCGCCTGCTGTTGCATCTGCGCCACGGCTGCGGCACGCGCGGCAAACACGCCATGCGCTGGCACCACCCCGCCGGCGCCCGTGGAGTAGACGGCCTGCGCGCCTGGCAGGCCGCTGCCTGGAGCCTGCAGGCCCATGAGGGCGGACGCTGCAGCTGCCGCAGAGCACGCAGCCCCAAGGGGCCCACCCAAGCGGGGTGCTGCAATTGCTGCCGTGGGGGAGGCCCGGGGCGAGCCTGGTGGCCGGTTTGCTGTGGGCCGGGCACCCCCGCCGCTGTTGTTCGTGTGCTGGGTGATGCACGGTGAGGGTGCGGGAGAGCCCAGGGGCTGCGAGATGGACGCATGCAGGCGGCTGCCACCTGTGTGCTGCTGAGCTGCGGCAACAGCACGCGCGAATGCAGCTGTGGCACACTGCGCGTGAGACATTACCGCTGACGCGCTGCCGTGCTGCATGATGGTAGCGAACGTCCTGCTGCCGCTCTGGCTGGTGGGAGAGCGGCAGGAAGAGCCGCGGCCACTGCCACACCTGCGCAGGGACAGGCCCCCAGCAGCCTGGCTGCTGCCGAGCGAGACGTTGTTGATGGAGTGGGTGGAGGATGAGCCGCGGCTGTCTCGCCTGTCAGTGATGACTGATCCGGGCGCAGGTGAAGTGGGCGCGCCAGCTGGGGTGCCGCTTGTGGCGATTGATGAAGATGCTGCATCGTGGGCTGCAAAGCGCGCCCGCAGCGCGGCCGCTGCCGCACCTGCCGCATCAGCCGGAAAAGCCCCCGGCCCCACTGCTGCCGAGCCTGTGTTGGCACGACGCAAGCTGCTGGCATGGCTGCTGCCGTGCGGCACAGGTGTGGCACATGAGTTGGGGGTGCTGCTGGCCCCGATGTCTGCTGAGAAGCTGAGCCGCACGCCCTCCATGCGCACCTCAGACTCGAGCACAGCAAGCTGCTGCATGAGTGACGAGAAGCTGGGGCGCTGTGCAAGTGAGTACGACATACACGCGCGCGCGAGCGCCACCAGCCCCGAGGGTGACCCTTCAGGCCAATCCAGGTGCAGTGTGTTGGTGGTGATACCCAGCATCAGCTGCGCCTGGCGTGTGCCCTCGTATGGCAGCCGTGCCGTGTACATTTGCCACTGCAGGGGTGGAAGCAACAGGAGGTGCATCGTAAAAATGCATGGTCATCAGGAGTTGCAAGAGTTGCGCGCGGGGCCTGGCCTTGTGTCTCAGCGCAGCTGTGTGCATGAGCACACACTCAACTGTAGCTGCCAGCCATTTGTTGCCGCCCACCCATACGCCCGCAACAGCACATCAACACGAGCGCTTCCTCACAGTACCGCCCCTACGTACCAGCATGACGCCGAAGGACCACACGTCACTGGCAGGCGTGAGCATGTTGAGGCGGAAGCGCTCAGGCGCCATGAACACAAGTGTGCCCCATGGTGCGTCCTTCACATGGCCAGCAGCTGGGCAGTACTGGGCCAGACCAAAGTCCGACACCTGTGGTGGGGCCACCAAGCAGACAAGGACATGCTCTGCGCAGGCGCAGGCACAGGACAAGGGGGAGTGCCAAAGACTGCGCTGCTTATAGCTTCAAGCACGAGCTAATCATGGGTGGAGCAGCGCAGGTTCGACTCCAGCACCTGCCCAGCACTTACTTTGGCCACGAACCCGCGCCTGTCCTTACGGCTGTTCATGAGCAGCACGTTGGCTGGCTTGAGGTCGCCATGGATGACGTTTGCGCAGTGCAGGTGCACCATGCCTTGAGCCACCTCACGCGCGGTCCGATACAGAGCGCGGAGCGCAACCTGCAAGTGCAGGCATGCGGGTATGTTCACACTTGACGTTGGACGGTGGGCTTCAATACGGAACTCAGCACCAGCTCAGGGAGGCACATCATGCAACACAATGGGTGGAGTCGTCTCCTTGTCATCCCACCCCATTAAGCACCTGCCTGCCCATATGCCCTGTCCAAGCGCCCGCACCTTGGAACCAAAGCGGCCGTTGGGCAGGAAGATACCCCGAGAAATGGCGGTCAGCAGTGACCCCTGGTCGCAGTACTCCATGATCATTTGTGTGATGTGTTGCCCCGGCTTGGCGCCGATCAACTGCAGCATGTCGCGCACATCACTCATGGATGAGGGGCGGCCCAGTGGATCCCCAAAGCCCTCGTCAGACTGGTAGCTGTTGCAGCGCTGGAGCGAGGCAGCAGATGCAGGCTCCAGCTGGCCCGAGGTCACTGCGGCACTGCAGCTGCCCGTACTGCCTATCCGGCCAGACTGCGAGGGCTGCACAGGTGCGGCAGCGCCTGCCGCAGGCCTCCGCTGAAATATATCCGCCTCCAGCATTGCAACCTTTGCATCGTATGTCTGCACCACATTGGGATGGCTGAGCAGACGGGAGAACAGCAGCTCATAGGCCCCTGTATCCAGCTCATCTGCAATGGACCATTTCACTGCTACGCTGGCACCCTGCCATACACCTTCGTACACCACACCCTGAGAGCCTGTAGAGCAGAGGTGCATGCACAAACCATATCAGCAGCGGGACACAGTGTGCAAAGTTACTGGCATCAACAACAGAAGCGTCTTTTTGGCAGTTGACGACAAACGCCTACCTTGCCCGACCCAACGCAGCTCGTGCACATCCCTGCAGAGCAAGTGGGCGGTCAAGGCTTGGTTCGGCATGCTCGACCTGTCGATACGCTCTAGAAGCAAACGAAATAATATCGAAGCAGGATCACATCCAGGATTCACCTGACCAAATCGCGCGACCTGCACCACGTCACGTGAGGCGTCCTGCTCAGCCCCGCCTCCATTAGCACCTCCAGCGATTGCCTCACTTGCGGGTGCGGGTGTGCCTCTCGGGCTGTGGGTGGACCTTCTGGACCCTTCAGTTGAGGCGCCTGGCCCTGTGTGCACGCACTTTGTGCTGGCGTATCCCATGCCTTCAAGTCGGCACCTTTTCCAATTGTGGCGGGGTCCTGGGTGCTGCACTTTGGCTCGGTTCCCGTGTCTGAGGACGACAGTTGCAAGCTCGTAGGGCCGGCGTTGCAATTAGACCCAGCATTCTCGTCAGAAGCGTCCCCGCTGCTGGCCTGCAAGCCCAAACAGTTGACGTGGTCAGTACTGCTCAATGCAATCCAAGATTCTGGCGCAATCCCGGACCGCAGCAGCAGGTGCACTGATCATGACACTCACAGCGGCTTCCTCGTAGGCGGTGGCCCTCGCTGGTGCGCTGCAGCAGGTGAAGAGTTTTGTTAGCATCGCCTTGGGCCTGCTCAGCTGCACCGCCAATTCACCGTCTGCGAGTAGGCACAGCAATTGAACATTGTGTCACCGCACCCAACCAGCTGCCTCCATGACGCTGGCACGCCTTGTCATCATCCCCGAGCCGGTGGCAGCACATAAGCACTCTTAAGACTGCGCTGATATTGCTGAACGCTCAACAAGCTGCCTGCACGGCTAGCAACCTTTGAAACCCCTCTCCCATGCGCGCACCTGTGCGCTGTCTTGCATGCGGCAGCGCTGCAGCTAATAATTGTAAAGCTTCCAAATTATGCGCTCAAATTTATGTTGCTCATACGCCTTCCAGCCTCCTTGCTAGCGACGCGTTGGACGTATGATACTGGGGTTTGGAAAAGTTAATTAAACCAACGTTGCAAACAAGCAGCTGGAACGCTGTAAGATCGAGCATGAATATCGGCCATCACATCAGCGAACACAGAGACAGGGTCAGCTCTGGCCTCGCTGAGACTTGCTCCTTTGAACTCGTGAAATAGGCAAGCATTGCGTGTCCCCTGCCACCAGTCCCCTGTTCCAGCCTAGCGCCACGCTAGCATGACTACACCTGCCACGGTGTCGCGGCCTCAGCCAGCTGGACAGGGATGTAACAGACCTTGTAACAAACTCAGAAGCTGTGGTACTGGAACAGGTCTGCATTGCAGGGAACGGATGAGTGTGTTAACTGGCGCAGTGTACTGCCGCGGTTTACACATGGTGACATGAAGGATCCCGCGCGGTGCACCCAGAGAGCTGTGGTGCCATGTGAGATGGGGCACTGGCGCTGCACTAGTCTGCACGCAGCAGCTTGACAACCTCAGGTGCTGCCATGATGGTCTGCCGCATGAGATACGCCTGGTTGTGGGCATGCCTGCGCAACAATTGAGCCACCAGGGCAGCACACCGGGCCCTGTGACTCAACATCCTGACTCAACATCCTGACAAATTCACTGCAGAAGTTACTTTTGCAGTGGTACTGCGTGGTGACAATGGGATGCAGGTGCACGCACGCCCTGAGGCAGCCCTGCTCCTTGCACCAGCACGAATGCATGCCTCATACTTAGGTACAGCACACTCACACAGTGACGAGGTCATACTTGTAATTGACCATGATGCCGTGGGAGTGCCCCAACTCAGGCCCCATGTCAGATCTGAGTGCGACGAGGCACAGGAGTGCAGAAGAGTCACAATAGTGCAGGCACGAGAGCAGCCCAGCTGAGAGCTCTCACCAGGTGTCCGTGTTGTGGACGACTGCTCATTGACATGCACACAAAGTGGTCCTGTTGGCCATGCATCAAGTTTAAAAAGGCATATTCCACCACACCACAGGAAACTGAGGGCTTGCATTCAAAACCAGCAGCACTGAGCGTCCCTGCCTTTGCAAACAAGCACACATGGCACACACACCGCCAGTTGAGCTGCAGCACTGATGCGCCATTGCGAAGGTGGAAGTTGGCCACAGGGTCCAGTGCTAGACCGCGCCTGCAAAGTTGTCATTGCAACAACACGTCACACACCGCCTGTCTCAGCATGCCAGGCCCAGGACTGCGTATGTAGTCTATGTACCCTTTGAGAGCGCGTTTACAGAAATGATGGAGGGCCCCACAGTGCATACTCCAGCAGCAAGGCACAGGCAGAAAGGCGCATGCTGACACAGCCTCCTACCTCCGCTCCAGCAGAAGGTACCGGGCAGCCGCGCGCATCAGCACTGCACGCATCACACCTTCCAAGGCCCCTGCGCCGCCCGCATCTGCACCCCCGGTGAGCCGTACCCATCTCTGACTGTCCAGCAGCTGCTGCAGCACAGTGTAAGGGCAGTGAGTGGGGGTAGCAGCGCCACCTAGCAGCTGCGGTGCATGCTGCAGCAGCAATGCAGCTTCGCGGCTCGTGAGCAATGGGGGTGGGGGTGGGGAGGATGAGGAGGGTGCACCCACTCCCACTAATCCTTGCCCACACATGGTGTCTGTTCCCATGCCAAATCTCTCCCCACCCCAAAGCTTTCCGGCCTCCTGCGCCGCCCCTGCCATCTCCGATGCACCGCTGTCACCACCCCTGCTCCTCTCAGTACTCTGCCTGGTGCCACCAGGTGCACAGCCACTGCCGCTGCCCCCACCTTCACTGCTGCTGCTGCTGCTGCTGCCGCTGCCGCCGCCGCCAGCCCCAGCAGCAGCCGCCATGCGCTCGGCCGTGATGCGGCGATCAAGCCACTGCTTCAGCCCGGGCATTGGGGATAATGTGCAGATCAGGGAGGTGGTGGGGAACTCGTCCTGCGGCACGTGAACAGAGGGGAAGGCTGCCCGCACTCACGCGAAATTATACGTGTAGTAGCACGATGTAGTAGTGATTCTGAACAGCTGCGAGTCCCCCGCAGGTGGTGATGGGCCCATGACGAGATGCATGCGTTGTGCGTCCAAACGTTCTGCATGGCTCTGCCCACCCAAATGGGTGCCTGAATAGCTGTGGGCAAGTTTTCTTGACCGACCTCAGGCCCGAGGCAGACTCAAACCCACCTGGACCAGTTGTGCTGCGCGCTTGATGAGCATCTGACCTAGGTCCACACCACGCAGGCCCTTTTGAAGGGAGGAGATGGAGTAAAAGGCGACGCAGCGTGGAGGCCCTGGTGTACCTGCAGCAGCAGCACCAGCAGCGACCACATGTGCGGCTGTTGCAGCACACAGCGCGGCAAGGTGTCACGTCACATTGTCAGAAAACCACCAGACAGAGCACACCAAACAGATGAGCATGCTGAGGCGGCCTTGAGGCACAGAATGCATTTGTAAGCAGGCATATCGATACAGCCAGGAAAAGGCAGCAGCAGGCATCAGAACAGGATGAGATGCCTCATGCCCTACCTGAGGTGCTGCCATCATCTGCGCCGTCCGCATTCACAGGGGCAGGCGGCAACCCAGGCTCCGTGAGGCTGTGCTTAAAGGGCAGCAAGTTGTGGACGGTGGTAGGCGGGTGAGGTGTGGGCAGCAGCGCGGCATGTAGGATGACAAGCGGCTCACCAGGTAGGCAGGGGTGGAAGAATGCAAAGACGCGCCTGCAGGGGTGTTGGGGGAAGGTCCAGGACGCATTGAGTTTGAAAATGAGTGGAACAGGGAGAGAACAGGGTGTTGCAAACATACCTGACAAGCTTCAATCACCCGCCGAGATTAAAACAGGTAAAATCACCATTTCTGTGCGCTGCAGACTGTGCCCAGGCTTGCCCTATGCTTCACATGCAGCGTCCTTTACTACCATGTGTTTTCCCCTTGTAGTAGGCATGCACATCTTCAAAACACTCGGCACCTGTCCCGCTTGTCCAGCCGCCGAGCCATGTCCTCCCATGACTCCACGCGGTGCACCGCCTCCCCCTGCAGTACCCGCTGCACGACAGCAGCTGGAGTGGTCTGCCAGCTCACTCGCTCACACGTGAGGAGGCCGGGGGAGAACAGCCCCACCAGCAGCTGCCTGTGCAGCCAACCGACACATAACACACGCATTGTTGCCTGTGATGCGATCGGTACAGTGCATTCGCATCGCTAGTTGCCTGCGGCAGCTATTGCATTGTGCATGCTGCACGCTCACCGCAGGTGTTCGTCCATGACACGCAGCGGCGGCAGGGACGCTGTCTGTGCTGCATCACGCGCAGCCAGGAGGTCGGTACGCAGCCGCAGCAGGAACTGGATACCTGGGGTGGGGAGGGGGAGGAGCGAGGTCAAACGGCTCCATGCGCCATGTGGCAACGCCATGCAATGCGCAGTATAATATGGCTGACTGCACAATGATGTTGCTGTCAACCATCACTAGGCCCGTCATACTTGCATGTGGTCTGGCAGTACACCCCCAGCACCATACTAATGCTGCAGTCCAGGCACATTGAATCACTGCGCAATACTGCGGCTACTGCCACATGTGTACCATCAGGCTCCTGTGAGATGGCGGAGAACAGGTGCGTGTGCAGGGGCCGTGCAGCCGCATACAGCCGGCTTGCTGCACGTGTCATGTCGTTGATGGGGGGGGTGGGACCTGGGGTGCTGGCTGCGTCCAGCCATGCCCTCGCAGCACCGCTGATCTCTGACTCTGCGGCGTGTGCAGTCCAATGCAAACTTGTCGTATGGGAAGTTCGCACAGTTCATGTGGTCGGTGCAGCACTGTTGCACATCGGTTTGCTGCAGTCGGGGGCATGCTTCTGCGAAGGCAGGCAGCACACTATCTCGAGTTGCAGCATGCCTATGCAGTTGCATGGCACAGCCTCAGCTCCTTACAGCACCAGCCATCAGACACGATGCACACCATGCAGGTTCAGCTCAGTTGCTACGCGTGCGGCCAGTGCACGCCGCTTGTCTGCTGCGTGCAGGGCGGTGTAGGCCTCCATGAAGCTTCTGTGGACCTGCGGGCCCGTATCAAGCACGATTGTAGATCGTGCCATGCAGACCATGCTATGGTAGTTTCTTTGCAGAAGTACAACAGGTGTTGTGATAAACCAGCACTTGCGCTCAGCATAATTGCACCCATGCGCACGCACATTGTCAGGGATAAGGCCCGCTGCGAGGCGCCGTGTATACAGTCGCAGCTTGGCAAGCAGCTCACTGTTCAGCTGCTGCTGCTGCTGCTGCTGCTGCTGCTGTGTTGCAGCAGGTGGTGCAACAGGCGTGGCCCCATGGTTCACTCCTGCCCGAGACGTGCAGCTGCGGTGTTGAGTGGTGAGCTGGTGAAGGCAGAGCCATGATGTTGCGTGCTGTCCTCTGCACCCTTGCAGTGTTGCCAGATAACGCAACATCTCAACCCATTGGTATCATGATAATATTAAGGTGCGCTCATGTGTTTACTGTCTTTGTTGCCAGTGTGTGTTGGATGGTAAAAGAGAAGGCACACAAAGCAATCATGCATTCAGTAAAGAATGCTCACAGAGTGACAGTGCATGTTCCTGGCGTAAGGCAGAAGGGCAAGCCAAAAGCTCTCAGTGTGGTATCGATTCAACAGATGAGCATAATCATGCCGTTCACATGAAACCCTAGTGGTTGCCCGATCTCTCAATGCATGTACATTAATATACCGTGGCGGTGTTGACAAGAATTTACTGTCCTTTCCAGTGGAATCTGAGACCAACCTGATCTGCAGGGATGTCACAATTTCAGAGCCGCTACAGCTTACCAAGCGCACTGGAGACTCGTGCTTCAGCTACACGCAGCCAGGTCGCGCTGGGACTTCTGAAGGTCGAGGGGCTGAAAGTCAAGTACACTGGCCCTGGAGAAGACGACAGCCAGGCTGCAACAATCCGCACCAACAACCCGGCTCCACAGGATTGCCCGCTGTATTACTTTGAGGTGTGGGGAATACAGGCATGACACATGGGTGCATGGCACCAGCACTTTTCATGACACCATGGCCTTGTTCGCATACCTCAGGTGGAGATCCTGTCACGCGGTGCCATGGGCTTCATTGGTGTTGGTTTCATGACAGAAGACGTGCTGCAGGCCCGGCTGCCCGGGTGGGAGAATCACAGCTTTGGTGGGTGTCATTGGCTGGCATGGCTGAATGGTTAGTGTTAGGGGGGTGCGGCATATGTGTCCATGACGGATGGGCTTCAGCTGGGTTGTGGGTGCTGGGTGATGTCTGGCTTGCACAGGTCAACGACCAGGTTGTGTCTGGTACCACCAGCGCCCAACACACATGCATGCATGACTTGCATGTACAGGCTATCACGGTGACGATGGCTATGCGTTCAGCGGGAGCGGGCAGGGCCGCCCTTACGGCCCCACGTATACAACAGGGGATGTGATTGGCGCACTCTTCAACAGGGTGGACCGCACAATCCGGTGCGTGCAGGCCAGCGGTCAAGCTTCCAAGCACACTTGTCCTGCCCATAGGTTGTGCCGTGAGGTGTCACACTGAGCTGACCGTGTTCCTGTACGCTGGGTGGTGGCTCAGCAGCAGGAACAGGACTTGTGGTACTTGCATGAACATCGTGTACACACCATGGATGAGCTGGCCCAGTACTAGCTCAGCTCACCTCATCCCCAAACTGATTCCTAACTGATACGAAACTGGCGCGATTGGCTGTAAGCTTGCGTGCACACCCGCACCTCCTCACCGCCATGCCGCTTCACCGATCGTGGCTGCTCCACTGCTGGTCGCACATCCCATGTGCACAGGTACTTCAAGAACGGCGTGGACCTGGGCGTGGCGTTTGGCAACGTGGTGGATGAGCGGCTGTTCCCTTGTGTGGGTCTGCGCAGCCAGGGCGAGGAGGTGCGGCAGGGGCAGCTGGCGGGGAGAACTGGTGAAGGGGGTGTGATGGCACGGCAGGGAGGTGTGCAGAGTGGCTGCGGCTGCGTGTCGTGGTTCAGCACCATACCTTGCTGGCAGGGGTAGCCGCCGCTGATGATGTGGGCAGCTGCTGCCCTGCGCTTCACGCAGTGGGGCTTGTGGTTGAAACCTCTTGATGGCCATGGTGCAGTCCAGCACTGTTGCAAAACGACGTCAACCGTGGGCACGAACTGCCCCAGCACCATTCCCGGGCTGTCAAATTACCCCTCACATGCGCGCTGGCTGTGTCCAGCTGCTCTCACACACCTTGCCTGCTGTCACATCTCCCCGCGCCCCCCCCCCCCCCCCCCCCCCCTCTTGCACATGTACTGCACGCGCAGGTGCTGTTCAACCTGGGCACCTCCTCATCTGCACCCTTCAAGACGGACTATGAGGCGGTGAAGGGCGCGTTGCGCGAGCAGGTGCTCACAGCCATCTCCGCCACACAGCTGCCCCTGGTGTGCGGGGGTGGGGGCCCAGTGAGCGGTGCTGGTGGTGCAGGCACGGGTGCGGGTGGGAGTGGAGAGCGGGCAGCAAGCGGGGCTGCAGCAGGGCCTGGGCCTGGCAGTGCGGCGGCTGCAGCAGCTGCGTCAAGGGAAGCCGGTGCGCGGGCAGCTGGGTCCGGTGGGGGCGGGGGTGTTGCCGCCGGTGCGGTGCCTCTGCTGCCGCGGCTTGTCGCCGACCACCTTGCACACACACGCTGCTGGCGCACGGCTGCGATCATCACACGGGACCTGCTGGCGCAAGCTCCCGCCGCAGCGGCCGCTGGGCCGGGAGACAGCAGCAGCGCACCACTCCTTGCATCAGCCGCATCGGCCTCGCCAGATTCAGCTCCAGGCGCAGGGCCAGGTGCGGTGTGGGGGCAGGAGGGTGAGCGTGTGGGTAATGCACTGACGCATGCCACCTGGTCGCGTGCTTGAGTTGACTCAGGATGATGTGCATGCACACCTGCTTGTCTGACGCATGTCTGACAGACGTCTGACGTGGGGTTGGGTTGCTGTGTAGGTGGGGGGCCTGTGTCAGACACCGCAGCGCGCCAGGCTATCTTTGAGGCTGTACGTGACGGGCGCATCAGCGATGCAAGGGGCGCACTTGCCGCGCGGTATGGGCCACGCATCCTGGAGGCAAACCCACGGCTGGACTTCCGGCTCAAGGTGGGATGCGATGTGGTAAACGTGTTGGGGCTGCTGTGACCGCCTGACATGAAGGCCCAGCATTGCACCAGAACGATCATTTCTACATTTAAGAACGACAAGGGCCAATGTTGCGCATGCCTTGGTGCACAGATGGGCTGAGTACTGCGGTTGTCTAGAGGTTCACCGATGTGTGCGTCTGACGCATGCAGGTGGCGCACTTTTGTGAGCTGGTGCGTGCGGGTGGGCCGGGCGCGCTTGAGGCAGCACTCACATACGGGCGCACAGTGCTGGCGCCCCACACGCCCAAGGTACGGCCTCCGTGCAGTGAGCTTGGACAGGGCGTTGCCTGGAGACCTCTTTGTTGGGGGCTGCTTGCCAGGGAGATCATGTATTCATACCCTGCCTTCATGCACTATACCACTACTTGTGTTTTCACACCGCGCCTTCATGTACTTGTGTTTTGCTTCCTTGCTTTGTACATCACAGAGCACAGAGGATGAGGAGTTGTTGGCTGACGCGCTGTCACTGCTGGCATATGAGTCACCAGCTGACTCGCCATGCGGTCACATGCTGCGCGAGGTGAGCTGTTGCTGGCAATCATGTGTGCAAGCTGTGCAAGGCATGGCCTGCGTCAATGCCGGCAGCATGCTGCGTGTGTGCATGGCGTATGAATGAGGGGCCCCATAACAGGCTCTGCAGCGCATCATCCCATCAACTGGTAGCACATGTTGAACACGCGTGAATTGGCTAATGCCTCCACCACTTGTGCCGCCGCCCCGCCATGGTCCCCAATGTTTGCCCGCCATGGTCCCTAATGTTTGTAGCCCCTCCGTGGGCGTCCATGAGCGTACCTGCTCTGCTGCCTCACGTCTGCCTTGCTACCATGCTCGTTATGGAGCGCGCAATGCTGACCAGCCCGTGACTGGCTGAAGGCTCGTGTAACATGAGCATGAACTACCATGCTCTCATGCTCTGCACTTGCGCATGCAGCCTGCACGGCTGGCACTGGCAGAGGACGTGAACAGCGCAGTGCTGGCGGCGCAGGGGCTGCCACCCACCAGCCCACTGGAGCGGCTGGTGGCTCAGGCTGTCACAGCAGTGGACGTGCTGCGCGGCCTCAACCACCCACAGGCGCTGATGCTGGACGTGCGTAAGATGTTCCTCACGCAGCCCACGTCCGGCAAGTAGTAGCGCATGGGGCAAGGGCTGGCAGATACTTGGGGTCGACCTGCTGCAACCGGTGCACATCTCCCTGCAGCCAGCTGAGGTTGCTGCATGCTGCACTTGTGTGCTTACACCATTCCATGCGCAAGATGTGCCTGGGCTCAGCTGAGAACATGTAATGTCGCTCCTTTGGATGACGCCCCTGGCCCACCCTCTTTCGTTGTTGAGACGCTGTGCTACCATCGCATGGCTCTGATGTGATATGCGTCACCGAACAGACACGCACTGAACCTTATAACCCTGCCCTGATCACGTGACAGCTACAGTGGCTGGGTACAGTGGCAATGAGCGGAACGCAATGGGACAGGCGGAACCCTGGCTGCCATATCGCATGCGGCTGCTGTTTGATAGTCAGCCATGCAGCACTATGTTTCACACATGTGAGGTTTTGCACTGTGCTGCGTGGCTGAGGACCATCACAGCTGCACCAGGCCGATCTTGTCAGAATGCAGCACCAGACGCGGCTGGCGCACTGCTGTTTGGCATCTACCCAGGGCGGTCCTTTACCATCACAAGCTGCAACATCTGTGGACATGCGGGGGATTGCATGAGCAGGTGCCCTTGAGCCAATCCAACATGTTCCAGTGCCTTTGAATGCCACAGCTCCCATGGCCCCCCTGTCCAAAAGCTCACGCAGCATACAGATTAGACAGCCTAGATTCAGTTGACAGATGGGATCCTGCACATCATCAGCAGTACATGTCATCTGGTGTGATCCTTCAGCCAACAGCAAGTGCAGGTGTGGCAACCAAGCACCTTCAGCAGCTGCAACAGCTAGCTACTGAACAACCAAGAGTGGGGTGTGGTGTCAAAGCTGGCCCACACCTCAGCACTCCACCTCGCAACCTCCAAGTATACTACTTGTATTCCTGCTGGCGGGAGCCATAGCTGCCTGGATTTGCAATATCTGCACCGGAGAAGCTGCCGTATGTCACCAATCCTCGCTAACCACCATCTCCAGCTGCACATTCGATGGGTAGTCGGCCGCCGCACGTTGCACACAGCTCACCTGCTCTTCCAAGCGATCGATTGCATCATAATTGTACGATGGGATTTCCAGTGTGAGACGCAATGGCCCCTGGCGGGCTGCACACAGCACTGCCAGCTCTGCAGCTGCATCATCACACAGCGGATCCACATCCCACAGGTGTACATGTTCCAGCTCAGGCAGGCACCTTGACAGTGCACCAAAGAAGCCTGGCCCACATGGGAAGTTCTGGTCATGGGTGCCGCCATTCACTGAGAGGACCTTTAACCTGGGGTAGGTGTAGTGCAGCGCCTCTATAAATGCCCGCCCCAGTGCCCCAACGTCGTCCTCAGCAGGATAGTAATCCACGCACAGCTTGTCCTGGGTTTTGAGGCTCACCAGTGGCTGCAGCGCGCGCATTGCCGCACACATGGCTTCCTCTGAGCATGCATCATCTATGTCAGGCCCTAAGAACTTCAAGCCGATGCTACAGTCATGCACTGACTGTGCTTTGTTCCGCTCAGCCACAACAGCCTGAACCGCCTGCGCTGAAGCAGCTGCATCTGCCTGCAGCTGCACACCCAGCATGCCGGCGACTGTGACTGTCTTGATGTCTGCCAGCGGCAGCCACTGGAAAGCTCGCAGTTCTGCCATGCCCTTGATGGTGAGCGACTGCCACGGAGTCCATGTGGCGCTGCGTAGTGGGTATGCGTGATGTCATGAACGCTCCACACAGAGACGTCCTTCAGGTGTGGCATTGATGCCTGCAGCAGCGCGTCCAAGAGCTCCTGGTCAAGCTTGCCTGCCGCCAAGCTCACCAGCTGGCTGCAGGCAGCGAGAGACTCGAGCACCATGCTAGGACATGGATGGCAGCTCAGCTCCAAATGGGTGAGCTGCCTGCCCAGCCCCTGCAGCAGGACTACACTCAGGGAAGTTCCTTGCACCTCCAGGTGCCTGACAGCTGGGAGCCAGTGAGGCAGTGTCGCTGCAAGCTGTGCGGCTGCAGCTGGGTCATCAACTTCAGGCATGATGATGCACTGCATGGACAGCTTGGTTAACTGTCTGCAAGCTGACAGGCCCTGCAGCAGGGATGCATCCAGCAGGCTATACGGCATCAGCTTCAAACTGGACAGGTTCTTAAAGGCGCTGCCTGGCAGGGGTCCCCATCTGGCAGGACGAGATGCCGGGGCGTCATTTTCGTTGATGCCCTGTGTCCAGTATGGCAGATGTGGCAGGTTGTGCTGTGGCTCAAGAGCAAGGCGTGTGCTGCTGTTCAGTCCGTGCAATCATGCTGTCCACCATGTCCGTGCATGAGTATGCACGCACATTGATCTCGAGTTGGGTGACACAGTTACGTCCTCCAGTAGATGTCGCGATGCGTGACAGGATCGCCTTCGCCTTCTCCACACCGATTTCTGTGAACTTCAGTTTAAGATCTAAAGGCAGGCTGCGATGCCCAAGCAGCCTGTGCAGCTCTCCTGCATGCTTTTTAGTTGAAATCGTCAAGGCGAGCTTGTGGCTGTTCTCTAGAACCAGATCTCGACATGATTTACTG
>QAXD01000191.1:184544-355612 GCA_004335575.1 Haematococcus sp. NG2 | reverse complement strand
TGTCATGGCAGCACCTCCCCTCTCAGCGCCAATCAAACAGGAAAGGGCCTTGAGCACATTACGTGTCAGGATCCCTACATGTCAGCACTGCCCGCCTCACAACCTTCGCCCATTCTGTTCCTGAGGGTCCGCCAATGTTCAAAACACGGCGACGGTGCCTGGGCGCTTCGCTCACAGCCTGTGGCGCGCTCGCTGAGCCCGGCCGCATTTGTCCGACAAATTACCACCCGCCCTGTTTAGGGCTTGGTTTTCAGGGTTGTGTCGGTCATCTGCCCAGAAGCTGGGGGGCTCAGTACACGGGTCGGGTGCATAGGGACCCACTGAAAGTGGTCCCAATGTCGAAATGTTATCCAACAGTAAGATATAAACGTAAAACAGTGGGCTAGTCCCCTCTTCTCCGCAGCACACCCAGCTAACACCGGCTGCACGCACTGGTAGTCTTGTGTTGCAAAACTTTCCCTTCAGTTACATTGCATTTGGCAGTGAGAAGCGGGCATGTGTGCGGCATTCATGGGATGCTGAAATGCACGCTCAGCATGACTTGTATGTTGCTCCTGCAGGCTCCTAGCTTACTGGAGGTGCACTCTACCACCAGCCAGCTCTGCGCACACATGGCCTCTCCAGCCACTGGGCCCACAGCTGCTGTTGGGACTCATGATCAGGGGACAGCAGCATACGAGGCAGCGGGGGGAGGCCATGGCAGTCGCTGCTGGGTGGTCGTGAAGAAATGCCTGGAACGCATTGAGGCAGGCATGGCAGCTGACAATCCCAGCTTAGTCGCGAGTGCTGCAAAAGTCTTTGCTGCCGAGGTGCGCTCTCACCCTACTGCTGTGCACAGTCATTGCAGGCTGCAGCAGCCACATATCACTGTTCTGCATGGTTCTGACCCCAGCACACCCCACCCATGCTTGGCATGTGCCCTGCCTCCCGTACAGATCAGCGCCAAGCTCAAAGCCACACTGTGTAGCAACCCGACGCCCCTAACAGCCTTCCAAGAGCTGGCATGGGCCATGCATGCTGTGAAGCGTGCAGTGGGGCTGCTGCGCATGCGTGGAACCACTCATGTGGGGCTGGCACTGATTATACCACTGCTGAATGTTGGTCTTCATTGCTTGCTGCTTGTGGCAGCCTTGTGCATGCGCCTCGCGGCTTTGGTTCATCATGCTCTGTTGTACATTGAACCAGATGTGATGGCCTGATCTCATCAACCTCATGCTCATTTTCTCATACAAGTCATGGCTGCTTCTTGGGGCATGCAGCTGCAACTGCTGCCGTTGTTGGACTGCATGAAGCAAGTCCTCACGCCAACTACGAACGACTTTGATTCAGTTCACGTCATCTCCCTGATCAGTGATGCACCACATGACCCAGCCTGGGAGCGCACAGTGCCATTCTCGTGGCAGCGCATGGCATGGGCAGCAGCTTCAGTTGAAAACCAGGGCAGCAGTGCGCAGCCACCTGCTGCCCAGTCTGCGCTACATGCAGATCTGGAGGATGGCGCCATGCCAGTATCATTGGCTATTACACACTTGATGTATGACCTATGCAACATCACCCTGCGCCTGCACATGTGGCTGGAGTGCAGCAGCAGCCGCACGCGCGGCACACAAACAGCCCATGGGGCTGCAGTTGGAAATGGCGGCAGCAGCACCGGCAATGCAAGCAGCGGCAGCGGCAGCGGCAGTGGTGCCAAATCACCAGCCGAGTGGTTGCCTACGTGCCACCAAGTGCTTGAGCTGTTGGAGCTGCAGCTGTTTACAAAGTGCCATCTGTCCTTCACAGCCAACGACCCAGGGGGAGGCCAGGCCGGGACAGACAAACGACTGCACGGATGCCTGGCTGGCACCTGCATGACCTTTGCTGTGTCATGCCTCATGGCCCTGCGGCGCCTGCACCACACGCCTGCTGACCTGCCGGACAAGATTTTGACACTACCCGCAACGCCGGATTTGCACAAGGTCGCACGGCACCTAGACCCCCTGGTATGTCGCTGGGCCCCTCCCAGCTGGCAGCTGCTTGCAGCGCGTTCCTGTCGCCACATCCTTCCCCCACATGCACCTCCTCCATGATACCTGTTCACCATCAGGCAAACCTGCTGATGCGAGGGTCGCATGCTGCGTGTGTTGTACATGCAGGTGCTGCTGCCGGCACGTGCTGCCCACACCAAACCCTGGCTGACAACGGGCGTCCTGTCCCTCACACGCATGGTGTGCCACCTATCAACGTACAGTGCACTTACCGCGCTGAAGGAGCGCCGCCAGACGTTTGTCACGGGAGGAGTCTACGAGAAACTTGCCACGCCCCTGGCCAGCGTGTGCCTCCAGCTGTCAGGCTGCGCCCACACCCCCTCACCTGGGTCCGGCTCTGACATGTCCATGCCGCGATCCGCCTGGCGCTGGGTGCTGGCATCCCAGGCGTGGAGGCTGAGGTTCATGGCGCCCCATACCGACATGCGCAGGGCCATCATGATGGCGTGGGGTGTGTGTACCGATGCTGTGCTAGCGTTGCAGCAGGCAGCTAACACAAGTGTCACAGGGCATGGGGCAACTGCAGCCTCCGCAGGCGATGGCGTGCATGCTTCAGGTGGCGGTACAACAGCAGCAGTGCGCAGCGGGCAGCAGGCTGCACCCACTGTTGGCGCTTCACCAGCAGCCTCACCACATGCTCATGCAGCAGCTGCAGCTGTACAGCAGCCAGCAGTCTCTTCGTATGTGCCAGCGGCAGTGGATGCACTGATGGGAGCACAGACGTGGATCTTGGAACATGCAGGTGAGTACCACATGGCCAAACCACCAGCAGTACACATGCATGATTGTATGAATGCTGGCTGATTCACAGCAGCATGACATGTCAGCTGGCTGGCGTAGCTGCACCATCACAAACGTGAGTGACCCTGTGTGCACCGACCTCCACCAGCTTTGCTCCTGGATGTGTTTGTTTCATGCCGTGCAGGTGTGCGCTGGAAAGTGGAAAGCACGGGTGCTATGGACCCTACGGCAGCAGTTGTCTGGCCTCTCGTCCAGAGCCTGCTGCTGCAACACCACAACAGTGAAGCATGGAGGCCACAGGCCTGGCTGCCCGGCACTCCAAGTGCCTGGCGACCATGCCCCACTTGTGTAGCGCTCTATGTGCTGGCGCGCAGCACCTCTGTGTACGGGTTCGACCACCCGCCCCTCAGTCAGCTGCTGGATGTGGTCAGAATCGTGCACAAGCACGCAACCCTTCTGTTGGACCTCATTGACCCCAGCCCTGCGGATGGTGTCTCAGCGCCCACCACTGCTGCGAGCACCAGTCAGGTGGCTGGCAGCACACCTACCCCAGCAGCCGCCACGCGGGGCGCCACATCTGCCCAAGCACCACCCTCACACACTGCTGCTACCAAGAGCACCAGTTCTCGCCCCGCAGTACAGCCCAGCTCCACAGGCAGTGTAGCGGCGCGCCCCACAGCACAGCCCATGGATGTGGCAGCACTGGCGGCAGCGGCACTCCTGCTAGTGGACAAAGCATGCCGCCTGTCACACACAGAGAACCTCGTGCCCGCCGCACCCACACAGCAGCCTCTGCCACCGGGCTCGCAAGTGCGCGTGCGCATGCTGGGCTGGGCGGGGCTGTTGGGGGAGGTGCACATCCTGCTGCGCCACGCGTATGACTGCGCGGTGGGGCCTCACCGGCAGGGCAACGAACCTGGGGCCACGTCCGCAGCATGGCGCGTGGCACTGCACAGCTTTGATGTGATGGGTGCAAGTGCGAAGGTGCACGGGCTGGGTGCTGCATGGTTGGCATGGGTGTGGGGTGGGGCGCTGCTTGCCAGCTTGCAGCGTGTGTGCTTGCTGCTCGCTGACGGCTATAGCCTTGTGTGGTTGCTGCTTGTTGGCTGCCTGCCTCATCACCGTGTGTGTGGATCTCCTGGTGGCCTTGCACGCGCTGCTTACGGACAGCCCTGGGCTGCTTGCCCATGTGCCCCTCCTTGCCCCTGTGTCTTGGTGCCCGCGGTGCGCCTCCGTCTGGGTGCTTGGCCTGGCAGGGCATGGCCTGACTTGTCTGCTGCATCGTGCCTGCACAGGTGAACCACACTGTGCTCGTGCAGAATGGACGAGGTGGAGAGGATGCCACACGGCTTGGAGGTGCATACGAGTACCTCTCCAACGACTACACAGACGTGGCTGGGCACATCGTGGCCCATACTCTGTGCATGGACCTGTCCCGGTGCACATCTTCGGTAGCAGCTGAGTGGCGGATGCTCATGGGCACTCGCTTGCACCGGGCCACTCACAGCCTGCTGACCATGCCCACAGCAACCACCTCAAACAGCCGATTGCTGCTTAAGATGCAGAAGCTGGAGTCGCCTGCTTCCATTGCCCTTGAAGCAGAACTGCTGCTGGTCCATCCGGCGGTCTCAGACCAGCTCAGCGCGTTCATCAAAAATGTGAGCTCGAGCCTCCTGCTGAACCAGCTGCTGAACCAGCAGCGCACCGGGATGGGGATGCCTGACGCCTTGAGTGCACTGGTGCAGCTACCGCTCCAGCTGACGGCAACCCTGTGGGTGGCGTTGACACGGTACACGCAGCCAACGCAGCCCCGGGACAAGCGCGCACGGCTGGCGTGGCTGCGCACACAGCTAACAGGCATAGTGACGGCAAGTGCAATGTTTGTTGCCCCCAACGCGCCTGGCTCGACTTTTCAAACTTCTGCCAAGGGGCCATCCAGCAGCAGTAGCGGCGGTAGCGGCAGCACCAGTGCACAGGGCGTGCATGCAGACCTTGGCGCGTGCGGTTTGTTGCGCGTGCTCCACTACCTGCGCTCTGTGCCCTGTGGCCGTGATGATCCTCACCTGGCGCTGCTTGCGGCCGTGGTGGTGGCGGGCCCAGGTGGCGCAGCGGCTGCGGCAGCTGCTGCCTCACAGCCCCCACTGGATGAAGACAGCGACTGGGTCCTGGTTGCCCACCACAACGTACTCATGACGTGCCTGCGCACGTGGAGTGCGTCAGCGTGCTCGGACATGGTGCAGCAGCTCCGTGATGTTGCTAGTCAGCAACAGCGCAAAGGGCGAGCGCGGAAGGGCGCCACATCTGTTGGGGCATGAGGCAGGTGGCGTAGGAGGGCTGCATGTAGACGTAGGCAGAGATGAACACGAGTGCTGAAGGTTCTGGCTGGATTGCTGCGTGGCTGCAACTGTGTGGGAGCAATGGTGCAGGTTCTCAGTTGAGCAACCATGTTGGGTGTACCTGCTCGGAGGTCAGGTGGATGCAACATCCTTTTCGGCATGGCACAACATGGCGTAAGCTGATATGCACTCAAATGTCATGAACTGGATTTGCATGGGGCCCAGATAGCTCAGGGTGTTTCAATCTTCGTCTGACGCAAGCAGATCAATTCAGTGCTCACAGCTTTACAGAGCGCACTGTACTTCCGGTAGATGAGGTTGGCCACCAGGCACTCAGCTGGCCCAGCTCAGCTGCGCGCGAACATATGGAGATTTGAAGTCACCCAGCCGCGGCCTAACCACAAGCATCTGCTTGACGACAGCATCCTGTACTGACAACCTGGCATACATCAGAGGCAAGCTTCGCTGATGTGGTCACACACGGTTGGCGCACTGCTGTGTAGCATCTACCCCAGGGCGGTCCTTTACCATCTCCACGTACTCATGGTTTGTCACCACCAAACCACAAGCAGCCAGGTGAGCCCCCATGTACTCCTTTTGTGCTGTCATGTCCTCCTTCAGTATCAGCATTCACCCAGGGCCTGCTACAGCCTTGACTGCAGGTTGCGCGTTGACCAGGCCACCGCACCATGAATGTCACGGCTGGTCATGTTGGTGCATTCATAACAGGCAGCAAGCCGTTGGCAGAGGATGCGCTGGTGAATGCTCTCTGACCTTGACAGGAGCTGTTCAGCAGCGGGCCGTGTTAGTCTAAACACATTACAACAGGTGGTGTCGCAGCAATTGGACCCAGGTAAATAACAACCCAGAGTGGTCATCAGATGATGGGGCGAGGAGGTGAGCTGCAGCTGCCCAGATCAAGACAACCAGCCTCTCCTGCACTGCACTCACAAACCTGCACCTCATACCGCGCACAATGATGCACCATGACTTACCACAATGCACAACCACCAAACCCACCAAAAAGGGGAATCACTTGCGGTTGCATGTGCTTGCTCGACTGTTTGTGATTGGCCATTGGTTCAGGATGGTACCCCCAAAACACACAAACGCACACACGCTCGGGGCACAGTAACAAACACCGACCCGCAGTGTTGGGCCCAAATACAAGTTTGCCTAATCATACAGGGCTTGCGCTCCACCAACAAACAAGAGAACAGGTGCATGATCAAACACAAGACCTGATGGGTGCGGTGATGTTTGTTCATGGTCAGCGATACAGTGGCTCCCTGCACAGATGGGCCCTGCGTGTGCATAGTTGCAGTCTGCAGCAGCGCACAGCATCGTTGCAAATGCCGTGCGCAAACTGCCGTGCACACAGCATACCAACACCTGTGCAGCGCACCATTGCGACCTTCGCCGCAGCCCCCCGCCCCCCAAAAGCCCAAGACAAATCAGTCACGCACAGCCCAACCCACCACCAGCCCCCGCAGGCCCCCACCAGCCGGCCCCTTGCGTTCCCAGCCATCAGCAAAGTTGAATCCCCGACCGTCAAGGCTCGAGAATCAAGCTCCAAAGCCAACCGGGGACACTGCAAAACGCCACAACCTGGCACAGACCCGTTGACTCCCACCTGCTGGCCTTCTCATGCAGGTTCACATCAGCAGCTCTGCACATGCAGCTGCTGCCGAGTGAAGCCCCATGTGAGGCCCGCGGTCAGCATGGCGCGCAGCAGCAGCCACTGGCTGCAGCACACACGGGACGTTGCAGCAGCCGGCAGCCGGGCGCACAGCCGCAGGGCAGGTGCCGCGCGCTTACAGCAGCAGCGTGGTCTCCACAATCAGCTTGGTGACCACATAGGGGTCCAGGTTGGAGGCGGGGCGGCGGTCCTCGTAGTAGCCGCACTTCTCCACAGGCACCATGCGGCCCACACGGATGGAGCAGCCGCGGTTGGCCACGCCCCAGGAGAAGTCATGGATGGAGGACGTCTCGTGCTTGCCCTGCAGTGGGAGTGCACCAGGGCGGTGCGCACGTCGTGTCAGATAGTGGACCGCAGAGTCGCGAGTCTCATGCAACCTCAGCCGCCAGTCCAACCACCCACAACCACCATACTCCGCCCTTTCCTGGCACCAAGCCATCCACACGCAGCGTGCTGTTGGCTGTTGGCCCTCCTGCCCCTGGGGCCCATCCTGCTCACCGTCAGGCGGCGCTCGTTGCCCTCGCCGTATGCGGCAATGTGCACCGCATGGCGCTTGCCCAGCTTCTCGCACTGCTCCTGGATGGCAGCCCAGCCGGTGCCGGGAGCACGGGTGGCCTTGTTGGAGTAGTTGGTGTGGCCGCCTGTTGTGTGGTGTACCACGTGATTGGTGCGTCAGGCACAGAACCGCAAGCAGCAGGGGACAGAGCTGGCCAGGTCTCACAGAACCGGGCGAACAGAACATGCAGCACTGCACACAACAACAGGTTGCCAACATGAACATGCACAGCTGCTGCAGGCTGGACAACGCGCTTGAGCGCAAGAAAGCCGATCACAGTGCAGCAGCACCCACCAGAGCCGTTCCAGTCGCCAGGGATGGGCTTGGGGTCAAAGGTGACCTCCACATTGAACATCTCGCACACGCGGTACATGATGTAGCGGGACATCCACAGCTCGTCACCCATGCTGATGCCGACACAGGGGCCAACCTGGGTGCAGTCAGTGGGCAGCAGTCGCAGCAGATGCACGTTCAGCGCGGTCCATATATTATGCCAGTTCAAAGCGGCTCATGCAGGTCAGCGGCCTCCGGCATCCATGCATGTACCACCCAGCAGGAAGCCAAGACCGCCCTTATCACCACTGCAACCATCACTTGCACGCTCCACGCGACTGGCATGCAAGTGCACCAAGAGCCCACCAGACATCTCGGCATGCTGCACCTCACCTGGTACTCCCACTGGGAGGGCAGCACCTCGCCGTTGACACCCGAGATGTTGATCCCCGCGTACAGGCAGCAGCGGTAGTGCACCTCGGGGATGTCACGGCCGATGGACACACCGGCACCCGCAGAGCAGTAGTAGGGGCCCTGCAGCACGGGCAGCACGTAACAGCACACTGGTGGGACCAGCTGCGTGAGGCAGCACAGACGCAGGTGCACGTCTTCGAAGTGCTTGCTGAGGGGTGCCTGGTCCACGCAGCCTGCACGAGGTTGGTGGCTGTATCGCAGTAATGCAACTCACTGAAGATGCACCATCGCACCACACAAGTCACATGGAGCACAGCAATCACAGGAGTGCAGCTTGCAGTTTGACGCAAGGACAGGGCCATGCGCAGCCACGTGAGCAGCACCTAAACAGGCCGCACCTGGGGCGCAGGGAAGCCGCCCTTGGGCCAGCCCAGGGGCCACTTGGTGCTGGCGTTGAGCAGGGCATACTCCTGCTCAATGCCGAACCACGGCTCCTGATCCTTGGCCTTCTCCATCGCCTGAGGCATGGAATGGCAGGTCAGTTGCATGGCATCACGCACAGTCACACAATTGCTGCTGCATGCCACGTCACAAGCCGTATGTGTACTGCGGTGCTGCAGTGCATTGAGGCTCCATGTACGCGCAACCTTTTCAGGTCGATGCCCTCAGCGGCAGTCGGTGCAAAGTTGGTGCACACACACAGCCCCCAAACAGACAGCCCCCGGATCCGTCACACCTCACCTCATTGCATGCAGCACGTGTGTTGGTGGGGATGGGCTTGATGGCGGTCATGGTGCCATCCGGGTTCATGCGGGGGGGCTCGTATGTGTCGCACATGACCAGGATGTTGTCGCCGCCACGGAAGGGGTCCTTGTAAATGGCGCGGGGCACCAGATACACCTGTGGCGGGCGTGACATGGAGACAGGCACATGCTGGGAGCTCGCAGCTTGAATGTGCACGTACTGCATCTGATGAATTACATTGTTGGCATCGAACATCACAGAGGGGCAATGCCATGAACGTGATCAGACTCCAGCAAGTGAAACCACAGAGCAGCACCAAGTGGATCACAGGAGATTACAACACGGACCTCGGAGTCGTGACCAGGAGCCTGGCCAGTGGAGGAGCCATCATAGTTCCAGTGGGGCAGGTCCTGTGTCGTGCGGCAGCGGCCACAGACAGCATCAGCCTCAACCCGCAGTCAAAAACGCAGCGGGCTTTGCTAGGCCACAAGGTTGATGGGGGAGGCCGCAGTCGCACAGTGAGCGCATGCGTGGATGCAGCAATGGCGTCAAGACGGTCCTCACCCTTGGCAGTACACGTACCTCAGGCTTGGTGGGCTTCTTGTCCAGGGTGCGGGACTTGGAACGCAGGTCATGGCCAGTGCCGCCAATCCACACGTACTCGGCGCAGATCTTGCCATTCTGATCCTTCAGGTTGGTCAGGAAGTGGCGTGTGATGGACTGGTCCAGCAGAGAGCGGATCTGCTCGTCCGCGACGAATACGTTGGGGTTCGCCGACATCTTTGATCAATTGCCTGCACACAAAAATGGAGGAATGAGCAGGGGAAACATGTGGCGGTCCAAGCATCAACGCTGCATGCGGTCATGGCGGGTTTCGGGCAACTGCATGGTGGGCACATGTGGGCGCATCGGGCAGTGTGCATGGTGTGTTGTCAAAGGACTTGAGTAGCATGTGATATGGATGCCATGCTGCTGTCATGCACCCGGGACACCGACACGCATCAGAGCTGCTGGAGCAGCGCACAAAATGCGATGTGTACGTGCCATGCCTTGCGTCTGGCGAGACCGCCTCGCCGTGCATGCTGAGGAGCCATGCGATCGAGCAGGGTTTGGAGGACACCATCATGCCTGCTTTCGCGTGAGTCTGCGACATGCCTGCATGCTAACGCGCAGCTCTTTTGCGCTCCACTAAATGCTTTGGATCGACACGCCATGATTGGCAAAAAGCGGCATGAAGACCACCTCCCCGACCCAAGAAAGACGCGCGCTTGCGCCGCGATGGCCGGCCCAGATAAAACTATTTCTTGCCGCTGCTCCGCGAAGGCCCATCCTGAGCCACCTGACCACCCAGCTGCCTACAGAAGTCTGAGCAACACCCCTTCCTACACCGCCTGCCCTCGCGGGCCGAAGCCGATACCCAGATGCATGTGGATTGCGCAGTGCGCCGCTTCCTGGACCCAGACATGTGATTGCAACTCAAGCAAACCCTACAGGAGATTTGGTGGAGTGCATCAGGCCTGATGCAGCGAGCCGTCCCAGTGAAGGCGAAACATGCGTTTAGATTGATGCTGAAGGCTTGCCCCCGGCCCTGCTCGACGTGAGGGGGCTTTGGCCCACCGCTGCCTTTTGCACCCTACCCCACGCACGCTGCCTTGCACGCGGCCGAAGGGGCCGCTTGCTACGCTGTCGCGCAACGAGCGGTGCTGATACAAGGGTGTTTGAGAGAAGCAATCCAGAAGCAGTGGACCTCACCTGGCTGTGGAAGGGGAGCGGCACGTCACGCGGGTCGGTGGCGCCTGGCAAAGATTGGCTATGCACGGGAGGGGAGCAAGACAAAACCGACCACGTGCCCCCTCATTCTCACAGCAAACCACCTGGGGCAGGAATGACGGGCGCAGCAAGCTTCAGGACCGCAAGCCGTGCATTGGCTGCAAAGAAAGCCACTACGCATGCGCCCGTCTGGTGCGCACACGCGGTTGTCACGTATGCGTGGTGAGGGCCAGATCCGAGATGTCAAGTTGCCTCTAAATATTTACATGGTGCTGCTGCACACCAGGAGCGTCGTCTTGCATCTTTATGAACGTGAGCTTTTCACAGCACGTGGGTGTCGTGACGTGGTGCACGTGACGAAAGAATGCAGCTGGTTCTCCAAAATATCGGCATGCACCCGGGCCCATCGTGACTTTCAAGAATGGCTACCAGGCGGTGATGGAACGATGTGCTGACTGCAGTCGTAAGCCGATCCCATAAACGGTGCCGGATGGAACATGAGCTGCTCTGTCCAGGCCTCAGAATGGCGTGCCCGGAGGGGCTGCAGCTTGTGAGGTGGCAGCAGATCCAGGCAGAGGACGACCTGCGCTGCACCGCACACAGCCCACAGGAGCTCAAGTGGCATGCAGCCATGAAGTTACCACCACCTTTGCTACCGCACTGTTCGTCACGGGCCAGCTGCGTGAAAAGCGACATACTGCGGCCCAGCACTGCACGCAGCTTAATATGACCGCTGGTGCGTGCCACCAGTGGTGCTCGTGGCACCTTGCTGCACCCTGACCAGCGGCAGGCAGGGCTTTCCTGCTTGTGTGTGGAAGGTAGTGGAAGGGAACATGGAGGGAAATGTGTCAAACCGCAGCATCGCGGGTTTAACCGCGCAAAGCTGTGTAATGATGATGATGATGATGATGTAGTGGAAGGGATGCATGGGTTAGTGGTTGCACGGGGCTGTACTGGACCTTGAGCTGTCAGTTCGTGCAGTCAAATTGGTTGAGTACAGTCGCGTTCTGGGATGTTCTGCACTCGTGAGCTGCGCTTCGCCTGCACAATGGACCTGCTGATGCATGCGGCAATAGTACAATGGCCTCATGCTCACGCCCCGCATGCTTACGAGATCTTGCAGCAGATCATGCTGCCAGCTGACTCTCAACAGCGCATCAGCCACAGCAGGCACCACAACCCAATTTGGGATCTTAATGATACCGGACACCAGTAAGGGCTGAGCCAAGTAGGGCCAAAACATAGGAGAACCCTGATATTGGGCCCCATGTATCACCGACATCACAAGGTAGGGACCGCAGGAGGGCCCCTGCTAGTGATTTCGCATCTCAGCTGCTGTTACACAAAATCCCTCGCACAGTCGCACTGTATCTGCACGCCACTCTGATCCAAGCCACAATGTTCAGATTGCCTGCTGCCTTGCAACAAAACCTCATGTCACATGTGATCGGGCTGCAGGATGGGAGCCAGCCGTTGCACACGTGACTGGTATGCCTGCTTCATGTCTGGGTCGGTGAAGCCAGCAGCAAAGGCAGCGGAGGCGTCATGGAACCACCAGTGCTTGTAATGTGTGTATGACTTCAGGGCTGCACGCAGCTTAACCTCTGTTAGGCCGGTGGGCAGCACCTGAGAGGGCAGAGCACAGACACACAAGCTTTCACGCAGGATGCCATAGGCACAGAAGGAACAGAGTTCGTGGTGTGGAAGAGGGTGGGGTGATGTGGCACCCAGAAGGTCGTTGCTTTTGTGCCTAGCACAGTACGGCCAGCGCTGAATCAATCCATGTGCTCCAAGTTGTAGCTGCCCACTCACCAGTACTGCGCCGCCGTCCTGCGCTACCCACTTCTCAGTGGGCGCCTTGACTTTCTGCACGGCAGCAACGCCCACCCACGGCACAGGCAATGCATAAGACAGTCACGCGCTGTAAGCCATGCTGTGGAGCTGCCTGGTGCTGGACTATGCCAGCTGCTCAGTTGGCACCAACACCTGTTGACATCACCGGACTGGGCTGCTTACAGCAGCCGCCATCATGCTTGCACTACGCAGTCAGCACAACCTCAACTCTGTGCTGCCCCACAACCCACCGGCGACACGTAGATGGTGAGCTTGGATGTGCGCACCGACTCCGGGCAGCGTGGGTTGTCAAAGAATGAGTACTCACGGAACCGAACCTTTAGGGGTGACGCATCATCCGTCAGCCCGATGGGGTCGATGACTGCAGCATGCGCACGCAGGCACAAAAGGGTGTGGCGCAGAGTTTGGAGTTACACGCATGTGCACGCCTGCACACACGGCTGCTTTTCACGACAGGTGTGCAACTGTGCATGAACCCGCCCCTCATCAACAGGCAGCCACACAACACGACGCTGCTTGCAATGCTCGGCAACAAAATGCTGCCTCAGCACTCAGCATCTCTTGCTCTGTGCACGCACCATAGTCCATGGGGCACATGAACGGCAGCCGTTCCTGTAATGCGCCTGGAATCTGGCACTCCTCCAGCGGTGCCCAGTACTGCATGCATGGATACAGGGCCGCACTCAAACTGGGCTTGCGTTCACCAGGTAGAGCACTTAAACATGAAGAGCGAGACCTGACCCGAGCAGCGCGAAGAGGGTCAACTGACACGCAGGACGGGCACCCAGTGCTGCAGTGCTGCTCTTCCATTCACCACCTCTCCCTGTCTGCTGCCACCAAGCTAGTCTTGCTGTTCCACTCACCCGGTCGCAGTAGCACGCCAGCTTGGGCATCTGTGATCCAAGTACATGGGCAATCGCTTCAATATGCTGCGCACATCTATGCTACCAACAACAGTCAGCAACAACACTTCATCAAGCACAATTGTCACAACAACTGACCCACAGCTTGCCTGACATTGCCTGACATTGCATGACAGTACAGTGCAGGCGGCGGTACACTACAGGCGGTACACATGCGCACCACAAGGGAGCGGTTGAACATGGCGGCCAGACCGATGCCCGCATACAGCGTTTCCACCTGCTGGTGGATGCCCTTCTTGTTGTATGCCTTCTTCTGGGTGTAGTTGAGCTTGGCGAAGTCATGCGGAGACATCGACGGCGCTTTGGACACCCACACGCTGATGTAGTTGTCCCCTGTGCGAAGTGGGGTGTGAAGTGAGGTGTGAAGCGTGTGCTGGGGACACTGTCGTTGCAACACAAGGCATGACATGTCCGGCACTTGCAGGCAGAGCTGAGAGCAACTACAAATGGAACATCAAGGTAGCGCAGCGCATCAGTGTGGGCTTGGTGAATCGCCCCCCCCCCCCCCCCTGCTCCTTCTGCCGCATCAGGCAAAAAGTGTGGCAGCAGGACACGCACCTGTCCAATAGCTTTCATCGTCGTCAAAAATCATGAACTCGCGCATCCGGTTGCGCTTGCCCATGTTGGCACCATCTGCATGGGGTTCAGAGTGTCATAGGAACCAAGCAATCAAGCAGCTGCAAACAAGTAATACCGCACCAAGTGCACCTACATGCACATTTGCCTGCTGACTCAGCTCCACCCCAGCGGCAGCTGGCCACAGGGGAGCAGCAGGCAACCCCGCACAGCACCCACATTGGAAGGTACAGTGAACCATGAGCGGCTTCACGTCCTGCACCTCGTACAGCTTTTGGATGAAGAATGTGTGCCCGCCTGCAAGGGCACTCATGGACACAGTTGGCCCTTGGTGCTCATGTGGAAGTAAACAGGACACAGGAAGCTTGCACCCTGGGTCTTGTTGCGGTGGAGGCAGTGCCCAAAAACGATGTCCCTGGCAGCCTTTGTACAAGGAACCAATGAAGGTGCACAAGTCATGATTGTGTCGGGAGCACTCCTTGATTGGAGCACCCATATGCACCTGAGAATGATGCTACGGGCAGCACCCCCACTGCAAGGGAGCCATTGAAGCCCATGAACACGCGCTTGTTGGTGGGGTGCAGCTTGGTGTATGGGTCCCAGCCCGCACGTGCCAGGTCGTTGAATGCCTGTGCGCAAGCAACCCCGTTGTACAGCTGCCACAAGCATTGGCGGTGGGTCAACATGGCATTGCACCTAACAGCTCCGATCAGTATGCATGCCCCCAGGGCAGCAAGGGCAAGGGCAGCAGCAGCTGAATGGTTTGAACTGTGGTGCCACAAGACTCATGCCACACTTGTGTCTGCATAGGTTCAGTGTTTTAATGTCTTGTGGCGCACATTCTGGTCCCAGTACTTGCTGTCCTTGGTGATCACGTCCAGCCATGTGTCCACGAAGCGCTGGGTCTCTGTGTTGTACTTGAAGTACATGATGCCAATCTGTGAGCGGTACACAGGCGCAACAGGGTGCAGCTGATGCCTTGCAGACAAGCAGGGACAGGGAGCTGCCGCTGTGAAACACTGCCCATATCAGTTCCAGTCATCGAGCTTCTCCTTCGTTTCACGTGCTCCTGGCCTATTTCTATATCCAAAGTTGATGTGGGATTACTGCGCGCTCACTGGCCCATGCTCAGGTGGGCACTTTCAGGGGAACAGCAAGGCAGGACAGCCGCACAGCACTTTGCAGGCACCACAACGACCTACGTTCATAGGCGCGCCGGCCTCAGCCGGCATCTCCAGCCCCTTGTCACCCGGCTTCAGTGTGGAGCGCAACATGTCTGAGGAGACCAGAATGTCGGCCTGTACCGTGAACCATGTGGCGCCACCATGTTTGAATTGCAGGGCTTGTGGTTGGGGATCAACTGGAGACTGGTGTTTTGATGGGATATGGGTGTGTGGCGCGTGCCGATCGACTAGGTGGGGGCACAGATGCTGCACGATGCATGACACAAAAAGATGCAGGTGTGCAAACTGAACCGAGCCCCAGGCCCTGCAAGGGCACCAGCCCTGGACCTGGGCGCCCACACCTGCAGCTGTGGACCATTTCAGCCCCAACAGGCATCGTCGTGCTGCACTTTTTACTGCCACAGCTGTACCGCACCTCTGGGTACTGCGCGAAGTAGCCCAGCACATCCCCCAGGATGACGGCATCCACGTCCACCAGCAGCAGGTTGAGGCGTGTGGAGAGGAACAGCTGGGCCAGCGCGATCTTCTGCCGGCCCATCTGCAGGGTGGGGCAAGGAGCGCGCAGGGGCGGTGCTCAACAGGGTGATAAGAGGGATGTGAAGGAGGAGGGAGCGTGTGCGCTTGGGTTAGTGCAATTGTGTGCAACACACATGGATGTGGTGAGCTCTACACAGCCTGCGTGCACAGCTGGCACACAACAGCCGCGCCATGCACGTGTGTGCTGGCGGCGCACTTTGTGGAAGGACTCGCCGCCCCATGCCAGGTGGTCGGTGCCCACGCCGGAGTGGTTCTGGTGCTGCTCGTACATGGCGAAGGAGGGCACGCCCCAGTCCACCAGCGCCTTGCCAATCTCCTTGTCCATCGCCCCCACCTGGACACACATGCACAGGTACACAGGTCCACACGCACACACAGATTGCACACTGCTGGTGGTTGCCTCAAGCTCTGCCATGCATCAGGGCTTGTGCTGTGCCACGCATCAGGCGCGCCACACCTGGTTCCACAGCCTGGACCATCAACCCAATCAACCAACGCACAATGAAGTTGGTGTAGCCCTGGCGCCGCGCGTGCAGCACCCACGACTTCACAAAGTCCCACAGCGCGTAGTTTGCCCAGCTGCACGCAGGAGGTGCAGGATCAGGTTAACAGCACAGTGGCACTGGGTCCGCCCTCTGGGATGCTATGTAGTTGCTGGGCACGTGTGTGCCTTGACTACAGCACCCAACACTCGAAACACGCAGCACAGGCATGGGCAACAGGCTGCAGGACCTGCCTGCTTCGCTGTTCCCCTCCCGGCTGTCCACTCACGTGACGATGACCGTGTTATTTGTGGCCACAGAGTGGGCCAGCTTCACGGACATGGCGGGTGGGCCGCCATCCACTGGCTGCAGCTCAGGGTCATTGGGATCTACCTTTTGTGCCCTGGCAGTCCCTGTGGCTCCGCTTCTCATGCCTGTGCCAACACCCTGTGTCCCCTCTGCCACTCCTGCCCCTTGCCCCTGTGCTAACCCCTCACCATCCTCGTCCTCATCCACAGCCTTCCCCCCCTCATCCTTGTACTCGTAACCATCAACCACAAAAGTCTTGCCGCGCACGTTCTTGCTGGCCCCAATCTTGGACACAGCTGATGGCTGGCGCTTCAGTTTTATGATGCTGTCCTCCTCATCACCAGCGTCAGCGTAGGTCAGCTCCGTCCCAGTTCCTGTCTCTGTCCGCTCATACCCGTCAGCACCCACCCCCTGCCCTTCCCCTTCCTTGTAGTCCTCCACCTCATCAGCAGTGTCAAGAGGGCCCCCCAACTGGGCACCACTTGTGTGGCCCTTCAGCTCCTGGCATGCCAGTGCATCAATCCTGTGGAGCAGCCACACAGCCACAACTCAGCGTGCTGTTGCCACTCATGTGTGCTTTTGTACTTGACTGGCAGGGCGGCATGCATATTCTTGGGCCTACCCATGCCGTTGCACATCTGCCTGGTGCAGTGTGAACCACTGTACTGTGTTGACGGTGTGTTACACTAAGCACGTCAGATGCTGAGATGCACAATGGCATGCGATGCCACATGCAGCGCAGCCTGAACAGTGCATGTGCGCACCCATCATTTGCCAGCCCTGCTGCACGCAGAAGTGTGAGGAACTCTTGCTCATTTGCTGCCTTGCGTGCTATATCGTAGATCACGTCCCACTTGCTGCCCAGGTTCAACTGGCTGCCTGTCAGTCATGACATACAAGATACAACAATTGCGTGAGCAAGCAACTGGAGACATGTATGATGTGCAGGACCCTCTCAGCGCAGATGCCATCCGTCAGACACGGTAATCGACTGGCACGCTTTTTGACAGCAAAGCAAAGCAGGCAGGGTGCCGTACAACAGCTGCACATGGTGGGCCATGTGCATGGCACGCAAGCATAATATACATATGCAAGCCTGACCCACCCAGCGTTTCAGCATGGACACGCGTGGCAGTCTCCAGGTGATGATGTGAATGCAAAAATACGCCAGTCAAGCTGAACACCAGCGCTCCTATCAAAACCAGCGCAACTACTTTAATTGAAGCGCTTGCTAGGGCTCCACGGCCACGAGCATGATGTTCCAATGACATCTTTGCACTTCAGAATGCTACCTCCCCCATAATACTGCGATCTAAGTCAGATCGCCGTTCCGCTTTGGGTCCGCTTAAAGGCGCAACCAAATAGACAGTATTGCACTTGACAACACAACATGAGAGCAGTCATCATTATCACAGGTTGTTTTCACAGAGGAGCAGAAAGCAATCATGTTTTGTGATACCGCATCAACGCAACATCTACAACAGCGGCGTGCCAGAATGTCGGGACCCCCAAGGCACCTGCCTAGAACAGGCCCAAACTGACCGTGATCGCAGCCAACATTGCATCGAAGTACTGGTGAGAAATGAAGAAGCTCTTTGGAGCAGCAAACCCTCTGAGCAATTTGCAGGAGAATTTCACAACCCTTGCCGCAAGGGCTCAAGAGAATGTCCGGCAAGCTGTCACGAAGGCTACAGCTGCTACACCGGCCTCAGGTGCGTCAAGGGTCAGATCGAGCCGAGGCTGTGTGCTGCATGACAGCTAACACAAGCTGGTTTTGTGTCCTGCACCAATTGCAGGGACCTTTACCAAACAGTCATCCATGGGTTCTGCGCGTGGACGGGTGAGCGGGCACGCATGCGTGTGCCGCGCACGCTCCGCACTTTGCGCTGCTTCCCATGTGGCTGCAGCCGTTCGCACATGCATGTATCATGCCACCCCAACATCTGAGACGTCATCTTGCTTGGCCTGCTCATACTCGCTTGCCCTGCTCACCAGCCCTCGGAGGAGGACCACAGCGCGCATGCGGGCGAGTCGCAGCGGATGCGGGAGCAGGTCGTAGCGTTGAAAGTCAAGAATGGCATGCTCATGTCTGAGCTGGAGGAGGCCAAGGTGCATGCAGAGGATGTGGGCCGGCTGAAGGCGGAGGTGGAGGACCTGCGGGTGCGTGTGTGTGTACATGCTGAAAGCGATGTCAATGGGCATGCCAACACAGCAGGCCCGGGCCGGTTTTGCTCCTCAGTTCTGGCTCGCTGTTGCCCAACCTGCCTTCCTGCAGCATGCCCCCACTACAGCTGCATGTTACTGGACGCCCGAGTGCCCCACAGGTCAAGCTTGCCTTTGCACTCAAGCGCGGCAGCCCCGATGTGGAGGAGGTGCTGGTGCCTGCGGTGGTAGCAGACCTCCAGAAGCGCATGGGCATGATGACAACTGAGCTGGCGGGCCGTACGGCACAGCTGGAGGGCATGCGTGCTGAGAACCTGAAGCTGCGCATGCAGGTGGGTGGGGGCGGGAGCATCTGCAGATCTTTGCGCAGTTCGTAACGTAAGCAGGTGGGGTGCGGACGGGTGGGTGGCATGGCCAGTTGCTGGTGGTGGTGATGCTGGTGATGTGCGGAATGTTAGGTTGTGAGGCAGCGGCGTCTGCAGCTTCTGTTGTTCACCAGCATGCCTTGACACGTCCGAGCCAATGCATCATCCTGCACGCCCTGAACATAACAGTAGGAAGGGCTCCGTCACCCCCATGCACATTGTGAACGGCACATTTACATGGTGAAGCCAGCTGCCTCATGTTTCTGCTGGCTTGAGCACAATCATTCCTTCCTCGCATGTTGCCGGGGTGCTCCAGGTGTCAGACCTGACTGCGCAGCTGGACCAGCGCACTGCCGATGTGGAGGCACTGGAGGATGGCCACACACTGGATGCAGCGCGGCAGGAGGCAGCGGACGCGCGTGCAGCGGCACAGGTGCTGGCGTCCAAGGTCGAGGCGCTGACTGCCCAGCTGCAAGACGCACGCACGCAGGCGGCCGCAGCAGCTGCTGGTGCCCACATGGCTAGGGGCGGCAGCAGCGACGGCAGCGCAGGGCAGGGAGCACCAGCAGCAGCAGGGGCCGAGGCGCAGCAGGAGGTGGCTGAGCTGAAGCAGGTGCTGCAGCAGTACGAGCAGCAGCAGGCACTCATGGCTGCAGAGGCGCAGGAGCGGCAGACCGCTTTGCTGGAGCAGGTGCATGCTCTGGAGGCGGAGCTGCAGTCTGCGCGCATGCGTGCAGACACTGCTGAGGCACAGCTGAATGCTGGGCAGGCAGAGATCCAGCAGCTCAAGGCAGCTCTAAATGCTGCTGGTGCATCCCCAGCCAGCCCTGCTGCGGCCACACCCCACGCTGGCAGTGCTGCCGTGGGGGAGCTGCAGGAGCAGCTGGCCATGGTGGTGGGGCAGCTGAAGGAGGTGCAGGATGAGCTGGCGCGCGAGATGCGCAAGAGCCGCAAGGCCGAGTCCGCAGCTGAGATGGCACAGATCAAGCTGAAGGAGGCTGAGCGGCAGCTGATGGAGGCACGTCAGGAGGCGGAGGCACAACTACGCAGCGTGCGTGCCGAAGCCGCCACAGCATCAACACAGGCGGGTGCAGCAGCTGGGGCTGCAGCAGAGGAAGCCACGGCACTGCGTGCACGCGTGTCTGAGCTTGAGTCTGCGCTGCGCACGGCAGAGGCTGCTGCAGCTGAAGCCAAGCGCAAGGCGGCATCGGCTGAGGAGGCCGAGAAGGCGCGTGCACGTGCTGAGGCAGCTGCTGCACGCAGTGCGGACAAGGTTGCCGAGCTGGAGAAGGCAGTGGCGCGTGCAGAGCAGCAGCGGGCCGAGGTGGCGGCTGAGCTGAATGTGGTGCAGCGCAAGCTCACAGGTGCCACGGAGCGCATCGTGCTACTCACAGGTGTGAGATGTGTGGCGCACGCCAAGGGGGATATGGGGTGTGCTTCTGCATGGTGCCTTTTGATTCTGCATTGCATGCGTAGATGCGTGCAAAACTAGTTTGTGGAGACATGCAGAACGGGTTGTGTGATGTTGATGCTGCTGTGCTTTCGTTTGCTTTGATCAGCAGTTCAGCACCATATCTACATGCGCCCCATCTGCATGCCCTCATATCTAAATGCACCACCCACGATCTACTGGTGCCTCTGCAGAGTCGCAGCATGAGGCGGATCAGGTGCTGAAGCGTTTCGCTGAGCTGGAGGCAGACATGAGCGCGCAGAGATCCGCACTGCATGCCGCAGAGCAGGCAGCCAAGGCGTCTGATGCGCGCTGCCACACGCTGCAGGCTGAGCTCTGCGCAGCACAACAGCAGGTAGGGTTTGGGCCTGTCAGGACATGGGATGAGGCCACTCATGCTGCACGACCTATGATCACTGCAGCTGTCGAAGCAGCTGCACTCCTGCCTTATTCACAACTGCTCTCACTACATCAATGCAGCTGTCCAAGCTGGATGATTTGATGTCCATAGCCATGCCAGATCCTTCTCTTGCAGATAGGTTCCACACTCCTGACCACTCGCAGGCAGCTGATCTACAGGAGGCATACAACAACCTGCACGCAAAGCTGGAGATGTTCAGTGCGGTCAAGTGGGAGATGGAGCTGAAGCTGCGTGAGGCAAATGAGCGCGCAGAGCGCGCACAGGAGCTGCAGGTGCGTCAGCAATGTTGATATGGTAATGTGGTGTTGTGGGCCATAGCCTACTGCGGGGGTGTTTGGTGCTGGGCCGTTGGTGGTGGCTTTGTGCAGTCACTTGTTTTTGGGCTGAGGTCAGAAGCTACCAGTGGAGCCGCTGGTGGGGTGTGTATACCAGCACCTGTGTGCACCCACCCCCTCTGTGCACCCACCACGATTCTTAGCGAACCTCCCTGCATGATGCATGCCCCACAATACAGGGGGCGCTGGACGAGGCGCAGTCACAGCTGGCACGGTGCACCAGCCAGTCCGAGGGGCAGAGCAGCGGCTCAGCGACAGGCACCCTGTCACCTCGGGCTTCCAAGGATGCTGCTACCAACACCACCCCTGCCACGCCTATGATTGATTCCTCCACTACCCCTACTCCAACTGACACCGCAGATGCAGCCATCAGCCCGGAACCCCGAAGCACTGTGGACGCCGGGACAGATGCAGTACAGCTGTGTGCAGCTGGAAGTGCTGGGGGTGCAGACGCAGATGCAGATGCAGCAGCAGGTATCCCGCACACGCGCGTGATGATGGACGCATCAGCAGGCACTGTGCGGTGCCCGACATCTGACGCGGCCACTGGCACGGCGCAGAACACAACTGCTGACTCAGCCACGGGCATGGAGCATGCTGTGATGCATGATGGCCGCACACAAACGGACGGAGCGGCTCCCATCAGCTTGGCGAGCGTGCATCCTGGCACATCAGGCGTGCCTGATCTTGACCTCCACGAGGTAGACAAAATCAAAGATGAGAACACGCGGCTGCAGCAGGTGGTGCTGGAGCTGACTGCTCAGCTACAGGCATTGGAGACCTCTATGGACCAAGTGACTGAGCAGCTGCGCGTACAGCACGCGCCCAGTGCTGCATTGCAGCTAGCACAGGAGCAGCTGCAGCCGCACTCAGATGCTTGGGCAGGGCCTGAGATGACCAAGGGTCTGATGTCACTGCAGTCAGCCATACAGGAACTGTCCAGACGCCTGCACCAGCGTGTGGGCTCTGGCGCTCCTGCTGCAGCCCCTGTGCCTGAAGCACCAGCAGCACAGGAGCAGAAGAGAACGGCAGACGGCTGGGATGATGCCTGGGACGACATGGATGGCGACTGGGGCGACGGCAACGGTCCTGCCACTGCCGTTGCGGCCACAGCCACTTGCGGGGATGGTGTGGATGCGGTGGAAGCGGCACCCGCTGTCCCTGCTTTAAATGACGGCCCCAGCACAATGCAGCCTCCTGCCCCTGCCGCCCTGGTGGCCAATGTGGCCAGTGAGGTGGTGTCCTTGGGCGCTGCAGTGGATATGCTGCTGCAGCTCTTGTCTGCTTCTGAGAACAAGCTGAAGGAGCAGATGGTCGCTGCCACAGCTGCCAAAGAACAGCTGTCCAGCCAGCAAGCTGGTGTACAGGATGCACAGGCAGGCAGCCGATCACCAACACCAGCTGACGCTGCCGGGGATGCTCAGCTGGCACCCCCCATCCACCAGGACGTGCCTTTGGCAGACTTGCTGGGGGAGGAGATGGCTGCTGTAGGAGGGCCGATTCGTGCATCTGGGGATGCCAGTGTGCCTGCGCCACAGCACACTGCAGATCAGGATCTGCTGGGGGGCATGCCACTTGACAAGCCTCCATCGGCCGTGCCTGCTGCCGACCCCAGTGCTGATGTAGTCAGTCGTTTGGAGCAGGAGCTTGCGCAGGCACGTGCACAGCTGCATGCGGCAGAGGAGCAGCTGCAGGTGCTTCAGCAGCAGCTTGGTGCACAGACAGCCAGCAGCACGGCAGAGCACGCGGCCCTGTCCCAGCAGGTGGGGGAGCTGCAGCAGGCACTGCAGGAAGCACTGGTGGCAGGGGAGCACGCAAAGGAGCAGGCAGCTGCGCTCATCGAGCGGTCGAGCACATTAGTAACAGAAAGGGATGAGCGGGTGTCAGACCTGGAGGCCCGGCTGGAGGCTGGTGGCCAGAGATGCTTGGCTCTAGAGGAGCATGTGGCTGCATTGGAAGCCCAGGTGGCTGCTGCAGAGGCGGCAGCAGCGGCAGTGGCGGCCGAGCGCGAGACGACTGCGCTGGAAAGGGATGCTGCAGCAGCCGAGCGGGATGCAGCGGCTGCTGCTCGCGATGTCTTCGCCACGGAGCTCAGCGCAGTTCAGACACGTTACGAGCACATGGCGCAGACACTGGCAGCGCTGCAGGAGAACAGCAATGCTGCGGATCGGCAGCTGCACGCAGAGCTGCAAGCCTCCAATGCACGCTGCACAGAGCTGGCAGAGCAGCTCAAGGGCGCACAGGATGAGATGGCTGCTGTGCGTGCCCAATTACTTGAGGTGGGGCAGGCACGGGATGCAGCCGTAGCAGAGTGTGAGATCGCCCAGACAAAGCTGCAAGAGGTGGTGCAGCAGCTGCAGGCTGCTCAAGAGCAGGCCGCTGAGCTGCAGCAGCAACTGTCAACCTTACAGGAGGAGCATGCGGGCATGCACGGCCAGCTGTCTGAGCTGCAGCAGGAGCATGCTGGGCTGCAGGAGGAGATGCTGGCGTTACACGCGGAGCATGATGCGGCGCAGGAGCAGCTCGCATCGGGCGAGCGCCAGTTCCTATCTGTGCAGCAGCAGCTGCTGCAGGTACTGCAGCAGCTACAAGATGTGCAGGAGGCCCAAGCCAGCAGCTATCAGGAGGAGCAACAGCTGCGGCAGCAGCTGGCAGCCAAGGCGGAAGAGTGTGGTGTTCTGTTGTCCAAGTGTGAAGCACTGGAGTTTGAAGCTTCACAAGCCAAGGCACATGCTGAGCAGCTGCGTCAGGAGGTATCTCAACTACAAAAGCGCTGCATGGAGCTGGTTGCTGAGGCTGAGCGTGCAGCTGCTGCACTGGATGAGGCTGAAGCATCTGCTAGTGCAGTGCCAGTGACACCAACCCCTGCGTCCCGTGCACAGGAGGTGAGCGCAGCAGGGCCATCTCCCAATGCCTCACCTTCCGCCGCAATTCCCCCGGAGCACCTGGGCCTGATGAAGCAGATTGCAGCATCTGCGGCTGTGTTTGGGCCCGTGTTTGCAGCTGTTCGTGCATCAGGTAGCAGTGTGGAGGGGCTGCAAGCCAAGGTCCAGGCCCTGGAGCAGCTCACAACACTGCTGGATGAGGCTGCTGCTGCTGTAGCCGCTGCTGCTGCTGCGCAGCCACAAGCCACTGGTGGGGCAGGGACAGGCCAGCCTGCTGTCCAGCAGCCTGCTGCTGCCCCTTCCTCCCCTGGCACGCACGGCATGGACAATGCACCCACCCACCCACACCCCCGCTCTCCCACCAGCCCTTCCAGTGTGCCCACACATCCTCTTCAGTCACCTGGTGGTGGTGCTGGAGGCACACCCATGGTGCAGCGGCTGCTGCAGGCTCCCTTGTCTCCTGAGCTTGTGGATGTCCCGCTGCACGACATTGCTATGGGTGCAGATATCAGCCACCAGCAGCTGCCGCAGCTGTCGCGGGGCCCCAGCCCCGGCCCCCTGCAACAAGCTGCAGCAGGCTTCTCGTACGGCGAGCAGCTGTATGACGCAGCAGCTGCTGCTACTCAGGATGCAATGCTAATGTCCCCAGGGCCACAGCAGGCACAGGCTGCTGCTGACACTGGCACCGCAGAGGCAGCACAGGCAATGGCAGCGGTAGAGCACGTGTGGCGGGCCAGGGTGGCTGAGCTGGAAGGGGCACTTGCTGCAGCTCAGCAACAGATGGTAGCAGCACAAGAAGGGCGTGCGCAGCTTGTGCCCAAGGTAATCAAACAAAAATCTTGCCTCTGCACTGGTGCAGTTGCTATGGCTAGGCTGCTTGTGCCGATGGTGGCCATACAATACACCAGCAGTGGAGTCTCGGGAGTCACTGAAGTGATTGCATCACAACATGAACGCCTTTCATGTCTCAAACACAATGGCAACTTTCCTCACACACTGTACTGCAGGACGAAGTGGAGGCAGTACAGGCACAGTATGAGGCACGCATCGCCGACCTGCAGGCCAGCTTGGAGAAGGTTGCATCCAACTACCAACGCCAGTTTGAGCGGTGCGTACATGCCGTTGTTTCGCACCTGCTTGTTCTCAAGTGGGCATGCTGCACGCAAACTATGTTGTTGTTTGTAATGTCTGTCCGCCTGCCTGTACCAAGCGATAACCCTTGGAGTTCTCTGGAGTGCTCTTGCGTGCCACAGTGCATCAATGCGTGGGGTGTGAATGCAGGTATGAGGCTGACCAGGCGTCGGCCATGAGCGGCATGAGTGCACAGCACAACGCTGCACTGGCCGCACTGCGCGCAGCACTGGGAGAAGCCGAGCGCATTGCAGCCGAGGCCAAGGTGGGGCCCCTGACCGCGCGCAAACACCTGTGCACGATGCATTGCACAGGGCCCATGCCTGCTGCTGCAACCTCTGCTGGTGACGAATGGTGTGTATGGACAAAGTGTCTGCTGTGCCGAGACGCATGGACGCATCAGGCCAAGGGCAACACTCATATGCCTCTGCTTTGCGTGTATCCTTGATCAATCCCGCCCTGGCCCATGTGCACAGGCCAGCGCAGCAGACGCCGGCAAACGCGCGGATGCCGCACAGCATGAGGCACGCGTGCTGCGGGAGGAGTGTGCGGCACTGGAGAAGAGTGCCAATGACCGGCTGGAACGGTGCGCAGTGCTGCAGCGGCCTGTCGCACGTGTTGTGCAGTCACTGTTGTGCTGTGTGTTGCTGCCGCGCTGCGCATGCATGGGGGTTGATTGCTGTCCTGCTGCTTGACCGAAAGCATGCATGACCGTGCTGTTGCCTGCATATGCACAGAGGAGGGCACCGCACGCTTGTTGGCCGTGGCCAAACATTCACATTTCTCAGTGCATGCCCTGCCATGTCCCTGCCTTGCCTGACCTGCAGGATGCAGAAGCTGAACAAGAAGCGTGCGGCGGAGCTGGAGGAGGCGCAAGCAGCGCTGGCTGCAGCTACGCAGCGTGCGGTGGCTGCGGAGGGAGCACGGGACGAGGCGCGAGCCAAGGCGGCCGCTCTTGCCTCCCGTGTGACAGAGTTGGAGGCGGGTCTGGCGGAGGTGATGGGGGTTGAATGATCCACTTTGCCAGATACTGTGGCCACCTGTACATTAGTGATGAGCTTTACGGCTGTGCAGGCTGGGCGGTCACGTGTACATATTTCCGTGCTGCCTTGTGACCCAGCTTGCTTCATTTCTCACCCCACGCGGCCGCACACAGGCCAGCGCGGTGTCCGCGGCGCGTGATGCGGCTGAGCGGCGTGTGGCCGCCACCACGCGTGAGCTGTCCGAGCTGACTGCGCGGCTGTCCGCCACTGAAGACCAGGCAGCAGAGCTGGCCATGCAGGTATGTCGTGTGTGCGCTCTGGCTGCGTGCGCTGCAGACGCGCTGCGTGCCCGTGCCATGTCTGCAGTAGGTGTTACTTTGGAGTGCTGAGCAGGTTGGATGGTCGTACGCTGCTGATGCTGTACTTGGCTGGGCTTGCTTCTTGTGCCAGGGAATGGGCAGCCGTAGCCGCACATCGTTGCTTTCCTACTGGGAAGATATGTGGGGCCAAAGAGGACCTCACAATCGTCCTAGACCTCCTGATCTCCCCTCCTCCCCACCTTGTTCCCCTGCTCCTGTGTCCTGTCCATCAGGCATCCCAGGTGCAGGTCCTGGCAGAGGAGAAGCTGGTGCGCGAGGCAGAGATCGCTGAGCTGCGCGCACAGCTCGAGATGGCACAGGCTGCAGCCGATGAGGTGGTGGCTGCACGGCAGCGTGCAGAACAGGTGTGGGAACTTTACAGGCTGGCTTCCAAGCAACCTGCAAATGACCCGGCAGCCACTCTGTGCACTGCGCCCGCCATCTCCCAGCCTGTCTGCAAAACGTTGCGAACACATGTATGGGGCTGACCACAATTTGGAGCTGTTGGATCACTGCAAGGCGAGTGCTGTTATCACCCCCTCCAACCCTCCAGCGTGTGATGTGTGTTGACTGGTGGGTGCAGGCGGAGGCTGCAAGGGACAGGGCCCTGGCAGAGGCTGCGCGTGCAACCCAGATGTTCAACAACCTGGAGCAGCGGCTAACACAGGTCGGGCTGCTTGGTGGCAGTGCTGCCATTGCTGTGCGTTGCTGTGCTGTGCTGTGCTGTGCTGTGCTGTGCTGTGCTGTGCTGTGCTGTGCTGTGCTGTGCTGTGCTGTGCTGTGCCAACGTGACCCAGCTTGTCCATTCCGGCTGCACGAGGCCCACACTGAGTGTCAGGCGGTCCTGGGCACACGTAATTAAGAATATGTGCCTTCTGTGGTGGAAGCGGACCCACTCACACCCCTCGCACCTGCGTGCCTCCTGCTGCATGGATCATACTGACGCGCTGTGCTGCGCTCTACTCATCAGTATCGGAAAGCATGCGATGCATGTGCACTCCAGGTGGAGGAGGACAATGAGCGGCTGAGCGCAGCACTGGATGAGGAGCGGCTGCGGGGGGCAGCGGCCGCACAGCAGCAGCGCCTTGCGCGTTCCACGACACCTGGAGCGGCGCCTGCTGGCGTCGCGTCAACCGCGTCGGTTGCCGAGCTGGAGGCAGTCCTAGGCAGCGCTCCCCTAGGGGCCTGGCCTGAGTGGCTGCGCAGCCGCGTGCAGCAGGAGGCGGCTGCGTTGGCAGTGTCAGGGGATGACTCATCATCGGGAGGTGGTGCCTCCAAAGGCGAGGCAGCAGGGGCCCTACTGGCAGCGGCAGAGGCAGCAGCTGCGGATGCGCGCGATGCTGCAGAGCGCGCAGAGCAGGAGGTGGCTGAGGTGAAGGCAGCAGCTGCCAAGGTTGAGGCAGAGCTTCAGGCGCAGCTGGCTCAGAGCACGGCGCTGCACGCTGCGGCTCTCAAGGTGAGTGCGCTGTGTCTGTGTTGATGGTGTGCGGCTGTGGCTGTTACCTCTGATGGTGAACTGCGTGTGTTGGGGTAGGCAGGGGGAGACCCTGCTTCAAGCGCCTGCTGTAGCAGCGGACTTGCAGGAGATCAGCTACACCTGCCAAGCATCACCTGAGTGCTGTGGTGCAAGCCGCCACCTGCTGTTTGCATGTGCTGGACCAGCACCCACAAGCCCAAACATGGCCCACATGGTTGCAAACCTCACCCAGATTGAAGCCCACAAGGTAACAGCACGCAACCACACCGCACCTGCACTCGCCACAGGAGGTGGAGGCGAGCGCAGAGGCCGCAGTCACCGAGGCCGAGGCCGCGGCGGCTGCCGCCAAGGCCGCGGCCGAGTCGTGGCGCGTCAAGGCAGAGCTGGTCACGGAGGAGCTGCGCCACCTGCGCGACAAGAGCCGCGCGCTGCTGGAGGAGCGCGAGCGGGAGGTGGACGGGCTGAAGGCGCAGCTGCGCGCAGCGGGTGCGTGGGCAGGCGCCGGGCATGTACCTTTCGCTGAGCTGCATCACCACCTCCTTGGCGTGATGTGGCATGCACTACCGCCCTGATGCTGCACTGATGTGCTGTGACGTGCATCCCCCGAGGCTTCACAGCGGGCGGAGGCGGGCAGAGAAGTCATCCACGGGAGCATCCCCCACCATGCATATGCCCTGCCTCACTCATGCTCACCGTGACCAGCATGACCGTGCAAGCACGCAGCCACAAAACAAGCCACAGAAAGAGCCCCATGTCTCTCACACCTGCAGGCGGCCGAGTGCAGCCAGCGTCCACGGCCCCGCCGCCACTGGGTGGCACTGGCTCCATGACTGGGGCGGCACCGTCTGCCATGGCTGGTGCCTCCTTCAGCTCCGAGCTAGGGGGGCTCCGGCACAGTGGCAGCATCCGCCCTGGTCTCACAGCCCGCGCCGACAGCAGCAGTGGGTTGGCACCGGCAGGCTTCGCGCAGCACAGCCAGTCCACGCAGCTGCAGGCCGAGCCCCGCCGCAGTGGCAGTGGGGCTGGGGCCGCAGCAGATGGAGGTGCAGGGGCGCTGGGCCGGTCAGGGTCGGGGATGAGCGCAAGCGGGGCACCTGCAACACCGTGGCACGAGGCACAGCTGCGCGCGGAGATGCGGCAGCTCCGGGAGCAGGTTCGTGCATGTTGGGAGTGTGTGGGGCAGCAGCTCCTGAATCTGAGCTCTTGATCTGTGTCATCTTGTGGTGGGCTTGCCGTGCTCACACTGTTGCATGCCCTGACACCCCCTCCGTCCCTATGTGATCGCATCTGTGGCCACCTAATGGTCTGCAGCTGGAGGGCTACAAGCGTGCATATGAGGACAGCGAGAACACGCACCGACTGCGCGAGCAGTCGGAGGCGGCGCTCAAGGCCGAGGTTGCGCAGCTGCAGGTGGGCCGATGATGTGCTGTATCACTGTGTCCTCTGTATGCGGCTGGTCGGATGTCTGGATGGCTAGCTTGTGGTTGATTGCTGATTGCATGCTTCACAGCCTGGCACGAGCTGGATCCGTGGCCACTACTGCAGCCGGTGGGCATTGCTTCCTGCTGCCGTGCGTTTCATGGTGCGCAGGCAGTCGCGGCGCTCGCCGACCCCGACACAGCATACCTGCGGCGTGTGCTGGTGGGCGGGTTCAGCAGTGGTGCACTGCCACGCGACTCTCCCATGTTCCCTGTGCTCGCGCGCTTGCTCAAGTGAGTGTGGGGGGGCAGTGTGTGGGCTCGTTGGTGTGGGTTGCCCTGTGCAAGTCTCTGACTGCCTGTGTGGTACATGGGAGTATACTGGGCAATGGCACACAACAGGCGTCGAGGGTTGGATTCGTTTTACTCTGCAGCACACGCTGCTAGCACTGCAAGAGCACAGGTGCAGCCCTGCCGAACATTTACAGCACGTGTAGTGCACGTGGCATGCTGCAGGGTTGTGGGTTGGGGTTGATGTGTGCCTCTGAGCCCGTGTTGCTGACCTTTCTTTGTGGCTGGCAGGCACGCGCTTCCCTCTGTTCTTCTTTCACAGCGATCTGCTTCCAAGCCTTGCTGCTACTGATGTGCTGCACCACTGCACGCAGGCTGACACCACTCGAGATTGAGAACATCCGCGCCTCTAAGCCCTCCCCCCAGGGCCTTGGTCAGGCAGGCCCCTCTGGCCCCACCTCCACTGCTGCTTCTCTGTTCTCGGGCATTGTGGGCGGCCTGAACAACGCCATCTCCAACGCCACCCACGCAATCAGCACGTCTGCAGCCAGCTCAGCGCTGGCCTCGGGTGGGGCAGGTGGCGCGGCTGCACGGCCCGTTGTGCCGGCCGGTGTGCCTGCGAGGCCGGGAGCTGGGCCCGGGGCAGGGGCGGGGCGGGCCGGGCCTGGTGCATCAGGGGGGGTAGCATCCGGGCAGGGGCAGGGGCAGCCAGCTGCCTGGTCACTGTTTGGGGCACGTACACCGTGAGCTATGGCCCTCCCCTGGGACGTGTGCCCCTGATTGCTGGGCCACACATATGCATGGCGGGTCTCCGAATGTTACCCTGAGCCTGCTGGCGCAGGCTGGTCTAGGTTGATGCAAAGTTAAAGTGTAGGGTGCTTGGCCATAGGCATGGCAGCCAGGCAGCTGGCTCTTAATGGGAAACAGCATTTGACAAAAGCTGAGTGTGGTGCGTGTGTGGCTCTTAGTATGTTTGCTTGGATGGGCGTGAGACCTAGGCCCCCTGCATTCTGGATGGCTTCAGCTTCTCTCCATTACTGCAGTACCTTCTTGAGTTTGATTTTGTCGCTGCATCAAATCGCAGTGCTAGCGTGTGCATGGCCTGTGGTCAGCCTGAAGCATTGCAGGTGCATGTAAGTGATGACGGAGTTGAACTCGCACACCCTAGACTGCCAGCCGTTTGCAGCACACACGCGCCAAATGTGCCTTTCAAGCACCAAGCTGTGAACATATTATAACGGATTGCCATATCAAAAGCTGTCAAAGCCTGCGCGGATCTGAACGGCGCAGCTTGACACAACCTGGGAATTGTGAATGGTAACCTGCGATGAGATGTATGGGTCACGGTATGACGAATATTATGCGTGAGTCGTATGGATTCTGTTTCATGAGCGTAAAGATTGTAACAGCTATGCATGCGTTGGAGAGGGGATAGTTCAGCATTATGTCCAGGCTTACTGCGTACACAATCGGACACGGCACACGCTCAGTGACGGAATTTGTTGACCTGATCAAAGAAAACGCCATCGCTGTGGTTGTGGACGTCAGGACTGTTCCACGATCCCGGAACAACCCCCAGTTCAACAAGAATGAATTTAGCAAGGAGTTGCCTGCTGAGCACGGCATCAGTTATCTGTGGATGGGGAAGGAGCTTGGCGGTCTGCGCAAGATGGACAAGGGCAGCGAGCTAAATGCTGGGTGGGACAATGCATCGTTCAGAGGTATGTACAGAGATGGAGCAAACAGCGCACAGTATAGCATGGTCCAGAGGCACAGCATGGGCAGCGTGGACAGCATGCTGCTGCGCCCATGCAGGTTATGCAGACTACATGCAGACGGATGCCTTCGAACAAGGTCTGGAGCACCTGATGGAAACAGCGCAGGCTCAGGGGCCAGTGGCCATCATGTGCGCCGAAACGGTGAGTGCCATGCCAGCTGAGTCGGGTCCAGGCCATCAAGGTTTCTCTGGCAACCTGCCATCAGCTGGCATGTGCAGCATTCACCAATCATCTCCCCAGTGTGAGAGGTACAAGGTCTGGATGGGTACGGGAGGCCTGGAACTCTGGGGCATGCCTTGAGCTTGCCAGTGTAGCAGCTGCCTTGCGTCCACATACAGGGAGTTAAGACCTATGGCTGAGCAGTGACCCCGACTAGATTACCACAGCAGGTGCGCCACATGTGAGCAGGTGCAAGCATCGGCGATCACAGCTGCTGGTCAACAGGTTGAACCCAAGCAGGCACTGCTTACCTGTTCTTGCCCACTTGCTACACTGACACCACGCAACAGGTGTACTTCCGGTGCCACAGAGCCTTGATCAGCGATGCCCTGTTAGTCCGGGGCTGGCAAGTCATGCACATCATCACCCGAGGCAAGCCACCCACCCTGCATCAGCTCACAAGGTTTGCACACGTCCAAGGTGAGCCGCCAACATGTCAAGGACGTAACTCTTGTCATCATGTTCTGGCACGCATGCATACTGCATGCCGGACTGACTTGTTAGGTTACTCACGGTATCAATGCTTTGATTTATTGTCAGACGCTGCTCAGTACCTGATGGACTTTTCTGCACGTTCGTGCATGCAACCAAGCAAATCAACTGCTAATGCTGGCCCTATGTGTTGTCTGGCCCTTGGCTGGTCAGGCAGCAACATCACCTACCCGGCCTATCCGCACACCCCACGCACCCCTGCACGCAAGAGGAGGGTGGATACCAGCGAAGCTACAGAGCATCTACAACCAGAACCCAAGAAAGCAAAGGCAGAGAAGCAGGCAGTCAAGCAGGCACCTTGCAGCCATGGCAGGACGGGGGCGCCCACACGGCAGGAGGCAGTTGCAGGGAAGTTGTCTGTCAGAGGTGAAAAAGGCAAGCAGCAACAGGCGGATGGTGTGTTCAGGCACACCAGGTCAGCGGCCAAGAGGAAGGCGGCTCAGACGTGATATGGGTGCCAGCAGCATGGAGCTGTGTGTAGCAGGCCTGCAAGGTGTCTCGCTGCTATCAATGGGGCTCAAGCAAGCAGTGAGGAGCTGTAATAGGGGTTGTTGATGTGCGTGGCAGCCACCGTAAGGCAAGGTTTGTCGTTTGTTTTTACACAGCCAATTCGCCACATCTTATGGAGAACACGTGTTCTGGCACTTGAGCCTGCTGCAAGCCAGCTGTTGTGCTAGTTGTGCTGCAAGCCAGCTGTGGTAAGGGTGCTTGTTTGGTGTGGACGCAGATGGTGTTGGCAGTTGTTTGCAGTTGTGAGCTGCTTCCATCTGCAGTAGCGTATGCTCGGCTAAAAACTGGTGGTCGCTCATCCGATGATGTCACGCATGCCTCTCACCCTCCTCTTCTCTAGTAGGTAGCCATGTGCATTCCTCTGATACTGTTATGCCATATGGCAACCAACCACCCCTGACTGCCATCCTGCCCCGCTGCGCCCTCTCCTGACATGAAACTCTTCAATCATCGCCGTCGTCATCGCCTGCCCCGCCTGCCCCGCCAGCTGCCTTCTTTGCGCGGAATGCCTCACGCAATTCCTGCAAGGAAGCACGTAAGCAAGAAGACAGCATGGTGTGGTTGTGATCAAGATGACAGGCAGCCAGGGTTACAACACAGCTCAGCACATAATACCCCTGCCGCACATACTGGCTGTAGCGTGCTGCCCACACACCCATGGCTTTAACCCTGAAATGCCCTGCGCTTATGGCGCGTCTCCCTCTAACTGCATCCTGCTGTCCGGCATCTCTAATGCAGCCTCTGCACCATGTCAGCAACCCATGTGTCGTGATGCATCTCATGCACACGAGCAGCAGCAGCCACTGACCTTGAAGCGCTTGAAGCACTGCGCCTTGGTCTTGCCAGGCACCACTGTGGCCACCTTCTCCCACCGCTCTGTCCCCAGCTCCTTTCCAAACTGCTTCAGTGCCTGTCAGGACGTGCAATTGGATGTGATAGCAGCAGTCAGGGTAAATGCAGAGGCAGTATGTTGAGTGGTCCCAGAAACATTTGTAGCAACCGCAACCCAGATGATCCACACGATGCGTGAGCTGGTCCCCAGGTCACCTGCGGGCTGCCCGAGGCCAGCTGCAGCACTACATGCGAAGCACACCATCAATGCATGAAAATGACTGCCTGTTATGCTTAATGGATGCCTGGTGGCCTGAGCCAGGGCCTCACCTTGACCAGTGCCAGCTCCTGCTCTTCAGTCCATGTCCCACTCTCTGCTGACACCACCTTCTTGGCGCCGTCCTTTGTACCTTCGCCTTGTGCAGCGGGCGCTGGCCCCCCTGCTTTACTCCCTGCACTCCCTGCTGCTGCCTTGGCACCTGCTGGTGGTGCTGCTGTTGCTGCTGCTTTGCTGGTGCTTGCTGAGCCACCTGCACACAAGCCAAGTGTTTGGTTACAACAATTAGGCATGATGCACGAGGGCGACGTGTGGGGTTTCGGCCAGGCGGCAGCAGTGGAGGCTTGACAGATGGTGACAGCATGACTCTACCTTGTGAGCGCACCAGAGCTCATGCCTGCGGCACCTTGCCCTGCCATGAATCACAAGCACGACTTGATATAAAGCAACCGCCAAACAACCACTGCTGCCCGCGGACAACGGCCCACACACACACCTGTGCTGGCGCGTGTCGTGGATGACACATCGCTGGCAAGGGAGGAGGAGGAGGCTGACTGAGGGAGGCCGGGTGCAGCCATGAGCTTGGTGGCCGCCTCACCGGCAAGTGACACGTTGACATCGGTGAACGCGTTGATGCGCAAGTCGGCCTGTGGCACAAAAAACAGACAAGCAGGAAGGCAGGGTGAGAGCCAAGCTTGCCATTCAGCTGGGCCACGACCCACTGGGCCACTGGATCACGTTTGCCTTCCAATCTGGCACACAGCACCAACGTCGAGCGTCTAGCCAACCCAACCAACAGACCCACCCTGCTCACTGATCCAGGATGTCAGCCCCTGATGACGTGTGACTCCCCCTGTCTGGCAGTCGGCACCCATGCACCAAGTTCTAACGTAGGATATACATTTTACTTGTATGATATACAGCGTGGATATACAGCGGCCCCAAAGCGCTCACCGATGCCTGCACCTCGGCCTTCTTCTTGATACCCGACCGGAAGTCCTCCTGTGCGCGCACGCGCGCCGCGCTCATGCCCTGCTTCTCCTTCACCATCAGCAGCACCTCGTCCAGCGTGCGGGTGCGGATGTACGCGGTGACCGCCTCCCAGCGCTTGGGCGTGCCCTGCGGCTCACGCGCGCGGTGGCAGCAGGTGCAGCAGCGCATGTGCGCAAGGTAAGTACACAGCTGCCGAGCAGGGTGAGGTGTGAAGGGCAGAGGTGCGGCTGGAACAGAGTGCAGGGTATGGTGGTGGGCCAGGTGCAGGGCACCCTTCACAACACAAGCCTCAGACAAGTCAGCACACTCTGAGGGCCAGCCCCACCACCACAGTGATGAACTGATGATGCCAACTGTGGCATCTGGCATTCAGCTTGTGTATGTGCAGCTCGTGTATGTATGTGGAATGTCTAGACTTGCCACATGAGAGGCGCAGTATGCATGTATGAAAAAGCACCTGTGGGAACTTGGCAACTGCCTTGTCCAGCATGCGCAGCTCCTCATCCGTCCATTCACGCATCTCAGCCACCTTGCGCGCGTGGTCGCGCTTTGCAATTGTCTGCAGGCATATGCGTGTGTGTAGGTGTGTGCATGCCACATGTGATTGTAATGTCGGGACATTGCTGGCAGGTAAACTGTGGCGCTGTCACGGCGTCCATCACAGAGCAAACCCCTGCAGGCATGCCCAAGCGCAAGGTCACATCGAGGCTGTAAAAATGAGACTTGCTGTCTGTTTCCTGCACCTTGAGCGCCTCCTCCGCCTCACGCTTGGCTTTCGCTTTGATCTCCGCCTCACGCGCGTCTGCATCTGCCAGGTCCTGGGGTGGCGGCGGTGTTTTGGCAGTGGCATCAGTGGTAGTGTTGCACTACTACATGATGTGATCAGTACCATGAATGGGCGATGCGGCACCATTTCAACAGCATCCACGCACCAGAGTCGTGCGCACACAACCCTGCACCTATGGCTCGCAGAGCTGCCCCCGCGAAGCACCCATGCCCCCTGGCCCATACCCCCCCCCCAGGCCAGGCGGCAGCAGCCCAACCCTAGCTTGCTCTCACCTGCAGCGCCTTTGCCACGATTGCCTTTTGCTCCGCGCGGCTGATGCCCATCACACACAGCGCGTCACCCAGGGCAGTCAGTGCCTCTGCCTCAAGCCGTGTGCACAGCTTGTCCACGTCATCCTCATCCGCCAGCCTCTCATCACCTGCACGTGTGATTGACCCAGGTTTGAACATGCAGTCCACCACACACAATGACATGGTTGGCTGACAGGGAATTCCAAGCGCAACGGTATATCACATGCACGTGTGTTTGACCAGGTTTTGACTGTGCGGTCAACAACAATGAAGTGGTTGGCTGGCAGGGATTGGCAAGCGCAAAGGCAGTGCTTGCAGAGCAACTAGACATACTCCTCCTCTGGCTCACTATTGGTGAGGTCTGCTTTGGGCCACTCAAGTACTGTTGGTCTATCTTGGTGAATCCTTTGGTTATGCTAACTGCGCACCTGACCCGCCTTCACACACTGCGCGCAGGCGCTGCCGCTGCGCCTTGACGGCCTTCTTGGCTGCCTCACGCACACGCTTGGCTTCCTCCGCCTGGGGCCATGTCAGCCACGTGCATTTTTATGACACAAGTGACCCCCCTCACGATGCGACTACTCGCGCATGGCCATGCCCTGTGCTTGTTCCGCAACATGGACTGGTTCGTGTGCCCGTCATCAGCGTTTGTGGACCAGCACACATGCAGGGCCAAGCACCACATGAGGCAGTACGTTCAACAGCAGCTGGATGGAAGTTGCTGGTGCAACCCCTGTACTCACCTGCCGTTTTGCCTCCTCCTCGGCTGCTGCCTTGGCAGCCTCCTCAGCCGCCTTAGCAGCAGCAGCCTCCTCCTCTGCCTTGCGTCGCGCGGCCTCCTTCTCCGCCTTCTTGCGCTCGCTGAAAAACATTTAAGAGCGTGGCACGTGAGAATGCTGATATTCCTATGACAAGGTGGGCATGAGTACATGACTAAGGTAGGCCTGACATGGCCACGCATTCTACAATCAGTGCTCCAATGCTTGATGTGCACAAGGCACACGTCCAAGGCATAGGGCGGGTTGAAACAATTAATCAAAGGACCAATGGATGATGTATGGAGTAGGAAACACAGCGCACACTGCAGAGTACTGCCCTGCCCCTCACCGCTCCTCCCGCTCCTCCTGCTTCTTGCGCGCCACACGGGGGTCAAGCTTGTACGCAGCCTCCACAAACTCGCGCAGCCGCCGCCCCTCTTCCTTCTTCCCTTTCTCACGCAGCTTGGCGTTGTTGCGCTCGATCCAGCGCCGGTGCTCGCGCGACTCGGCCCCCTCTACGTCCTCCTCATCAGGGTGGGGGAACTCTCGCCACGACCTGGCAGCGGATGCGGTGGTGGGCAGATGCAGGTACCAGTGTTGCTCTGGTGGTCACGGTCGCAGATGCCAACGCCCTCAGCACAGGCCGGGGCCGCGGCCCTGGCTGATTCAGGCAAGACAGCACAGACTGCCTGATCCACAAGGCTGGTAGCAGTCCAGTGCACGGTTTGCAGGGTATGCTTGCACGATGATCAGATGGTTGCAGAAGCAGAGCCAGGTCCTAACACATCAGCTATGCCGGGCCAAGTACACGAGGCCCAACACCACAGCAGATGTTGGTTGTTACTACCCAAGCGCACTTGAATGTGAACCAGAAGTTGTAGAACTTGTCCACATCCTCCCAGCTGCTGCCGTCATCTCCCAGCTCAGGGACAGCAGGGTCTACAGACCAGCGCGCGTTGCGGCGGAATGCGAGGCCAAACACCTGGGTGTGCGCACGTCGAAGCAGAACAGAGGGTGAGGAAGGCAGCTTTAAGTCGGTGCCCAGCTGCTCACCCACACTCGTGCGCACTCACCGGCGCCAGGCACATAAAAAACCTGCTGCAGGGTGCTCAGCGCACACAACTCCAACTGCTGCACCGAGTGCAGCATGCAGGACAAAAACGCAAGTGCACGTGGGGCAACGCGCTCACACCACCACCCTCACACTGCGACATCATTCATCACAGGGTACACAGCCAGCTAGGTCACACCTTGAAAAAGTCGGCGCGGTCACACTCCAGCGGCAGGGAATCATCAAACTCATCCACCGAGTCATACTCGCGGCGTTTGACTGGGTCTGACAGCACTGCATAAGCCTCCTGGATCTGCTTGAAGTAGTCCTCCACCTGGTCAGTGCGATGCATCGTGGTGGAGGGCATAGGAAAGAACAGTGCTGTGGGTGGTTGCACATGTGGCGGGCAATAAGCAAGAACAAGCGTTGCCACTGATGTCCCCAACCATGGCGAGGTTTGGGGTTGGTACACACCCCCACCCCACGCGGAGGTGAGATAACGCTGCTGCAATCCCAGCTTGACTGGACACAGCTGCGCCCCACCTTGGCCTTCTCCGCGTCATCCGTCACACCCGCAAGCTTCTTGTCGGGGTGATGCTCCAGGCACACGCGGCGGTACGCTGTGCATGTGATGGGCAGTACACGCAAGTATGGATGTGTGCTCGTATGTGCCTGAGGCTGGGGCAGCACTGAGGCATGAGAAAAGCAGCTACGTTGCAGGCTGCTGTGCTGGAGTGCTTACAGCCGCTCATCTGCAGACCAGCTGTGAATCAGTAGCGCACTGGCAAGTTGCGCGGCCCCCACGCACTGCGCACCGTTCTTGAGCTGGGTCTCTGTGGCTGTCCACCGCTCGTTCTGCAGCCCCAGCAGCGCGTACAGGTCCTGGCCCTCTTTCTTGGACTTAGCCTTCTTCTTCTTGGTGCCCTTCCAGTTCACGCTGCGTGCAGGTGCGGCGGGAGGGACATTCACATTGTGTTGAGCCACCACCTGTTACGTACACAGCCGCATGGCTGCATACTGTGCTGTGCTGTGCTGCTGCGCGCGGCGCTCCATTGTATGTAAACACCACGACTGGAAAAATGCAGAGGTGTGCGAGGGCTGTTACCCGCCATCAACCACGCCAAGCTGCTGGCACCATTACAAGATGCAGGAGCAAGGAGCCAAAAGGTCATGGCCCTGCTGCAGAGCAACGTACCCAGGCGGTGGCTGGTCAGTGTCCATGCTAGCCTGCGACTGCGCACGTGACATGCCCTCAACAGGTGTCTTTGGAGCTGCCTCCTCCTCCTCGGCTGGATACACTGCACACAGCACGGTGCATGCACAAAAGCACATGGTGGCCCGCCAAGCACATCACATGAGGGCAGCAGCTGTGCACTGTGCAGTGCGGCGGCCTGCATGCACCTGTCATGCACCCCGCATGAGTGCATGAGGTACCCACAGCATGTCATTGAAAGGGCAGAATGCAGCAGCCGTCGCGCAACGTCGACATGAGGCTTGCATCATATAGACAAACGCAGCAACTCCCAAATCTACGCAGCACAATGGCAGCATACTGACCAAATAGCCCATGTTTCTTCAAGATCTTGGTGTGAAAAGCAATTCCAACGGGCTCCTTGTGGCTGTAAGGTATCGGCGCAGCGAATTCGCCAATCACTTCGCTGCCTCCATCAGGCCTATCCGCTGGACTGAATTTAAGGAGCCTCATAGCTCAAGATGTAACAAGAGCAAGGCTGCTGCGCGTGTGTTGAACAAAAAAATCCAGTCCGGCACCGCAGACGTGCCAACAGCAAGTGGGCGTCCTGAAGTACACGTTCAATTCAACATTATGTACCTCGTGACGGCTCTTGGTGCATGTCGGTTCCATGCCAGGCACTACACCACGGTACACATCATTACATCATGGCCTCTGGGACGGCCACTGCCCATTGTCCCCCGCCTAGACCCTGCCAAAGTGCCGCTGCCAGGCACGCGTCCCTGAGTTGATCAGAATTGTCCACACAGAACACCACCTGGCTGTTGGCCGGCAGCGTACCACCACCCTGCGTGCTGCTGAGTAGGCTGCATAGCGCTGCATGGCTTCCAGGCACCTGCTTTGCTAGCTTCTCCCCTAGGTCTGCTGTTACAGGCACTTGAACCGCCCCCTGCGAGACCCCCTGGCCATCAGTAACGTGCTGCTCTTGTAAGGCACCCTCGAATACTGTGCACAACTTGAGCGGGCACGGCTCGTACAGCTCTTCCTCTCCATTGGATGCTATCCAAGCTGGCCACCCGCCCTGAAGCATCAGTGGCTGCGGGTGACCATGCACAGTGGCCAACCACCACACCAAGGGAGCTGCTCCTTTGTTACTGCCATCGTCGTAGATCTGCATAACAAGTTTGTTTTACCACACAGCCAATGTGAGGTGCTGTCCAGGTCTCCAGATGTTCCCGCATAGTTGGTTTAGTGCATGAAAGAGGTACTGTGAAAGTAAAAGTGATGCATCAATCGTCGCCTTGGATTCTGATTACTGCATTGCACTTCTTTCAGTTCACGACAACTCAGCTACGTACCACAAGTGGTCGGTCCACATCCACTCCCTTCTTTTCAATGCAAGGCCCAAACACATCAGGGTCCAGGCAGGGCCTCCCTGTGCCTTGGCAGCATTCCTTCCCCCAGCTGATGTGCACTGAGCCTTTTTGGGTGGAAGAGTACGACGCAAGCGCGGAGCAAGCTCAGGCGAGGCGAGCATGCCATACAATCTCAAAACACACAGCATTCGGTGCAGTGTGGACATATGTCCTACGCTGGCATGTTCGTATGCAAACTACCGCTGACACCCACCAAAGTCTACAGTGCGGAGGGTTGTGCAAAAATGTGCATGCTGTGTGTAGCAACCAGCGAGCATGCTCACCTGGGATGTGGCCTGCTAGGTACCCATCATAACTGCGAGCATCCAGTACCGCTACATCCTGCAAGGGTGACTACCCACTGCAGAATTAGGCAGCATGCTCTTGGACGAGATTGGTTGGAGTGCACAAAGCCAGCATGCATGCGTTGTGTCAGGCCCACAGACCTCCAGGTTTTGCTTCAGCCATTCCACTGACACAACCGTAGAGCATGCTGCCCGTACAGATGCGCACATGTGCCTCCTGGCATGCGTAGATGGAATGAAGCCATGATGCTGCCGATGGAGCACTTTTGGCAGCAGCATAAGTGCTGTGAGCTCGTGCTAGCTTAAAGAAAATGGAGCCTGAGGGTTCCTCAGCAAGCTGCAGCAGCAACACACTACAGCGGTATGTCACACAAGTGAAGGAAAGAATCCTTGACTTTGAGTCGTTGCTATGTTGTGCTCTAAAAATAACGTGATATGGCGCCAGGTAGGCAGCTAGAGCCTTGTAGCATGTTGAGAAAACCATTCATGTGCAACGCTTAAGAGAACAGTGCTTTGAGTTTCCACTATATTTCGTTCGTGCGACACGTGCTCGCATTTCTGATCAGCAGCAACTACAGATAGATCAGCCCTTGTTGCAGGGACCCAGCAGAAGCCCAACGTTCTTGCGCCTCAGTTGTGCAAGAGTGTCAGGATGGACAAAGACACCACTGACGATGTCGGGTGGGAAATGGACGATGAATGGACAGTACCCCCAGGAGCTGCCGAGGCGGGGGATGAAGACCTGAGCTGGCCTGACGAGCTGGAGGAACGTTCGGCCACGGCATCAGATCTGGGCGCTGGTGTACCTGCCCATGCTTCCATGCCAGCTGCCCCGCACGCGGGGACATCACCAGCCCCACCTGTAGCATATGTGGCGCCTCCCAAGCCGGCAACGGCAACAACACATTTGCACGCAGTACCAGTCGCACCCAAAGGTGCTGCTGCAAGTGCGATGGACAGCATGGCGACCATCACAGCTCATGGCGGGCCGCAAGCGGACGCGCTTGCCTTTGCACCACCTGCAGCACCACCATCTGCGGGTGCTGCTGAAAACAAATACGTGGCACGGGACAGCGGTTCAGAGGCACCTCCTGGTGTACAAGCTGCACCAGCCCCTCCAGCTGCTCCGCATGCACTGCAGGGACCTGTATATGCACCAGCTGGCCCAGCTGCGGCCTCAGCTGCTGCAGCCGCGCCCCCAGTCTCGGCATTCCAGGCACATGCAGGCATGGCACACCCTCCTGCTGCCCCCGGGGAGCACCCACCGGCTGCCACCAGCACAGGTGGTGCTAGTCACACTGCTCATGGCAAGCCTCCTGCAGGCCCCTCCTCCCTGCATGCGCTCAGCCCCAGCAAGCTGGCCTCTGGATATGGTACTCCCAACCCGGTGTCTCTGAGGTCTCACACGGTGTCACCACAGCCACCAGGCACAGGCGCGAGCAGTCCTCTGAGTATGGCGCGCACGCCCTCAGCGCGGCTGCTTGCAGCGACGCACTCCATGGGGCACTCGCGGCGTGTGAGCAACATGTCAGGCTCTGGAGCCGCAGCAGCCATTGCGGCAGCCACAGGGGTGAGCATGGAGCATGCTGCAAGCATTGGGTGGGGTGGCTCCGAAGCCAGCTACTCATACTCCATGGGTCTGTCCGAGGTGGCGGCTGTGTCAGACGGGGAGTTTGATGCAGCACTTGCGGAGCTGATGCAGGAGACGAGTGAGGTCGTGCCACCCTCAGCACTCGACCACATCAGCCCTGGGGATGGGGAGGTGGAGGAGGAGCTTTCACAGTCACCCACACGGCTCCCCCACACCATTGCCACACCCCACAAGTCCGCTGCCCACACGCCCCCACGGACGGCAGCACCCAGCCAGAATGGCGCACCACCAGCAGCGCACGATGCGGCTCCTCCAGCAGCCCCAGCACCTGCGGCTGCCGTCCCCACAAGTGCACTTGAGTCAGCAGCAGCGACCAGCTCAAGTCCCCCGCTACTCAGCAATGGGTTCGTTGTGGCTGCTTCGAACCCGTTCGGGGATGTGGGGGGTGATGACGAGGATGACGACTTCTTTGGTGGCATTGCATCACCAGCACAGGCTGCTTCTCCATCCTTTGCCCAACCGCCCATGGCGCAAGCACAGGGGCATGCACAGCCACAGCAGCAGGCAGTTGCCCAAGCATGGGGGGCGGCGATAGCACCAGCGCCGTGGGATAGCCCTGCAGCCGCTGCAGTTCAGCCTGCAGAGGCCAGCGCACCTGCGGAAGACATCAGCGCTGCTGCTGCACCTGCATCTGCGTCCTCAGCCCCGCTTGCAGGGTCCCCGCACACGCAGGTGCAGCAGGGAGGCAACCTGGCAGCCTTGTTTGGTGGCAGCTCAGAACATGACGACCTGTTTGGGGGCGCAGATGGCAGTGACCCATTTGCTGGCATCGGTGCCAGTGACTTCAATGGCTCGGCTGGGAGTATGGCCCAAGTGTGGGAGCAGCGGCCTGCACCACAGCATGCATCCACAACTGTCCCTGCCTACACTGATTTCTCCACCACGTTTGGGCAACCCCAGCAAGCTTTCCCAACCCCCACGGTTGAGTCTGCCTTCGGGAATCACCTCCTTGCCGTGTCAACACCAGAGCCTGCACAGCCTTCTGCACAATCTCAGTATGGTGGCTATGCAGCAGTGCCTGCGACACGCATGTTTGGTGGCAGCAGTTCAAACGATGATGGTTCCCACTTCTTCGAGAGTGTGGATATGGGACACCCACAGGCCCAACCGTACAGCCAGCCACACATCCAGACACAGCCGCATCCAGCCCCACCGCCACCCCAACCGCCCACGACACAAGTTTATCAAGCAGCGCAGCAGGCGACCTCTACGTCAGCAGTGCCCGCACTCCAGGCACAGCCCTGCTCATGGCAACCTCCACAGCAAGCTACTGCTCCACCACCAGCGGCCACCAGCGCCTGGTCGCAGCCGCCACAGCAGCCACCTTCCACGAACCTGTATGCAGCTGCTGCTGCACCTGCTGCACCTGCACTCCAACCACAGCAACAGGTTCAGCAACAGGCTCAGAATGACGCAACAGCAGGCTGGTACAGCACATCGGCAGCTGTGCTGCCACCGCAGCCGCAACCTGCTCCACAGGCCGCTGTTAATTCTGACTGGGGCGCCCCTGCGGCCGGCTATGGATCTGTTGCACAGTCAGTGGCGCAGCCTGCACCCCCGACAAATGCCTGGCAGCAACCTGCTGCTGCGCCGCCACCTAGCACGCTGTTTGGGAACGCCACCTCATCACACCCGGCAGCTGCAGCAGCCCCTGCATGGCAGAACATGGATCCATCCAGCTTCTTTGACTCTATTGCATCCAACACCTCCGATACGACGAGCGCTGCAGCCGATGCTTCGAGCTCTGACGCTGCTGTGCAACCTCAGCAAACAGCCACGCCCTCCACCCCCCTGCCCACTGACGCGCCGCAGGCTGCTGATGCACATGCCTGGCCTCAGCCTGTCATGCCAGACCCAACTGCCCCTGGCCCTCCTGCGATTGCTGCCGGGCCACAACCAGGTGATGGCGTCGCGACTGGCGACGGACCTGACAGTGCACCTGCGGCGCATGATGCCAATGGCAACTCGCCGCAGGCACGTGCCCACAGACGCGTGTTTGGTTCTGGCAAACCGATGTCCCGCCTCTCAGCCACTGGATACCCTGCTGATGAGGAGCATGAGGACAGTGAGGATGAAGTCAAGCAGCAGCAGCAGCAGCAGCAGCAGCAGCCGCCAATGGCGCAGGGCACGGACACAGGTACTTAGTTTGCTGTGGTGCTCACTTGTGACGGAACTGTTGTGCTGTGTGGTGCTACTGCCTCACCTAACGTTGGCACCACCATCCAGAACTTGAACTGACGAATTATGGACCTGCTGCCTGCAGGCGCGGAGCTTGTGGGGCCTTCCCTGTCCTATGGCGGCTGGGTGACCAACAATGCTGGTCAGCCTGCGACTGGCGAGATCCTGGCCACCATGCAGAGCCCCTTTACCAACTCTGATTCTCCGGATGCCAGCTTCTTTGATAGATTTGGTGGGTTGCACGACTACTATAAACGCTGTGCTCTATGTTGGCTCAGGCATTGTGCAGCTGCAAGTCAGGATCTGATTGCCCAGGCCCTGGAAGGGTTGTGAGCGCGGCTGCGTGACACCAGGATTGGATGTGTTGTACACCGCAGGTAATGGCCTCGACCTGGCACCTGCAGCGCACCAGGATCCAAGCAACCAGCAGGTTTCCAGCACAACAGAAGCTGCTGAAAGCAGTGGCAATGCAGGAGCTGTGCCACACAGTGCTGCTGAGCCCACGCCTCAAGCGGTGCAGCAAGAAACTCCCTTGGACGTGTCTGGGCCACCTGCACAGGCAACTGCAGGTGATGCGGAAGGGGGTGCATCTGCTGACCAAGTAGTAACCCCCATGACGCCGGAGCAGATCCACCAGTGGGCTGACTATTACGCGCAGTACTACTCGGGGCAGTACGGTCAGGAGTATTACAGGTGTGTAGCATGGCTGGCGTTCCGCGGTATTGGCCTTGTGAGAGCTTGTACACTAGCTGTAAGACACCATATGGGACCCATACCGTGGACCCATACGCAGCCATACACGACCGTGCGTCTGAACCATGCAACATGCTTGCCTGTATGTGTGCCCCTGCAGCTACTACTACCAGATGTACCATGATCAGTACACTCAACAAGCGGAAGCGCAAGCGCAGCAACGGCAGCAGGAGCAGCAGCCACAGGGGAGCCAGCAGCAGGGCACAACGTCCGATACCAGTGCCGCTGCCACGGGCGGAGTTTCTGCCGTGTTGCCGCGTGGCGCCCAGCCCAATCCCTTTGCGCAGTGGCAGGTGGATGCCACAGCGCAACAAACGGGTGGGGGGGTGCAGGCAGCCACTGCATGGAGTACTGACCAGTCTGATGCGTGGGGCGTGCATCAGCAGCAGCAGCAGCAGCAGCAGCAGCAGCTCCCTCCTGCGGCTCCGTCAGGACTGCCAGCAGCAGTGTCTCCCACTGCAGGCAGGGCCCATCAGCAGCCAGCTGCGTGGGGCACGCAGCCGCAGCAGCAGCCAGGCGCCTTCGTGCCTGGTGCTCCCCAGCAGGCTGCAGCCAGCTATTTCGTGCCAGGCCAGCCAGCTGCACCCCAGAACAACGCGTGGGGCACTGTGTCACCTGCATACGGCGCGCAGACCAACAACCTGTACAGCCAGCAGTACATGGTGCAGAACAAGGTGTACGCACCTGGCTCCCTCGTGGAACTGCCCGTGTCGCACCAGGCTGCACGCATGTGCCCCAACGGCCGGCCTGGGTGCCCAGTGGTGTGCTTTGGTTTCGGAGGCCGCGTGGTGGTGGTGCGCGGGGCGGTTGAGAGTGCGCCGCCTGATGGGGATGAGGCAGCAAGCATGGGCCTGGCTGCAGCACCGCCAGGGCTGATGAACGGGCTGATGGTCACCACTACCGCCAACCTGTCAGCAGCGCTGGCAGGTGCAAACCTGCTGGGGGTTGTGCCCCCCTTGCATGCTCCACCCAGCAGTCCGTTCAGAGCTGGCGACGCAGCACAGCAGGGCCAGAGGAAGCCACAGGAGGACCCCATGCTGCGGCTGCTGACCAGCTTCCCAGGGCCCCTGGCCGCCACCACCGGCCGTGACAGGCTGCTCAAGGTGCTGCAGGAGCGTGCGGCGGCGTACGCGCAGGAGGACCCCCACGCGGGCCAGGAGCCGCCGGAGCATGGCCAGCTGCTTTGGCGGGTGCTGGCGGTGATGGTGTCGCATGGCGGCCACTTGCGCACGCCTCCGGCAGTCGCAGCCAAGGCCGCAGGCCCCCGCGCCGACGACCCCGCTGCACCTGAGGGCGACCTGGTGCGCGTGCTCAGCTCGCACCACGAGACCGCCGGCGGCCCCGGGGGTGCAGGGGGTGGCGGGGCAGCAGGGCTGCTCAGCGGCTGGGTCTTACCTGGCCGCGCGTCGGGCTCAGCATTCGGCTCGGGCGTGCCCCCTGCCCCCGCGGGCCCTGGCAGTGCTGCGGGCGGCTCAGGGGGGGGTGCGGTAAACATGGTGGAGGCGCACACGATGGGTGCACCACTGCTGCTGGCATCCCTGGATGATGCGCGAGCGCTGGCGGGGGCGGTGGAGGTGCAGAGGCTGGTGGTGCAGGGGCGGCGGCGTGATGCGCTCAAGGTGTGATGCATATGTTCCCATCCCTGCACCGCTCGTGGTCGTATGCATCATGCTGATCTTGTGTGACCTTAGCACGGCACGACCATCATGGGCATGCTTCCCCATACCAGGCTCCAGCACGGGCCGGTCCGTGTCAGTGCTCCTAGCGATCACAATGAGCACAACCTGCGCTGGGGGCGCCATCATGTGCGGTGGTGGCCGTTGCAATTGCTGGCGTGAGGCCTGATACACATGCCCCACTGGTCGTGCACCACGCCCCAGGTCGCAACCGACAATGGACTGTGGGGCATCGCGCTGCTGCTGGCCACAGCGTGTGGTGGCACCGCCTTCGCTGACACTGCCACCACAATGGCTCAGGCCAGCCTGTTGCCTGGCACCCCGCTGCGGACGCTTGCACTACTGCTGGCGGGACGACCAGACGCGGCAGTGCATGTGCACACTGAGCAGCATGGGCAGCATGCTGCCGGGCCACTGGGCCATGCGCAATCACATGGCCAGGTGGGTGGGGTGAGCTGTCAACACTGTGGTACCACTCACCTCTCCCCAACACGAACCCCTTGCCTGCATCTGTCGCATGGCATGCACACGACATGTCCATCGCATGGCTGCCCACTTTCACTTTCTGTGGACTGTTCCGGACCTGCTGCGAGCAAGCCACGCACCAACCTGCTGACAATTGCTGCGTCCAATGTGGGCACCCCACCACAGGCTGCGCTGCTGGCCAGCTGGCGCGACAACTTGGCAGTCCTGGCGGGTGCTGCGCGCAGCCCCGCAAACTTGGAGGCGATTGCCCGGCTGGGTGACTGCCTGAGGGCGGAGGGGGCGCAGCCACTGGCCGCGCAGCTGTGTTACCTGGTGGCAGGCGTGGTGCCCGTGTTCAACGACGGGCCCTCAGGGCCACGTGAGCACCGCACGTCAGGCTCGGGCGCGGCTCACCCCCATGTACAAGGTGTGCGCGCGTGTGCGTAATGACTTGAGCTGGTGTGTGTATACTGTTTACACATGCAGCCCTGGGTGCATGCACTGGTACGGTCATTGTACCCATGGCGGTCTCCTAGGATGTCGATGTACCTCTGCTGAAGGCTTGCCCCTGTGTGGTGACGCTCACTATGAGCACGGCCTTCATAGGACACGCATGCCAGGTGGTCGATCACCACCAACTTTGCAACACCAACACCCTGAAGAACTTAGTACAACAATGTTTCCACTCGCTGTTTCCACTGTCATGTGCATGTGCGTCATCGCCCTGGTCTGCGATAGTTGCCCTTGATGCACTTGCAAGTTGTGATGCAGTGTGTGGCTGCTGCTGCAGGTGGCCACCGCTACTGCCTGCTCGGCGTGGACCATTCCCTCGCATCGCGCACGTACGCACACGCCCTGTCCATTCAGCGCACAGAAGTGCTGGAGTGGGCACGGCTCATGGCTGCGACCCACCAAGGTGCGTGACTGCTTTGACTCTTGGTTCTGGAGTCTTGTGTGGTCCTGTCTCCCGCGGTGGATAGCTGATGCAGATGGTTGCCAGCGGCTTGAGGAAAAAAGGGGGGGAGGAGGCGCGGGGCTTGCAGGTTAGTGGGTGCTTGGGATGTTGAAGGCTGTGCGGTGAGACTCTCCCTTTGTGTTTGCTTGGCCTCCATCCACTTCCTCTTTCACACCTTGCGCACCACAGGCCCGCAAGGCGCAGTTCCCGGCGGTCCCGGTGCAGATGGTGGGGCAGGTGGTGCCCTGTTGCCGCTGCAGCCGTACAAGCTGCTGTACGCACAGCTCCTGGCTGAGTATGGCCGCATACCTGAGGCACTGGCGTACTGCCAGGTGTGGTACCGTTGCAGTGTGTCCTGGAGAGCGTGATGTCTGTGGCACGGTATTGTCCTGCATTGTGAGTTACAGAGATGGCGGCCAGTGTTGCAGCCTGCGACAAGCCCTCTTGCACAATTGTTTGTGTGGGCATACATACACCCCATGATGCTTCAACACGCTGCAAAATGCCTACTTCTGTTCCGCAATCATGCCAAACATACCAGGCGCTCGAGGCTGTCCTGCGTGGCGGGCCGGGCGGTGCCGCGCGCCACCCCCCCTCCTTCGCCCTGCTGGTGCGGGAGTTGGAGGAGCTCAGGGACCGGCTCATGGCGTTTGCACAGGTGCGCGCTGGTGCTCAATGCTTTTGCTTGGTTGTCTGCTGCTGCTGCTGCTGCCGGCAGCTGCTGCTGTTGCAGCTGCCAGTGAAACATGTGCAAGGTGCTGTTCGGCACACATGCCAGCTGTTGGGACCTGCCGCTGACCTGGCACTGATGAACAGGTGCATGCGCGGGGAGGCATGCACCCAAACACTCTCGTATACGGTAGGTCAGCGTACGCACATTTCATGTACACGCAGGCCCATGCCATCAGTGTGGCGCGTGCTGAGAGCTCCATCACCAAGATCGGCCGCTTCCTGGACGGTACTCTCACCAAACTGCTGTGGGGCTCCGACACCTCAGGCAGCAACACAGCGGGCGGTGCAAGTGGCGGCGCAGGGGGCCCCAGCTCAAACCTGCCAGGTGGGGTTCATGTTTACTGGTGCGTCCCAAGATTTCGGAACAGATACAGGAGGACCGCTAGTGAGATGACTTGGCTGGCGTCCTGTCACGCGTGCGCGCTTTTTAAAGGGGTATGGGAGCAGGAGGACGCTTGCACACACTGATGTGTTTTGTGTTTGCACCACACTCGCTGCATGTGCGTGGCTGGATGCAACACAGGGCGCACTGGGGCGCCAGTGGAGGTGTGGGGTGGGCCAAGTGCACCCGTGGTGCCACTGCAGCTGCAACCAGGTGTGCTGCCGCAGTCAGCCAACACCACCGCAAACATGCCACGGTGAGCCTTCACTGCATCTTCACCATTGTCACTGCACTGTTGCTTGCCTTGGCCTCGCCTGCTATGGTCCCCACAGCATCATGTGCTTTCTGACCTGGCCTGCGCCTTCCATTCAGGTTCAGATCGATGACTGATGATGTGCACATGCCCTGCCTGCTGCCCCCCTGCCATGCAGCACCATGTCCACAGCATCCTCCATGGGCAACCCAGCGGCCTACCACAGGTCAGGTCCGCCCTCACATGGCCACCGACGGGAGTCCAGCCAAGGCGACTTCTCTGGGTTCTCCAACGGCCCGCACCACCCGCACAGCGGGGCCCATCACCCGCAGCACCTGCATCACGGCACCTGGGGCACACACGGGCCCCACCAGGGGCCGTTGTCTGTGGGGGGTGCAGGTGGGCAGGGGGCGTACAGCAGTTATGCTTCGTCCCAGCATGGTGGCGGCCACTCGCGCACGCCCAGCGGCGGCCCCTGGGATACGCACATGGACCACCCGCCTGGAGCAGCTGTGCCTGGGGGTGCAGCCGCGCATGGCTATGATGGACCGGGCATGCCAGGTGCAGCGCATGGTGCGCCAGGCTCAGGGCCGCACTCTCAGGGCGCGCCACACGGCCTGCCACCCCTGCCTGCGGGGGGCTCAAACAGACCTGGTCAGGGCCAGGGCCAACAGGGGCCAGCAGCACCCCCTCCTCAGCAGCACCAGGAGCAGCCGCCGCCGCCGCCGCAGCAGCAGCAGCAGTCTGGGCCCGCGTCCCAGAAGCAGGAGGCCCCAAAGTCTGGCAAGCCGGGGTGGCGGCTGCTGGGGCTGTTCTCAGGGGGCGAAGGCGGTGGCGGCCCACAAGGCAACAAGGACGTTGGGAAGGGTGGCAAGGTGCGTGCATGGTGCTAGATGTGCAGGTCGCGCAGTGCGCGCCGGTGTGTAAGGCTGGTGCACTCGCATGATGGTTTGGGAGTTGTGATCAGTGGTTCATTCGACAGGGTGGTGACTCTTTCTGCACTCTGGATCCCCCGCCACCTCCATGCACGAGCACCGACCAGAAGTTGAACGCATCCTCACGGATGCCTGCACCTGTTGCCACAGGAGGCTGGGGGCAATGGTCCCAAGAAGGCATCGCTGGGGGAGGAGAACAAGTTCTACTTTGACAAGGCCAAGGGGCGGTGGGTGATGGAGGGGCAGGAGGACACAGCGGAGCCCCCACCCCCTGCTGCACCCCCCACGTCCTTTGGCAGCAGTGGTGCTCAGGGCGTGCCACCGACTGCATCAACAAGTGGTAGTGGGGCACCACCCGGTGCCTCAGGGCCACCAAGCGGGCCGCCCAGCACGGGGGGGGTGCCCGCCAACCTGCAGCGCGGCAAAGGTGCGTGGGGCTGTTGTTGTGCCTGTCGCACCTGCCGGTGATGTTCAGGCTCCCCGCTGCTTGCACTGGCCACCGACTGGGCGTTTAGAGCTTAGGGTGACCTTGCCTGGTGCCTGCTCTGCTGCTGCTGCGCCTCCCCAGGTATGCGCAACCGGTATGTGGATGTGTTCAACACTACGGGAACCAGCCGTGCTGGCTCTCAGTCCGGCCATGACGTCCTGCCGCCAGGTGTGATGCTTGTTGAGGCCCACGCAACACGCAGACGTTTGATGTGCAGGGTGCAGTCAGGTCGCATCAGCTGCGCGCCGCTGGTCGACATATAACACAGGAAGTGCCGCGGCACCTGTGGCTGCCTCTTGTGGCTCGTGTCATGACTGAGTTTGTGACTGCTTTGGTAACTGTGTTGTGCTTGCAGGCCTCCTGCCCCCTGCAGCCCCTGGCAGCGGCCCCAGCAGCACAGGGGGTGCATCCATGCACAGTGCAAGCAGCCTGCTACCTGCAGGCAGCATGTCCTTCTCCTCCCAGGGCCCTGACTTCTTATCACCTGCCACGTCCTTTGTGGATGGTGCACCTGCGGCTGCAGGTGGCTCTCTGTACGCAGCTGCCAGCTCAGCCTCACGCAGCACCACCACCTTCAGTGCGGGCGCTGCATGGGGCGAGCAGCAAGCTGGCAGTGGGGTTGGCAATGCTAGTGGTGCTGGTGCAGCCGCCCATGATGACCAGGTGCAGCCGCTGCAGCCGCAGCAGCAGAGTGGAGTGTCTGCAGACGCCACTGCTGGTCCACAGGAGGTTGCAGACGGCCCACCTGCCAACATGTTTGCCCCCCCACCCCCTGCTGCACACGCACCCATGCAAACGCGCACGAGCACCCAGTCTACCGCTGGCACAACACCTCCAGCGGCTCACCCTGGGTTTGGGACTGCCCACCAGCCACCACCGCCACAGCAGCACCCTGTTGCTGGTGCGGCCCAAGCTGCCTCAACTGCACAGAGGCCTGTCCATGCAGAGGTGGCAAGTGCACCTCAGCCACATCATGCACAGCAGCCAACAGCCGGCCTGGAGGCTTCTTCTCATCCTGCCAGCGCACCAGGCAGCAGTGCAGCAGCACGCGAAGGTGTGCCACCTGGCTCCCTCAGTGCGCGAGCAGCAGGGCACGCCCCCGGTGGCCCTGGCCCTGGCCGCAGTGCCGCCTCAGCGGCTGGCCGCGCAGGTGTGGGTGCGCCAGGTGCTGCTGCACCACATGTGGGGCTCAGCGGCAGGGCAGGTGCTGGCACTGCTGGCAGTGCACGCACCAGCACTGCGCATCACCACACCACCCTTGCAGGCGCAAGGCAGCCTAATGCACCAGCACCTGCTGCGCACACCGTACCGGCTGGACAGCCGGCATCTGCGCCAGCTGCACATGCTGGTGCTGCGGTTGGCCGACCGGTGCAGGCCGCCCACCCTGAGCATCAACACCAAGGAGTGCGCCCCGTGCCGCAAGGTGCACAGGAGCACACACACCCGCAGAACAGCTCGCAGCAGCAGGCCAGCAGCTCGGGGCGTAAGGAAGGCCCCGCCTATCCTGCGTACGGTTACGGCGCAGCCTATGGCGACCTTGCCCAGCAGCAACATGCGCAGCAGGAAAGGCAGGGTCGGGTATCGTGGCAAGGCAGCACCGCAGGCGGAGGCTTTGGAGCGGCCGAGCATCAGCAGGGAGATGCAGGTGCTGGCCATGGGTGGGCCCAGACACAGGGTGCTCAGGGCCGTGGGTGGGGCCTGGCAGCAGGGTCACACGCTGGTGATGTGATGGAGGACGTGGCATTGTGAGGATTGTGAGTACAGCATTCATTAAGGGCAGGTTGTCAACGGACCGCTTTCCCGGTCTTGGCCTTGCACTGTTCACCTGGGCCAGCGCTCAATAGTAGGCCTTGCCTGTGCAGGCTTGCATATGTGTTTTCAGACAACTGTGTACACACTGTACAGGTAGTGACGCACCACTCCCATGAAACTGGTCCCGATGACGCGATGCGAACTATTGTTTATTGGCTATTAGTGATGTTTCAGGCAGTTCCAGGGGCGGAGTAACCAACGGCAGTACCTGCGGTCGTTGGTGTACAGCATGGCGAGGGTCACCTAGCTCAGGAATCGCCGATTCAAATCGCTTCATTTGTATCAGGCGCTTAACAAGTTGGCTGACGCTGTTGATATGTACTTACACGCTAGTGACAGGATGCCTTGAGGCACGGGTTTTCACCTGGGCTGATTTCATGGTCCACAATTGATGAACGGAACAAAGGGAACGGGGCTCCCGGCCTTCCCCCGCCCCCTGCGTATTCTACAGCGCGCAGAAGCAGCGCAACATCAGGAATATATCCCGGAACACCATCTCAGTCTTCCGCCATGAGGCCTGGCATGTCAAGCACGGGAGCCCCAGCTGAAGTCATTCTGGACAGCTCCGTGCACAACGACGGACCCAGCGGGTTCCTGGACTGGATGCAACAGAGCGCCGAGGCGCTGAACAGCTCTGTCCCCAACGGGAGCCAGGCCCAGAAGAGCCAAGATGTTCTGATGTCCAGTGGACACGCGCATATGAATATCTTCGTTGCCAACAACAAGAGCGCGTCAATACACCCGCCCGGTTCAGTAAGCAGCCCTAACACAGAACCACAATCCCTACAAGACAGTCTGAGAAACATACCGGTGTCGGTCCTGCGCGTAGCAGGCATTTCCTCTTCACACGTTTTGGAGGAACATATGAGCAGCTTTGGCTCTGCAGGCGCTGGCAGTTCAGAAAAGCCGCAGACGCTAGGTGAGCTAGCGTTCCCTTCATCGGCGGCGTCTAATGGGGCTCCCAGTGCAGCGAACAAGAGCGTGTCCCATGTCATGTCCATGTCCAAGAGCGGCATGGTCATGGACGTCAGCTTGCAGACCCTGGTGCACCCTAATGGAGAGGTGCCCTCTGTGGGCCTGGGCGGCTCATCAGTGCAGGGCTCCTACCCAGTGCTGGGACGAGCACGCAACACACCTGCACCGGCATCCTCACGTCTGGGGGTTGTGCTGGAAGGGGATTCGTCCCGGCAGCTGCCCCAGCTGCCCACCATGCCGCTTGCAGTGGCGTCAACCTTCATGCAGCAGCAGCAGCAGCCACAGGCGCCACAACAGCCGCCACAGCAGAGTGGCCTGCTGCAGCAGGATGGGCTGCCCACCTCCTTGGCAGGCACCAGCGCATCAGGTGGCGTGCCATTACCACCACTTCCGGCCACGGCCCCCCGTGGCCCCTCCTCCTCCAGCACCGCCACACCTGTGTCCAAGGGCAAGAGCAAGATCATGCAGTTCCTGAAGTTCTTCAAGCCGGGGTCTTCAACAAAGGGAGCTGCTGATACCAGCCCTACAGCGGAGAACACAGCGCCGAGCAGGTGCGCAACTGTGTGCCACATATGCATGCATTAACGCAGCAGACGCACCCATAACACTACGTGCCATCGCCACACCCGCACGGTGCAACACTGCAACCCATGCCTACCGTATCTTGCATGCAATCACGGCCATGCCCTGCCTCCTCCTTCCTCCCTCCTAACCTGCATGCAATGCGGTCTGTGGCTGTTGTCATGTGGTGGCACAGGCCTGGCAGCGGCCAAGCCAGCAGGTTTGCTGAGCTGCCCTCCCTTGTGGGGCTGGTAGAGGGCCATGCCTCCACTGTCAGTGTGGCCCACAGCTCTAACGGCCACAACACATCAGGCAACAACGTGGACCTCTACCCACCCGCACGGTGAGAGAATGGGTGGCACGTGGTATGCCATGCGTCAAATGCCTGAGTGCATGGTTAGGTGGACTTGTTGAAGCAATGCTTCCCTTTGCTTGCGGATTGGCTCCAAATTCGGGTGTACTGGTCGCAGACGCCATTGCAAGCCTCATTCACCCATGCTCTGTGCGGGCTGTGATGATGGGTGCATGCCCGCAGGAGGTCGGGTGTGCTGCAGGGCGCTGGCGGTGCACAGGTCTTTGGGATGCCAGCCAGTGGCAGCCGGAGTGGGGGCGGTGCTGCACGCCAATCCTTTGAGTCGGACTGGGACATGATGGGTGGGGATGAGAGTGGGCCAGGAGCATTGAGCAACGCGATCAACACGCAGGCCCAGTTCAGTGTGGGGTCCAATGCCGGGCCCGGGGGCACTGACGCAGCACGCCTGGCGCGGCACGCAAACGCAACCGCGCCGCAGTCATGGAGTGGCAAGCAGGTGGGGGCGCGTGTGGCCGCGGGGCTTGGGGCACCAGGGTCAGGCGGCAGCGGCAGCAGCCTCAGGGATGGGACAGGGGTTGGGGTTGGGGCTGGCAGCCGGCCCCCACCCTCCGACCTGGCAGCGGTGCCTGAGGAGCCAGCACACATGAGGGCTGAGATGGACACCCAGGGGGGCTCCAGCCAGACGTTGCACAAGGTGCAGTCGCGCACGCCCTCCCTGCTGCCCTCCCAGTCCCTGGCACGCAAGGTGGCCATGATCCAGGAGCAGGTCAATGCGCTGACGGACGAGCAGCTGCTCAACCCCTCCGCACGCCTCAACACCCTCATTGCACTGCCCTCACCTGCACATGGGGCTGGGCAGAGCCCTGACGGCGCCAGCAGTGCAGAGTTCCCCGTTGAGATGCCCACGCTTGGAGATGCCACGAGCCTCTTGCCAGGTGCGCGTTGCGTGCACAAGGCTGTAACGCACATGTTGCGGCGTGGGTTGCCACCATGCATGACTGGTTTGGCAATGCCAGAATGACCCGCACCTAACACTATGGTCTGGTACTATGCACGCATTGGGCGTGTGCACTGCTCCACACTCTTCACTGCCTTTCGTCTCGTGACCCCACCACCTGTGGCTGGTGTGTGTTGCACGCGCACCTGCAGGCGTGCCAACCGGCACCATCTATGTGCCTATGGGCACAGCTGGCTTCATGGAAGGCATGTCAATGGGCATGGGCAATGTAGGTGTGGGCCTGCAGGCACCCGACATGCAAGCAATGTTCATGGACGGCCTGGTGCCACGGGCAGAGGCTGCAGCAGGCGGCATGCTTGGCCTGGGGTCTGCCCCCATGCCCCACATGCCCAACTCCCTGGCACAGTTCAACTCACCGGCCTCCATGCCACAGCACATGCATGTGGCTCAGCTACCTACTGGTCGGCCTCAGCCACAGCCACAGCCACAGCCACAGCCGCAGCCGCAGCCCAAGTTTTCCATCCATGCAGCGCTCAACCGCTTCAACGAACTGCACGCGCACCAAGAGCAGGCAGGCCGCAGTGCGATGGGGCCAGGCCCCGGCTTTGGCCAGGCACTGCAGGCGGGAGGAGGAGGCCCAGGCAGCCGCCCCACCAGTGGTGGCCTCAGCTACACACACAACGCGGTAGGGGGGTCGTCTTCCACTCCGAGCCGCCTGGCTTCGGCCGGCCTGAACACCACATCAATGCACGGGGCCTTCGCTGGGGAGATGGGGCTGGGTGTGGGTGGCATGGGCCCCAACTCCATGCACCACATCACCTCCTCCTCCTCCCTCCACCAAACAGGCGGCAACAACCTGCTGCATTCAACAGCGTCGCAGCATGCCATCGGAGTGGGGCTTGCGTCCACGGGTATGGCCGTGGGCAGCAGCGTCGTGTCGCCGTCTGGCATGGGCCCTGCAGGCATGCGTGGCTCCATAGACACCCTGTACCGTGAGCTGTACGGTGCACCGTCCATGGACCCTGAGCTTGCGGCACTGGGGCTGGCCACAGGCAGCCAGGCCTTTGGCGTCAGCGCCTCCGGCCACCAGCTGCACCACGCGGCAGGCGTGGCAGGGGGCGGAGAGGGGGAGGAGGCGGTGGCAGCGGCCCTGCGCCACCGGGCGTCTGCTGCCCCGATGGGCATGCTGCATGACCTGCAGGACCCGGTGCCGCATGACTTGCACCGGGGGGACAGCATGGGCCTGGGTGGGGTTGGGCCCAGCAGCCAGCCGCAGGGGAGCAGCGTGCACGGCAGCACCGCGGGCGGCGGGCCCCAGGCAGGCCACATGCCCACGCCACGCCGCATGTCATTCCGCACGCAGCCGTCCGCTGAGGCGCTGCGCATCCAGGCACTCACCTCCAGCTCCATGAAGCGCCACAACGCCAGCCAGGACTCCATGCACAACGGCTTGTCCACAAGCCAGGGCGGGGGCCCCACCGGCGACGCGGCGCTGATGCCTGGGACGGGTGGCACAGGGCCCCTGGGGCCGAGCCTCGCAGCCGGTGCCTCCACGTCGGTGCTCCCGGGCATCAGTGCGGCATCTGTGCGCCGCCGCCACAGCCAGCGCTCCATCCTGGGGCCCAGCAGCTCCACCTCAGTGGGTGGGTTACAGTACCAGCCCTCCACCTCGCAGCTCAGCACCGCAGACTCCATGCAGCCCAGCACCTGGGTGGAGGGGGCGCCCAGTGTGCAGGCCATGTGGGGCGGCAGCCACACCGTGCTGTCCAGCCACCCAATGTCGGGGTCCCTTGGCGGGCTGGGCAGCGTGGTGGCAGCAACCCCCGCGCCCTCCTCCCCACTGGAGCAGCTACAAGTCCTGGGGGAGATCGCGGGCGCGAATGAGGAGCTGCTGCACAGCGTGGTGAGCACGGGCATGGCACCTGCCCAGGCGCATCAACAGACGCAGGTGCATCAGGGCGTGCTGGCCAACCAGCAGCAGCTGGCGCAGGTGCAGCAGCCGCAGCAGCTACCAGGGCCCCTTCTCCAGCTGCGCAGCCGCGCGTCGTCCATAGACATGCTGGCAAGCAACACCATGCTCAGCGGCATCGCAACCGGCAACACGACCATGCTCTCCGCCATCGCCAGCAACAGCACCAGCGGCACAGTGCTGGCAGCCTCAGCCATGGGGGAACTGTCAGGCCCCAGCAGTGGGGGCCCCCACACGCAACAGGGCCAAGGCCAAGCGCATGCGCACGGGCTGCCACACTCCAGCTCTATGTCTTCTGCAGGCCGCCCCTCCGTGCGCTCGCCTGTGCACATCAGCTCGCCAGGCAGCCACAACCCGCTGCTCCGCTCACACGACGGGGATGGTGCGGGGGCGGGGGGCGGGGAGTCGGGCGCGCGGCCGCACGCGCACGCCCCCACCAACACGCTGTCGGCCACGCTGGCCGCGCTGCTGGCATCAGGCCTGGACAGCGCCAGCCTGGCACAGCTGCAGTCCGCCCTGTCAGCCGCAGCCGCCGCTGCCGTGGACGGGCATGTGGCTGGAAGCCCTCGCATGGGGGCAGCGGGCACAGGCCACTTGGACAGCGGCCCCCACGCACCTCCGATGGTGCTCCTGGATGAGTCCGGCGTGCCGATTGGTGCGCTGTCTGTGGCGGCAGGTGGCCCCAGCACATCAGAAGCATCCGGCCAAGTAGGGCGCCTGATGCTGCAGCCAGTGGATTGTGTGGATGGGGTCTACATGCCGCGCTCCAAGTACTCGGCGTGCGAGCTGTGGCTGCTGCTTGGGGGCGGCATCGTGGTGCTGTTCAACGTCATCATCATCATCTACGTCCTGTTCACCATGCGCTATGTGCTGACGGTGCTGGAGAAAAAATGAATGCCCTGCATTGTGATGTGCTGTCTCCTAACGAAGCCGGCCTAGCCAAAGCCGTGCCTGTGCATACTGGCGGGGTTGCACAGCCCCGTTGCTCGACTGGCGAGAGACTAACTGCTTCAAGCGCGCGTGTGCTGGATCGTGTGCGGGTAACGCGATAGTGTGAGGTGGATCTGCGTGCGCGTCAGGACTGTGCTGTGTAGCTGCACTGGTGGTCCAATACATGCATGAGAGGGGACAGGGCAGGTGTCCATGACATGACGTGTGCATGGATGCCAGCATGCCATCACACCATGTGGTAGTTGAGTGATTGAGCGATCGGCCATGGCCCAGATTGCTTGCTGGGCAGTGTGGAGCGAACCTTGTAGGGAAGGGGGCATTGATTTGATGGGGTTTGGATTTGAACAAGGGAGCATAAAATGGATGCAGGCGTGCTGCAGGACGCATGGCTCGAAACCACTGGTGTGCGCAGTGACGCCTGCAACGTTGACATGTGGCTAAGTATCTGCCACTCATGGAAAACTCTGTGCAGTGTTTGCCAGCTGGAACTTATCCGTTTCAGCTGGATCTGTTCCTGAACACATGCTGTATCACCTATGTGCGTGATTTGGTGTGCTGGCTTCGGTGCATGATGGGGTTGCTGCCGTTTTTGTGTGGAGTTCAGCATGTACTTCAACCGTGCACTGGGTCTTGCATTGACTATTTGACTCACACTGCTTGCATAATTGCTCAAAGTTCACCTGATGCAACAACATTTCATTGGGATCTTTCGCAGCTATCCTACACACAAGTCCTTGCATAGGTTGCAGGATGACATCCACTGGTGCATGCTTTGCATGCGATGATGAAAGATGATGAGAGATATAAGCTCGTGTAACGACAATGAAGCAATGATGGACCATCCCCCCTCCTGCATGCAGCTGGCAGTTCAGTAAGTTCACACACAGCCCGTCATGCCAGGGAAAATCTGGGGCGTGCAGCACTCTAGATGAGCCACACTGGGGGTGTGGGTCAACGTCAGACATTTCAAGTTCATGTTCACGACATTTGGGTAGGCAGTACTGCTGCCACAACAACTTGTCACGTGAAATAACAACTGGCACAAATACACCCTCAGCTTTGGACCGAGTAGCACGATGTGCGACCTGCCCGGCCATCCAACAGCTGCTGCAATGAACCCGCACAGCTCGCCGTGTCACTGTCCGTGGTTGTGCTCATGTGCGTGCCCACTCGTCGCGGTGATTGCGACTTCCAGGGATGACCGCACAGTGTGCGGCCTGCTACCTGGGGAGCCCTCATCCCCGTCCGATGTGTGATACGAGCGCTGCCAATGTGCCTCAGCGGCAGTCCCAGCTGCCCAATCACCAGCAGAGCTCCCACTACTCCCACTGCCATTGTGTCGCAGGTGACCCCGCAACGCCGCCACATGCCGCGCAGCAGCCGCCTCATCCACCATGCTGACATGTATATGCGGCACAGGCTGTGTCTGCCCAGCCACTCCCTTAGCCTTCACAGCCACAACCTCCTCTGTGCTATGCCTCCCATGCCCGCCGGGACATAGGTCCGCTGGTGCCAGCGCCCCAGGATCTGTCCATGGCACAGCTGTGTAGCCATTTGGGCCATGTCGCTGCTTGCCGCTGGTTTTGGGGGACGTGGGCACCTTGGCAGGGGCCACATCCTCGTCATCACTGCCACCCGCACCACCCAGAGCCACTGCGATCACACCCAACATCACACACACACCTCCAGCTATTGACACCAGGTTGGTGGACTGCTTGAGGATGGTGAGTTGCCACACGTAGCTGAACAGCACCTGCAGCACATTGATAGCTGAGCCGCGCGTGGCCGTCATCAGCTGGAACCCGCGGTTCAGCAGGATTTGGCCGGCAAACTGTGCAGCTGCAATGGACAGCAGCATGGCCACTTGCATCTGGGTGGGCCGCTGAGGCAGGTGGGGGTAGCCGGCCAGTAGGGGTACGCTGGTGATGACCAGCACTGCCATGTGGTACCACCATGTGATGGTGAGGGTGGAGGAGCATGTGCCACGCAGCATGCGCACTGCCACGAATGCTGCCGCGTTGCAGGTGGCGGCTGCAGTGGCCATGACCATGCCACCCGTGTGCGGGCTGCCCATGCGGTGCTGCATGCAGTCTGGTTGTGTGACGAGGAAGACGCCGAGCACCTACGCACAGGCCAGCAGCAGCAACCAGTGTTGAGCCGCACCACGCTCTGTTGCCAAAGCTAAACTATGATGAACGCTTTGTAACAGGGTCACAAGTCAGCATTGCAAACAGCGGCACAGATTGTTCACTAAGTACTGCTTGTGGTGATGCATCCTTACCGTGAGTGCGCATCCCACCACGGCGCTGACGCCGAGGTTGTTGCCATGCACAGTCCATTCCAACACAGCCGCAATGACCTGCAAGGGGTATGGTAAACCACAGCAGCAAGCAGGGCTTTGTTATGGGGCGCCAAACGCATGCCACACATGCACGCACGTGGTCCAGGCATCTCAGGCTGTCAGTTGGCTCACCGGGCTGCAGAAGAACAAGGTGACAGCATCCTTTAATTCAAGCAGCTCCACTGAGAAGTAGTAGAGCGCCAACGAGGCTGCACCGAGCACGCCCTGCAGATTACACGCGCATTATGTTGTGTGCATCTGTCAAGACAGGTTGGACGCACAAGGCACGCCCAGTACATGACGGAACAGGGCCCTCAAAGGGTGCTGCTGCAGTGCATGTGCCGGGTGAACACATCAGCACCCAGTGGCAGGCACACGCCGCATGCATGCCGCAAGCCCCACCCTCAGCACGATGAGCATGCGTCCGCTGGGAGACTCCAGCGTGAAAGGCACCCCAGTGCGCTGCATCAAGTAGGTGGTCACGGCCCAGCAAACTAGGCTGGGCACGAAGGCCACCTCGAACGCTGGTAGGGGCTGGCCAGTTGTCTCCAGCACTTTGACCACAAGCGTAGACAGGCTAAAAAGCAACGCTGCCAATGCGATGCACGTGAACCCGCTGCGCCAGAACGCACGTCTCAACATGATGTAGCGCTCAGTCATCTCCACGCGCGTCCAACTGCGCGACTATGGATATGCACTGTTTCAAGCTATGTTGTGTGCTGTCCAACAAGCACTCTCAAGTCGGCTCAAAGAAACCATGGTTCTGAAGTGGGCGTGTGCTGGTCGTGAGCCCACAGAATGTGAACAGTGCAACCAATGCACAGGACAGATGGGATGCAGAGGTGGCCTTGTTGTGCCGGTCACAGTGTACAGCAGTTGCATATATTGTTGCAATATTGTTGCATATATTCATGAGGCTATCTGTGCACGCACGGCTCCATCTTTTGAACAGTCTGCAGGATGCCATGACAGGGAAGTATGGTTAACTGGCTGTGCTCTTTGCACAGCAGCACTGTTACAGAAGTGAATGGTTCAGCCTGATAAGATTATACATAGTCCGCACATGCGCCCACACATGGTGCATCATGCGTTACAGAGCTAAGTGGTACTGCACCACGATGCCGCTGTTTCAATGGTGAGAGGCCAGCATCTCCACAGCACCTTTGAAAGCAACGAGAGTTTTGATGCTGGGCACAAGCATGCGCACCCATCATCCACGTGCACATACATGCAGTCATGCACATGCTGCATCGTGCTGAAACGTGGAAGCAATGAACACGAACAATCTCAATCAGCCCTACCAGCGCTTTCCCACACCGTAAGCAGCTGATTTCATGGCTATGTGCTGTGCCCCCTCCCTGTGGGGTACACATCTCCTGCAAGCATGGCTGTGTGCTATGATGCTGCAGAGATCTCAGCATGATTTGAGCAGATAGACCACCCATCGTAGTCCAGCATTTGAACAACATACAACTGAGCTACGTGCAAGAACTCATGCATTAAACATGCTCACATAGTGCTGCCTTACCTGCTGCCACCTGTCCTGGGGGCACCTGCAGCCCTCCCCCTCTGAAGCACTCTTGAAGTTACAGCCATATGATTATTGGTTGCCCAAGGTCAAGGCCATTCAGCCTGTGCGTGCAGTCAGCGCTGGTTGCTTCACGATATGCACGATGGTGTCCAAGGTTTAAACACGCTCAGATCTCAAGGGTGCGCATATGCATCATTCCCAGCCAGTACAAGCACGCAGAGTGCTCTGTGTACTGCTCAATCATGCATTGGGATCAACGTTCTGCAGTGATCGCAGTCCTGCAGTGATCGCAGTCTTATTCCCCGTACGTACGCCGCACATGCTTCCATGATGAGGCCCCCGTGCAGAAGAAGCCTCCAGCTACTTAAAGCCAGTTGGGGCAGTGGGATGCAGGTGTGCTGCGCAGCGTACGCATGTGATCCGCTGACTTCCAAAATCACTGATGACCAATGAACCATAAAATTTATTCATCTAGTTACGTTCGCAAGCAATGCTACCGGCTTACGCCAGTGCTTAAGCTGCCGGTGTCCGCAAACCTGTGTCCGCAATCCATACCACAATCGCATCGACGCAGTTGCAGCACCATGGACGCAGTTAGGCAAACAGTGAACAAACCTGCTAGAGGTGGCGTGTCCTTTATTGCACTGCTGCTGATCGGGAGCACACTACTTCTGTCCTGCCGGCTTGTTGCGGAGGCAGCCGGAACACAGAACATCGACTGGCAATGGCGCAAAGGTGTGAAACAGCGCTGGCGGGGGGCTGCCTCCGTTCATTCTGTGCTGCACAACAGCAGGCTGCTGGTCACCTTCGCACACGCGGCTATTTAGCATTGCTGCCATTCTTGATCGTCAGGTCGAGCATCATACTTCGGAGACGACCAATGGTACGTATTGGTGGTCGGTGTCCTCCAGCCAAGGCTTCGGCAAGCACAAGCATTGCGGCGGACAATGCAGAACTGACGCTGGCTCAGCTGACTCTCCGCCTGGCGTCTTCACGCTTGCTGCCGTGATTTTGTGGTTGTTTGGGTGCACATGTGCACCTTGGACTCCTTCCGAACGCAACCTGACACGCATCGCACCTTGCTTGAATGGCGCTCTGGTTTCAGGACAATCCACATAGGAGGCTGCAACTACGGGTACTTGTGGAAGGATGAGGGCTTCAAGTACCCCGAGAACGGGTGGGATGTTGCGGCGCTTGCTGATGTGCACCCTGAGTACGTGGACTCCTGCGGTGCGTGCTACGAAGTCAAGTGCGATCCGGCATGGACTCAGGACAACTATGGTAAGTGGTGCATTGGACTGTTGCTGTGATGTCTGCAACGTCCTGGCAGGCATCATGGCCGACCGACATCCCATGCGCGCCTGTAGGTGGCAAGTTTGACCGCACTTCGGCATGCTACGACTCTTCTGCCTCGCTGGTGGTGCGCATCGTCGATACCTGCCAGTGCACCTACGCACCCAACTACTACTCCAACAAGCGCTGGTAGGGTTGACTGAAGTTGCTGCTCCAAACGATTCCTGCAGCGCAGCACGTGCAGCGTTGGCAGCGAGTGCTGCATGGGCTCAGGTATTTGGGTGGGTGCTTGGCCCACTGTCCTGGAATTGTTGCCATGCAGGTGCTGCGGAGATGTTGACCACTTCGACCTGTCCAAGTGGTCCTTTGAGAAGCTGGGCGAGCTACGCTGGGGTGTACTGGCGCTGCAGTACCGTCCAGTACCCTGTGACTACGTGCCCCCGCGCATTGCGCAGCCACTCGCAAACCCCAGTCCTGACGTCCCGCCATATCCACCAGCAGGTGCACAGCATGTGACACGCGACTGGCCCGAGCTCAGGAGCGGTGTGCAGACACGCATCGTGTTTGAGGATAGCTTGCAGAATGGTTTTTATGACAGTAGCTGGAACGCGTGGATGCAGGTGTGGCATTGGGGCGCACTCGATCACGCTCGCTCACAGGCTGTATGTCGTGCATCATTGAAACCGCTGATACGCCTTGCCCTGGCCCCAAAGCCACGCATCATTTGGCTTGTCTTGATAAGCAGCTTAACTGTCCAGATGCTTGGGCCTTGTCACCTTGCAGCCCCTTCAAGATTCAAAGACCTCAGGCATGCTCGGCGGACCAGGCCTTAACGCGCGCATCTCAAACAATGTGAGCAGTGTGTCCTGCCCAGCCACCAGTTCTGCTTTCTTTAAAAGCAACAGGCCTCAGCAGCCGGACCTGTTGCCCACTTGCTGCCTGCCCATGTTTGCACTGCAGGGCGCTTTGGCGCTGACAGCTTGGAACGGCGTATTTCAGAACACTGTGATGCTCGAGTTCTGGACATATGTTGGTAAGCATGCCTGCCGTTTGTTTGCTTGTGCAGCATGGCCGCGGCACTCATGGTGTGTCAAGGCCCTCGAAAATGAGTTTTTGCATGTGAACATCGTATGCACCTCTAGGAACACTGGCCTGGGACGGCAGTGCTTCCAACGTCCCAGACATCACCATCAACATTGGTGGCAACAAGGGTGGCTGCAAGCCCGTCCGCATCATGTCCCTCAAGCCAGTCATGTTTCAGCCACGCTGCCTCCCGTACTGCACTGACTACTGGTGGGGCTACAAGATTTACCTGCCGGTGGGTGGTGCGAGATAATGTACTGGGTCCAGCTGCTGCGGTCGCAAACGCAGGTACTGTAGCACACAACACTGGTGCAACACTGATGAGGACAGGTTTTGCACCATGGGTCCGGGCAATGAGCTGGGAGGGCCATGCACCCTGAGATGGACAGCGCCCACACCACCCACCCCAAGCTATGTGACAGGTTTTGAACCTGCTTGCTGCTGCTCCACGCAGATCTTTGCTGGCTGGGACGTCAGCACCGTCATCAACAACCCCAGCTCGTTCAGTGGCTGCGGCGGCAATTCTGTGTGGGACTTGAACAGGATCGAGTTCAGACACGATGGCTATGGAGGGCTGGGCGACAAGTGGGTCTCGCTGGACCACATCTTCCTGGGCTGAGCACAGAGTGGGGCCTGCAACAACAGATTTGGATTTTTGTCACTTTGACATGGAAACAAGCAACAACAGCTCAGTTGGTTGCAGGGTGAGCTGCTACATAGGCAATGATATGATGACTGAACCACAATAAACTTCTGCGTTGCCTGATCTTGTCATGGATTTTTATGCCCAGTGCAGCACTGGTTTGGGACTTACGAATGGTATGAACCTCATCTGGCCACTCCGCCTTGTGTACTGCAATGGTCCGACATCTTTGCAAGCTGTGACCCTTCAAGGTGAACAGTCTTTATGAGGCTCATGTAAATAGCGCACGGCCAGCAGGCCTGCATATGAGCATGGATCAGCACCGTCTTACAACAATGCTGACTGGCGCGCTGGTTCTGGCCATCACGGTCATCACAGTTTGAATGAACTTCTCTACAACTCTCCATCCATGTGTACATGGCATCTGAAAAAACGTGCCGTGACTGTGTTAAAAGCACATGAGCCCAAATGGCCAGTAAATTGAAGTCACCAAGACACTGGCTGTAATGTGCATGCAGATGCCATGCACCAGCAAAGTGTGAATCCCCACCCTTCAGAGATACGCCCTTGCAGCCACACGGCCTCCCACCAAACCATGCCATCACGCTGCTTAGTGTGCGAATCTTGCCACAGCCCCAATGTCGGCATGCTGCCCAGCCTTGCAAGAATTAAAGCAGCTGGCTGACAATCCTTCACATGCTCAAATGTTTGAACAAGCCATTCCTTCGGCTTGGCACCGATAGGCCACAAATTGCGGCATCCATGGACACACCAATGCTCAGAAGTTCAGCAGCAAGTGCTCGACACCTTGCGGCTGCAGCTGTGCCGTCACTGCCGTGCACATATCCTTTTGGCCACACATCAGCACACCTGCATGGACAACCAGAGTTGTGGGTTGCATAGTGGATCCATGTGACGTGCTACAATCAATAGGCAGGAGGCTGTAAATGTGCAGAGTAATAAAGTGCGTCTGCGATGGAGGCTGGATGACATAATGCGCCTCCCATGGTCACAGCAGCATCCCAGGCCCCACACGGCTGAAGTGATCTGTCGATCAGGCAGGGATGCACAAGTGCCGAGCTCAAGCCTGCCAGCCTCACCTGTGCCTTTGGGGTTGGCCAGTGGCCCCTCAGCCGCCAGGGCATCCTGCACATACTTGACCGGTCCGCCCTTCGAGCTGTGCACCTGCAATTCGTCGTGCGCGACGCGCGGCAGTGGCTTACATTGTGACAGAGTGGTGTGGTCTCAGGGCGAGGCTGCACCAGGTTCACTTCCGCCAACATTCATATGAACACCTGCACCTTGCCTGGGTATGCTGCAAATGTGCACCGCAGAGATGGCGGGCTTGCCGCGTAGACTCACCAAACAAGGCATGCACAGACTGCGCACTATGATGAGGATGCATGCCAGCATATGCCTGCAGCTGCCATCATCTCCCACCGCACCTGCACCACCTTGACCCCCAGTGCAGACCAGGTAGGAATGAGATCATGGTAGGCAGTGGCATCCGTGCTGCGCGTGCCATAGTACAGCTTGACCTCCTTGCGCTTGGACAGCTCCAACGCGCCGCTCTCAATCACAGCCTGTGGAAAAGGATAATTGTGTGCGCAAAAGTATGGTGCAGCAGCGGCCCTGCTGCATCGAGTCCAACACAGAGGCCAGAGGAGTGCACAGCAGAAATGCAGTGAAGGGCAGCCAACAGGAGCATGAGGGGCTTCAAGGAGGCATGAGCAGGCCCGGGTGCGGCCCTACCTTGATGGGGCTGATGCCTGACCCGGTTGCAAACAGCAGCACAGTGGGGTACTCAGCAGGAGGGATCTTGTCCACCGGGAACCCTTTGCCTTGCACCGGTGACACGAGCAGCTCGCCTCCGGCTGACAGGTTGCACAGCGCCTCAGCCGCGCCCCCTGGCACCTTCTTCACCAGCAGCTCAATCACGCCTGAGTTGTTGATGTCAGGTGGGGACGCGATGGCGAAGAAGCCGGGCTTGGAGTCAGCGCCCACCTTGGCCTGTGATGCACATAGGTGTGCACATGGCATGTGTGGGCGCACATCAAGTGCTGGAGTGTGCAGAGCCGTTGGGGAGATGGAATCCTACAACCAAGCTGCAAAGCATCCGGAGGCCAGATGCAAGCGTGGAATGCATGCGTGCCGGCTCACTGAAGCCCAACACCCAGTGACACGCGCATCAAGTCCCCTAACACACACAGATCTGCTGTCCTGCAGCCTGCCCGTATTCTCCAGGCATGCGGCTGTGCAATGCCAAGTGCACACACCTGGATGAACTGGCCAGGCTTGGTGTAGCCAGCAGCCAGACTGCCCACATCCACTAGCAGCTGATGCAGCCCAGGTGCAGACTGCTTGTTCTGCAGGATCTTAGCTGCGAGTGCATTAGCAGTGCACACAGACAGGCTCTACGAGACACGCAGGAGTGGGCACGAATGGTAACGTTCAGAGCTACACCGAGCAAATCCTGATGCGCGGTACCCTGCACGGCTGTCCAGGAGGTCTGCCCATGCGATCTTGTGCGCACACGTGTCCAGCTGCACACACCTGTCTTGAACTCGACAGGTGCACCCCAGTTTGCACGCACAGCCACAGTCGGCTTGCGGCTGCGGCTGGTGCGCACATGCAGGTCCCTGCAAACAGTATGTTTGCATGATGCAAAGTACGGTGTTAGTGCAGATTGTGCATGCTGTACCTGTTTGCCATGATGCATGGCTGTGGCCTCACCACCCTACCTGCCTGCCGACGCAAATGGCCGCTCATAGGCGCAAGCTACGACCACGTGGTGCTGCAAGTGGCTCTGCACTGGCCGGGACAACGTTGGACGGTTGGCTGTGCGCAACAGCTTGTGCGCGGGTGGAACTGGCCAGGAGGCACTACGCTGCAGCTGAGATGTCTGGAGCAGCATCGCGGCGACCCTTCATTCACCACCCAGAAACACACATCGGTGATTGATGGCGAGGTAGCCCAGGCTGCTGAAATACAGCCTTCCTTACCTAAAGGAGAGCCTCGTTCTTGCGAATGCTAAAAGTGTCCCTAAGAGGGTCTTCCCTCCTACCCCCCAAGCCCAGCGGCTTGTGCTTGCACTGAATAAGGTGATGCAGGTCGGAGGCGCTGTCCTGTGATCCTGATACAAATTTCCGGGCCTCACTTCCTCACTCGAAACCAATAGAGCCTTTGTGACCCCCAGTCTAGGCACTGAGCATACCGTGCGCGTGGATAGTAATGGGCTCTCAAGAAGCAGGACCCAGTGGAACACCAAGCTATCAGGACCAGTTCCGGCCAGATGACCCAGACCTTCTGCAGCGTGTGTTTGGGGGAGGGCCAGGCGCTGCTGCTGTCCCAGCCAGCACCAGGTGTGTGGCAGCAGCATGTGTACATCTGCAGCATGCGCATGGCGGTCATGCAGGTCAACGCAGCGTGGTACCGTCCTGCTGCAGGAATGAGGCATACCGGCGATGTGCCAGCCAAGTGGTGGCACTGGTCAAGTGTGTAGATGAGCACCCCGGCCCCTCTTGGTACTGGTCATGTGGGGAGACATACGTGGCCCTGCAGGTGCGGATGCTGCATGCTGATGGCAGCCTGCTGCATGCCGATGGTGGCAGCACAATCCATGCAGCACAGTGTCTGCATGTTGTTCCCATACCTCACTGGGCGTATTCAGTACACCGTACTTGTTGCTTGCGTGCAGAAGTGCTATGATGCGCAGCAGCCTCGCTACACCACCAGCATACAGAGCATGTGGCGGCACATGAAGGAGAACGCGACAGTGCGATGGGAGCGGTTGCAGTGGTGGTGGGAAGACATCATGGGGTCGGGGCGTGGTTGACGCACTGGCTGTGCAGCTGTTGGATGCTTGCAGGGATCTGTGCACCTGGGGACATCGTAGCTGGGAGTTTGATTTGGGCATTTGAAAAGCATAGTCAGTCTTATTACCATAGCCGCATGGGTTTGAGCTGATTCTTTTCATGATTCTTTTGTGAGGGATCTGGTTACACGCTTACATGTCTCAACTTCCTGAGCAGGGCCAACCATGTGCGGCCAGCTTGCATTGCCAGCATATCTGCACCCAGTCATCACTTGCAGACTGTGGCTGGATTAACAGTAGTGTATTCGAATGTACGATTGGGCAACCTCGATTATGGACCTTGCATATCAGGACCTGTACAAATGAAAACAAGACGTTTGGGCAGGTGCAATATTCACAGCACTGCCATGCAGAACAGAGCACGAAATGCAAACTATCATCTTCCCAGCAAAGGAGAGGGAAGGAAGGAAAACAAACATACGGTACATGGTGCTTAGTCCAACTCGCTAGCAGTCTAAGCTTCTCAATGGGAGCTGCATACATGGTTTGTCACGATCATGTCACGATCAGCAAGTGGAACAGTATACGATCGATCTCTCAACAACACTTGGCATAGAAAGCCTGGTGCGTGTGGTACACATGCCTATGTCCTTCACTCATCATCGCTGCCTCCTCACTCGTCATCGCTGTCCAGGGCAATGCCAGCTCCATAGCTGGTCGCAAACAGGACATGAGGATCCGGTGGCGCCAGTGCGCGCCCCTGTGGCACTGCGACTGGCGATGCCACAGGCACCACCACACACACAGGCGAGCATGGCGTGGCCGCCAGCGCCACACACGCGCCGTACGTGTATGGCAGGGCACACACAGGCGGAGGGCTGGCTGATAAGGTGCGCAAGGTCGCAACCACGCCGCCCATCAGCGCGCCAGGGCTGCCGGCAGTGCTGCTGCGTGCGCTGCGGGGTGCAGCCGCCTGCGCGGCCTTGAATGCCGCAATCTCCTCCTCTGTCAGGTGGCTGCCCTCAAGCCCCTCGCCATCACTTTCGTCCTCAGAAGACCAGCCCAGGGCGCGCATGAATGCTTCCTCAGCCTCAGGAGTTGGCAGGCCGCGTGCAGACAGGGGGTTTGCCCCCACCTGCACCTCATCCGCATGTTGTGGCAGTGCTGCCGCGGCTGCATCGCTCCTGGCAGATGCCTCAGGCTCAAGGCACTGGCCGCTGCAGCTGCTGCCCCTGCTGCTGCTAGCATCCCGGCTGTTGACGGACGTGGTGTGCGCAGTGATGGCTGCACCGCTGCTGATCACCTTGCGCTGCGGCGCTGACAGCACCAGCATGCCGCTGCTGCCACCTTCCTGCTGCTGCTGCTTGGCCGCAGTCGGGAGCGCGGTCCGCAGGGGGGTGAGGGGTACCATGCCAGGGACCGGGACAGCAGTGGCTATGCGGCCAGAGCCGGAGGGCTTAGCACTGCTGAGGCTGCTGCTGCGCCCTGAGCTGCGGCCGTCCAGCACGTCGCTGTTCGACCTCTTTGCTGCCACCAGCGGGATGAGGACCCGGGACTGGCGCACCTCCAGCTCCTCTCTGAGCTTGCTGTCCACCGCACACCTGGCCGTACCGCCTGTGGGCTCACACCCCCGCTGCCCATCTGTGCCCACCCCAGCTGCTGCTACTTCACGCCACCCAAGCTGCTGCAGGTGGCTTGCGTGAGATGTGGTAGCCGCAGGTGCACCCCGGTCGGGCGAGCTCTGCACACTGCCTGTGCTGCTACGAGGCTGCTGCTGCTGCTGCTGTGGTGGGGGTGGCGGGGGCGCGGGCACATCAGCCAGGGCGGAGGTCCAACCCTTGGTGGCCACAGACTCCAGGAAGCCCGGTTTATATGGCGCCTCGCGCGCTTTGTAGGCCCCGAGATCATGAGATAGGCCCCGTTGCAAGTCCCCATGCTTGGATCCCCAGGGACCCCTGGGCTCGTGGTGTGTGCTCCAGCCTGTGTGCCCTGGACGCTGCCAGGTGTGGCCCTGTGTGTGCAAGGTACACAAGGATTTCAGGCGCATGGTTCACATCAGCAGCGTGCAGCGTGTGGTTGATACGGGTCCAACATATCTACCCGCACGTATCAAGCATGCAGGGAGAGACAGTAGCTTGCGCTGGGCAGCTGCAAGGGCACACCTGCCGGTTCCGCGTGTCGTACTCCTCGTTCCATCGTGTGCTTTCGTGCTTGTGCACGGCCCAAGAGTTACTGCTCCCCTCCTGCCCTTGCCTGCTGCCCCAGCCATGGCGGACAGGAGATGCGTCATCTCCAGCATCACCTGTGGCCCTGCGCCACGTACGCTCTGCCGGTGGGGAAGTGTAGCGCATGGCGCCAGATGCGACCGTGCCTGAGCGCCATGAGGGCCATGCTTCATGGCCTGCAGCAGGAGCAGCTGCAGTGGCAGCCCCCTTGGACACTTTGCTGTTCTGGTCCTGGGAGCCTGCGTAGAGAAGGACAGCACAACAAGTGTCCAGCACCAGCACACGGGTGTGGTGAGAAGGAAGCCAACACTGCTCGGGCAATCGTCTGGTCCAAACCAACCTTTCAGGCTCCTGAGCCAATGCGGCGCAAAGGTCGTTCCTGCCGGTCCATCCATGAACCGGGACACGAGGCCACGGGGGTTTTGAGGCTCCCGACTGCAGAAGTTGAAGCTGTAAGCGCGCCTCTGACTCCCGCAAACCTTTAAACGCCTTAGGCTCAAACACAGAGGAGAAAAAACAAGAGCAAAAAATCTATGGCAGGGCCTGCCAACACCAAACCCAATATATCGGAACAGATCAGCCGCTTGAATTGTTATGCGCGCCTGAGGACGCTGGGGCCAGGCAGGAAGACTTGTGACCAGTTAAACAGGTCTTATTGTGGGAGTTCCGGTCGACGCATGTGCATTACACGCCTGTGAATTGGGGTTTTTGGCGTGCAAAGAGGAGCGCAAATCAAGCAAATCACACCCTGTGGAATTTGGTTGCACTGACTTGTGCAGCATCAGACCATTCAATTAGTGCCTGTTGATGGCGCACAGCGCCGGCGTGATGCGTGCGCGCATGGTGCACGTGGCATGGCTGGAGCATGGCTCATAATCCATTACATGGTCGACTCAATTTCTGCTTTGAAGTTGCCCAGCAGCCACAAGGTTTGCCCATGTTCCAGGGCACCCGCATGAGAAACAACAAGCTGTGCCAGCTGTGCATAAATGCAGCACTACAGGCCCTGACCTGGATCACACGCTGTGTCATGACCCTGCACCTGCAATAAAATACATACTGATCTGATCCCGTTCAGTTATGTTCCAAGCACATGTCGCTGTACAAGGATCCGTGGATGTACCATGAACCTGTCCTCCTGACGTCTGCACGCAGTTGGTGCCCTGCGCCGTTATCCCTTCCCGTGTGTGTGCGTCCTGCACTCGTTGCACACGCCATCACTTCTTGCCCTTGCTCTTGCTCCCCTTCTCGTCCACCTCTGGTGCAGGGGCAGGTGCAGCAAGCTCAGGTGCAGGTGCAGGTGCAAAGTACTTCTTTGCTGCCTCCAGCACAGGGAAGAACACAAAGCCACCCATGGAGATCCAGATGAGGCGTGGCTGCCACCCCTTGAGGAACGCGGACAATCCCTCCTCACGTGCGATCTGCGCAATGTGTGATATGGAGGTTCTGAAAAGCTTGAGCAGGAGCAGTCGACATGTTTACGAGGCCGCCACAGCTTGCAAGCGGATGGCGTTTTCAATCGCTGTGCACCCCTTCCTGCCATAACTCCTTTCCACGCGACCACAACAGTGCACACCACCTGCGCAATGCGCACGCACATGAACAGCATGCTTCCCTCACCTGGTATGTGGCATCAATAAGGTTCTTGTACCGCCCATTCGCGCCCTGCACCATGAGCCGCGTCTTGAGCACATCCAGCGGGGTGGTCACCAGGCCAGTGAAACCACCTGCGATGGCACCAATGACTGAAGTCTCCTGAGGCTGCAGCTCCTTACGCCCTAGGTACGCCTGCGCCGCCTTCTTCATCTGTGTTGTGTTGCACGTTTGCAAGCACAGTAGCACACGCGCCAGGTCAGGGCCGGATCAGCCGCAAGGCTGTGACATAGTTTCGGCTAGGCATGCATGCCAAACTGCGTTGACATTGAACTCTGTATGTGCTTGATGCGCATGGCTGCACCCGTGCCCACCTGCTCGTACGCCACGAACTCGATGGCATCAAATGGCAAGTCGCGCAGCATGAAAGCCCCATAGCCCGCATACAGGCCTCGCACACCCTCCTTGCTCAAGATTGAACCAATCTGCATATCGCATGCCGGACACAGTACAATGGAGGACCGGAATTGTTTGTGGGCAAGCCATGGGTCCAGGCATGGGCTGCACATGCATGGTCCAATGGGGATAGAATTGTAACATGTCACACTGCCGCCACAGGCAGTCAGGCACCAGTGCCCTTCACAGCCAAATGCACATGCCTTGACACTGCTTCGCCCAAAAACGCAGGCACTGGCAGGAGTAACCCACCGCGCCAACTGCGGTTGCAAACTCCTTGGTCTGTAGCCGCTGCTTCACCACCTCGGTGGGCACGCGCACAAGGGATGATGCTGTGCCGGCAGCCGCGCCCGCAAAGACCGCCCCCAGGAATTGCTGCATGAAGAAACGGAGCAGAGCGGCCAGCAAGTTCATGGTGTTGCGCAACCGACACGGGGCCTCAGCCCAGGCAGTGAGCAGCTAGCCCACCGCAGAGATTCCAGAGAACAGTCCAACGTGGCTCATACAGATAGAATGCTGTGAGCTTCAGATTTACTCACTGGTTGCCTTTTGTCTGGCTCTCAGCTGCTGCACGCACCTGGTCCTGACTCACGCTCGCCTCCACGGCCTTCTTCACTGGCTCGTACACTGAGATGAAGATGGCGGAGGCCGGGGCCACGCCAGCCAGGTTGCCCCACACGCCTGCATTACAACCACACTGGACAGTGCTTGTGACTTGACAGTCTATGCGCACACGCTGCAGCTTGCGTGCCGGTGCATACAGGTAGACTGTGCCATGGTGCAGGAACACAGGTGCAGCACCCCACAGCATGCACAATCAATCACGAGATTCACGACCAGAGCATTTGTGCACACCTGCGTACAGCGCGCGGCCGCCGCCCTGCTGGATGAGCGCCTTGATGCCACCACCACCAATCATGGCTTGCAGGCGTGTCTTGATGGTGTCAATCGGGTAGAGCGCTGCAGCCAGGTGACGGTTGATGTGCTAACTTGCTCAAGCGCACGGCTGCCGAACATGTGCATTTCCACACCGTATGTCAGGATGCGTGTGAAAAATCAGTGCGCGCCATGCCGAAGTGCCATCCCCTGTGCTGTAGCATGGACAGCGCAGCCCCAGATGCAGCTGCTGGGCCACACACCTGCCTCCACGGCACAGCCGGCCGTTGCGCCCGCGGCAAGGTTCCCCAGGGCGATGCGCCATGCAGGTGCGTTCGTGGCTGGCTGCTGCTTCTGAGGCTCTGACGCGGATGCTAGCATGAACAGCGGCACCTTGGCACCTGCGCCAGGTGAGGAGTTTACACAGCAGCGTGACTGGGCACTTGCAGGCAAGATGTGTTCAGCCTGCCATCATGCATGCTGCCATGCAAACGCAGCCTGTACTCACACCCTTCAAAGATGATGGCAAGCGTGGCCTACTTACTGCTGGAGCTCTGATTGGCTGGCGCCGTGCTGCCCACACTGAGGGATGCGAAGGCAGCTGCCCTTCGCTGCTGTGCGGTGGGGAAAAGCGATGCTGGCGCAGCGCCCATCGCGGATGTGCTCATCGATGCTCCGTTCTTATTCTTGCGATTCACCATCCACTTGGTCCTCCTGTTGCTGTGGAGTCCAAACTCCAGGCCGTGCGCATCCCCGTTCCAGGGTAGGGCCTTTTGAGAATGTGAGTCCATTTCATACAGGGTTTCAAAGCTATGACATCGTCGCTGGATCCCACAAAATCCCATCGGTCACGCTTGCCACACTGTTACTGCTGTTTCGGACTTTGTTTTTGTTCCTGTTCTCCTATTGACGTGCCTGCTTTCACTACCAGATACTGCTACTGTGAATTATCGCCATCATGATGTGGCGCGCTGTTTGCATGAGATCAGCTTGCTCCCATGCGAACCTGCAGGCACACAGCTTGCAGGCAACCAAACAAGTGGCATCACCTGTGACGCGCATTCCGGTACGGCGCACAATGGGGCATCAGTGGTTGTTGCACCGTCAGCATGTGGCTGTTGCAGCAAAGGGTGGCGATGCATCCTCCAGCCTGGGACCAACAGCTGATGCGGAACCAGCAGGCCAGCCTGATGCCAGAGGCCAAACACACGGCCAAGCTCTGCTTGCTGAGCAGCCGGTCGGCTGGGTACTGACAGACAGTGCGAAGGCACTGATGGGAGCAGCACAGCGGGAGGCAGCAGGCATGGGGCATGCCAGCATCCAGCCAGCACACTTGCTGCTGGCGGCACTAGTGCTCGTGCAACAGTCTCCACTGGCTACAGGCAGGCAGCAGGGCCAGCGCCACAGCAGGAGGCGGGGTACCAGCTCTGTGGATGAGAGCAGCCTGGTGCTGGCCGAGGCGCTCACGCCAGCACTTCTTGGAGCAGATGGGGCGCCGCTGACTATGGAGGAGCTGAGAGCTGTAGTTGCGCAGGCACTGGGTGGCACCATGTCAGACGACCCGCCTGGTGGCCCTGCCTTCATAGGGGACCACTGGCTGGCACCTGGCACACGCAGCCTACTGACCAGTGCTTCCATGTTGGCAGGTGCGGTGCTGTAACCTGTGCAGCAAAGACTGCACACAGCAAGACAGACAGTCCTGGAAACCCAGTTGTCTGTGTATGCAGTGCTGTCCTCGGCATATTGCTCAAGTTTGATGACTTGTCGTGCCATGCAACACGTCCTGCAGACAGCGCCCCCATCGCCCCCACCCACCTGCTGACCGCCATGTCCCACCTGCCCCACCCCACCCCCACCTCCAACGCACTGGCATGGCTGGTGGACACACACGCGCCCCACCCGTACCTCACGTACCGCCAGGTATCTGCACATTGCTCAGTGCCTGAGTGTTCTAATACATCCACAAGCCCCAGATAAACAAACCAAGATCCCATGTGTCATACCTGTGCTGTTCTCGTGTGTCTTGGCTGATGCGTGCAGGTGTTGCAGCCATTGGAAACGCTGGCTGAGGATGCTGCGGCCTCAGCGCAGGGGGCAGCGAGTGCAAGGCGTGATCACACAGCAGGGGGTCAGCTTCAGCAACGCGCCCTGAGCAGTATTGGTTGGTTGTCAGATGTAGACTGGCCCTTGAAGACGTCCCTGCTCACCACATCTGCCCTGCTGGGCAGGCATCCCCCAAGTGAGACGTGCCATGGCGCTACCGGTGATGAGTATCGGGACCTGGGTTACTACCTGTTTTTCAGCAACGCAGCGTCTGGCCGGCGCACTCTGCCCAGCAGGCAGCAGGCCAGGCAGCTGCTGGCAGCTGCTGAGCAGCTGGGGTACAAAACTCTGCCTGTCACGGATATCATACAGTGCTGCCAGGCCCTGCTGTCGATGCCAGACTTCACGCTGCAAGATGCGAGCCTGTGCCTTCCACGCCTGCGGCGTGTGACACAGCAGGACATAAACATCAACATCAACAGGAAGGCATTAGTGAGGGGCTACAGCCAGGAGGACAGCCCTAGGCTGCAGCCCATCATCGAGCGGCTGCGCAGCTTCATCCCTGCCATCGAGCAGCTGGCAGCAGCACCAGACCCTGCCAGCCAGCGTTGCGCAGCGCAGCAGATGTGTCAGCTGGGGAGCGCGGTTGTCGGACTGGTGAACAACATCGGGTGGGTGGTGTCTGCGGCCGGCTGCAGAGCCCTGGTGCACGAGACGGTCCAGCTGATCTGCAGCAGCAGCTCAGTACAAGCGCAGGCACACCTGCTGTCCACCATCACCGGCAAGGTGGATGTGCTGCGAGAGGTGCAGGAAGTGCATCCCATGCTGCTGCAGCTGCTGGGGCGTGTGGACCCCACACATCTCTCCGCACCAGCCCAGGTGAGATGCAGTGAAAAACTTGCCAGTTCAGGTCCAGTGTTCAAGTCCTGCCATGGTCAATCCAGAGTTGACAATTCATCCACGTGGCGCAGGTCAGGGGACATGAGGTTGCACACACGCACATGCGCTCTCACCATAGTGCTTCGCACCTGTACGTAGCATACCTCCTCGGCTCACTGGTCCTGTTTGACCCTCCTGGTGCAGGCCACACTGCTGCGCGAGTGTGCAGGGAGCCTCAAGACGCTGACGCCTGAACAGTGCACCAACATCTTGGGGTCCGTGCAGCGCAGCATCAGGAGCCACGCGTGTAGTGCAGCGCAGTTGGTGCATCTGGCAGAGGCACTACAGGAGCTCAGCCCCATCCCACCTGTACTGCCTGATGGCTGGTGGCACACGTACGCAGCACAGGTGTCGGATGTGATGCCGAGCGCTGATGTGGGTGACCTGGTGCAGCTGATGCAGGCGCTGCAGCAGTTGGCACTCGTGCAAGTGCTGCCTCCTGAGGCGGTTGAGCTGCTGGCCCAACCGCTGGCTGCTGCCATCACGTCCATCCTGCCTACCATGAAGTACTCAGAGCAGGTGGCGCAGCTTGCTGAGGCAGCGGTTATCCTGCCCGGCCTGCGGCTTCACATCAAACACCCTGATGTGGCAGCTGCCCTTGCTGCTCACATCGGGGCGCGTGAAGCGGCAGCAAAGGCAGAGGAAGCAGTGGCGGGACTTCAGGATGATGAGGGGGATACAGAAATGACAGAATGGGAGGGTGTGCGCCTGTACCAGGCATGGAGCCTGCTAGCGGTCACCGGTGGCAGCCAAGCCGCCGGCTTGGGGTTGCAGCCTGACATTGTGCCTGCAGCTGTCCCGCAGCCAGCACCTGCGCTGAAGCCAGCTGCAGGCACAGCAGCAGCGCCTACATCCACATCTGCTGCTGGTGCCACTGCAGGCACTCCAGGGGGTGGAGTGAGGCTGTCGGCCACAGCATCCCAAACCGCAGGCGCCGTGCTGAAGGACATGGCTCGTGAGGTGCTGCAGCTGGCTGGCGGCAAGGCTCTGGCACTCAGCAAGGCCGCCACACACAAGCGTGAGGAGGTGCAGCAGCTGCTGAGGCAGCTGGCTGCCAGCAGCAGCAGCCCGCCAAGCCCTGAGGTAGCCGAGCAGCTGCTGGTGTCAATCGCGGTGCACAACCTGCAGCCTACTGACGAGCAGCTCAGGCGGCTGTGGGACACTGTGCGCAGCCATGTGGCGAGCCTGACTGGCGTGCGGCTGGTGCTGGCAAAGTGGTCGCTGCACAAGCTGCAGGTGGTGAGTGTCTTAATAATAATAATAATAACAACACGGCTGCTGAGTGTCTTGCCACCTTTTATCCATGTTGCTGCCTCTGCCAGCCCTCTGACGCACTTTTGACCTTGTGCCGGTACCAAGAATGGTGCGATTCAGGTGGGGAGGACTGCTTGGAAGCATTGGAGCGTTGTGCATGATGCCAGGCATTACTCGCCCACAGGCACCAAGTTTATGCACACACCTGTGACAGGCACATCGCTGTCAATTAATTTTGTACACACAGGAGCAACATGCAGCTGGTGTACTAGATACGTGCTGCGCTATGGTACAGAGCGAGATGTCAACAGCCGACATTGCACTGGTGTTGAGCGTCCTTGTGGACCTGCAAGCTGATGCAGACTCCTCAGCGCGAGCCCGCACACAATCATGGGCACTGTCAGCAGCTACAGCAGCATTGAGTACAACAAGCCTGGACAAGCGCGAGGACCGCATGGCGCTGGCCCAAGTGCTGGCTGCGCTGTACATACTGAATGTGCGGTGTGGCGAGCTGGGTGTTGCCGCTCTCAAGAAGTGCTCAGACGACCAACCGGACGTGCATCTGGCCTTTCTTGCATCCCAACTGCTGCCTGCCTACGGCGCTTACAAGTCAAGGCTGCAATGGAGTGGCATACCATCCTACAGGTTCACGTCATTGGAACGGGACAGCTGTTCTGGAGCTATGGCTGCTGCACTGGCTGCTGGGTGGCTCTTCAACATGCAGGAAGCCAGGCACGAATCCCTGTCAAGCAGCATCATCGACATCGTGCTGGTCCCCCGTGTGGATGCTGCATCAACGAGGCCCGAGGATGCCCCCTGGCTACTGCGCTTGTCAGTGCTGCTGGCGGCGCTGCATGCACGCTCCCGCAACCTTCAGCTGTGGCTTCTCTACATACTGCAAGCCTCGAATGTCATCAGGGTTGCTGCAGCTGCTGAGGGCCTCAGCGAGGAGATGCGTGGAGAGCTGCTCACAGCACACCACAAGCTCAACAAAATCCTTATCGGTGCAGCATGACAGCATGGCTGTGCACATGCTGTGCGTTCCTAGATTGTGTCTGGGGTGGTTCATGTCAGACCATATCCTGGTGAAGCTAACAGCTAAGGTATCCTGCAGGTTGAAACTGGTTGCCGAAGTGTTGTGTGGTTTTGAGATCTTTGATACGAACTTGCGCCTTCATCGATCAAGTGCTTACATGCGAGCTGTTGTAAAACAGGTTGCTGACATCATTGAACCAAATACTGTACAAAACCCCACCGGCCAATCAAATGCAGACTGTTGGTAACACCAGCCACTTGTCAAGATGCAACGAGCCAGTACACAGTAATGACTAAGAGCTGTGGATGTCATCAAACAACCATGTCAATTGTCGAAGTATCTCGCAAACCAGGTCCAAAACACTGCATCTCATGTGCAGGTGTGCCACATGAATGTAGGCACTTGTGCTGCAACAACCCCCACTCCGCTGGAACTGCGCAACAGGAGGACCACCGACGCTTACCCATGGCCCCCCACACCTCAATGTTCTGGCATGCTCTGATGTCATGCAGCAGCGAACAAGAAGGGGTAGAATAGGGGGCGCTCCAATGAGTGAACGCACCCAACCTTCCATGTCAGTGCTGCGGATCAGGGCTACCTCCACCGCTCGGGCCATGTGCGCGCACCCAACTCGATGCTTGCCAAACACCATCACAAACATCACACCACTGCATCAAGAGGCACATCAAACGGGAATGAAATTGGGAGATGAAAAGCCAGGGTGAAATCAGCATGCCACCCAGCCATCTTCATGGGGAAGCAGTGACCCGCTCACATGCGCGCCGCACTGTGCCAATGCTGGTACACACCATCACAGGCCTCACATGACCCCTGCTGTGGGCAGGGCGCACATGGGAAGGCTGTAGGACAGTGCTGGTAGCATTAGCTCAGCAGTGCTATGGGCGCCACTCTCCCAGCAAGCCATGATTTCACCTCAACGCTGCTCCGACAGTATCTCCCAAACTCAGCCCGATATATGATACACAGGCCAGGGTGCCCAGACTGCACAAATATGCAGCACACACAGTCACACATACATGCAGAGGTCCATACCAGCAATCATGGGCAGTTGCACCGTGTTGGGTTCCTGTCACCTGCATCAGCACCAGATGGCGTATGCAACACAGCATGCATGCAGAACCCACCACCCACATCCTTAATGAAGGCTGTGCACGGCCCACTGCATTGAAGCGCAGGTGGATACTTGCACACCTCATGCACCACCCCGCAGCATCACACCTGGCAAGACATCGCACGCCTAGCATGCAGGCATGCCGTCGACACATCCCTTCTGGTGCATGTCACCCCCAGAGCGGCATACAGTGCGAGTCAGAGGCTGAGATTCATGGTTACCTGCCCTGCCCAGCCTTGTCACCACCAACCAGCCCCTGGCATAACCAATGGGATGCGTCATGGGTTGTACCTGAGACATGCTGCGTCATCCAAAAGGATGCTGCAGCTGCATCTCAGGGCAACCGTGTACTGCTGAGGAAGTGCTGGGTCTGCACGCAAACCGCTGCGGCTCCAATACTAAAGCAGCTGCAGGTGCTTGTGATGTGCGCGGCATTCATCATCAAACTCAGCTCCTCTCCCTCCTGCCCCTCCTGATCCATGGTCTGTCACCACCCAGCCCTCACCACTCCTCTCCTCACCCCCTGCCGGTCACTCCCGTCTCTCACTTCTTCCAACCCTTCCCAGGTCCCTCCTTCCAGTCCTGCAGTCACAGGGTTTCGACGTGACCTCTTGATCGCACGCACAGGAAGCATGCATGAGTGGCCAGCAAATGCGCCAGGAACCTGCCATGCATGATGCAATGGCCAGGGCCACAAGCAGCGCAAAGGCCTTTGCGTCACAGGCGGTGATGGTAAGTAGGTAAGTACTTAAAGTAAGTAGGTAAGTACAAAGTAGGTAAGTACCTGTGAGGCCATCTCGTAAGCAGGGCCATCGAACCAGGGCGGCAGCTTCTCCAGACGCACACCGCCCACGCTCGCGTCACCCACCACCACGTCAGCACCTGTGCAGCGGCCAACACATCCCCGGCCAGCACAGCAGTTCAGGAGGGACACGTGTCAAACAGTAGCATCGCGGGTTTAACTGCACAAAGCCGTGTAATGATGATGATTAGTTCAGGAGACTGATGCACCTCCACAGCTGTGTGCAGATGGTAGTGGCTCATACCAACAGGTCACACGAGCGTGCGTGTCTCATAGCAGCAGGTCACACTAACGATCTGGCCGCGCGCACAAAGGAGCTGGCAGAGGGGCTGCACCAGCTGCACAGCACGTGACGCACCATGCGCCAGGGCCAGCAGCACGCCCAGCCGCAGCCGCCCCTCCGTGCTGCACAGCTGCACCAGCAGCGGGTGCTTCCCCTTGGGGCCCCCCACGCTCCCGCTGCCGGCTGAGGTTCGGTGGTGCGGTGCGCGCCGCTCTGACCGCACGCGCCGCCCCTCCTCCTCCACCTCCCGTGCCCCGTGCACATCCGCCTCCGGCCGCCCCTCATCCTCCTCCTCCCACCCCGCCGCTGCCGTGGCCTCACTGCTGCGCGGGGTGTGACCGCGCGGGGAGCGGGCGGGCAGAGGGGAGGGAGAGGGCCGCTTGGTGGGCGGCCCACGAGCTGCCCCTGGCGTAGGCGGCCCGCGCGCAGGCTGCGGTGTGGGGGCCGTGTGAATGTCATCCACGTGCAGCGGCCCCTCCTCTTCCGGGTGCGGCACATCATAGGGGAAGCGCATACACAGGTACGCGTACGCAGGACCCAGCTGGGTGATCACGTCTGCCGCCAGCACCTGGGGCGCAGCCAAGATGTCGGCGTGGGTCGCACCCACCACCTTGTGCAGGAACCTGTGGAGCACAGGAGGACAGGCACGTGTGGCAACCAGGCATGCATGAGCCGGGCGCTGCAGCATAACAAGGAGAAAGGATGACATGCCTGCCTGCCTGCCTTTCCCGGCTTCTGTGCATCTCATTGCAACCACGCAAGCCTGCCTTCCACATGATGCCCCCCCAACCCTGCAACCAAGCACGTCCGCCCCACTGCCTGCCACCTGCCCGCACCCCTGCGCACGCACGTCAGCGTGCGCTGCAGCGACCGCTTGGAGCGCTGCAGCAGCGTGGGGCACGCCACCAGCAGCCCACGCAGCTCTGACTCGCTGAACCCCGCAGCACGCAGCATGCGCAGCTTGGGCACCAGCGACTTGTGCACATCCGTCTGGCATGCATGTACAGTCACACAGTTTCGTCAGGCCAGCAACGGGTGGTGCAAGCCAGGCCACATCCAACAACTTTTGAACTGCACTGCCGTGTTGCGACGCAGACCACATGTGGCCCACCAACGTGCAACAACCCCGCATGTTTGCACTGCTTCTTTGGGCACCTCCCCCACGCCCCACCTGAAAGAAGCCCGGGCACGTCACCAGCGCCATGCCCACGTCCAGCTGCCCCAGCCCCGCGTTGCGCAGCTCCACGATCTGTGGCGCAAATGCAACAGAGCAGCAGCAAGCGTCCAAGGCATTTAACATCCACTGCAGGTCATGGTGCGCAGGAGGAGAGCACAGCCGGACCCAGCAGCAGAGCTGCGCTGTGTTTTGAGCACTGCCGTGCAACAGCCAGAGAACAGAGCTCCTGATTGAAAAGACCCCACCGCTGTGTGTCCCTAGCGATCCGCACATAGCCAGTCAGATGCCACACCAAGGCCCTGCCGCAACCACCAGGAGCACGTGCGTGTGTGTGTGCGTGCTGTGCTCCTAATCCAAGCATGCTGCATCCCGCCCACCTTAGCGTCCACATCAGCTGCGATGGCCGGGTCCAGGATGTACAGCAGCAGCTCAGGGTAGTTGCACACGAGCAGGCGGAACGCCACCTCTGCCGGGGGGGTGTTGGGTGGCGTGGGGAAGTGTGGCCGCCCGGTCCACGCCCCGCTGGCTCCCACACTAGGGCCCTTGCGAGGGGTGCTTTTGCCATGGCCTGCCTTGGCCTGGTGTGCGGCCCCCGCGCTCGCACCTGCACCCGAACCACTGCCCTCATGTGCCGCAAGCTTGGGACTCCCGCGGCGCATACGCTCCCGGCCGCGTGAGGCCAAGTCACCTGTGGGGAGCCCCAGCTCATGGCCCTGCCCCTGCTCCTGGGCCTCCCCTGCCAGCTGGCTCAACAGGTAGTCCTGCATCATCTTCTTGCGGGCCAGCGCGGCCTTGGCAGCAGCCAGCGCAGCATCCAGCGTGCTGCACACGCCCGGCCGCTGCGCGTTGATGCCAGCTGCCCGCGCAAACTCCTCCCACGTCATCAGCTTCTCACTCAACTCCGCGTGGCTGCTGCTGTGGCCGTGAGCGTCTGCGCGGCCAGGGGACGACGGCCGGCTGCTGGTTGGCGGCGGTGGTGCACCAAAGGGGAAGTAGCCTTCAGTGGGGCTGCTGCTGCTGTCAACCGCACTGCTGCCTTCATGGGCAGAGGCAGACCCGGCTGCAGATGAGGCTAGGGTTGGGGGCCCCTCACCTGGCCCATGGTGTGTGCGCCAGGAGCTCTCCAGAAGCATGCGCGTCGCGGCAATCTCCGGGTCCTCGCGCTCCCCTGCCTTATCCACCTCCTCATGCTGCTGCACCCCCATGAGCCCCACAGCGTGGGGCTGTGTGCTGCTCACTGTGGCCGGTTCTCCAGTCTTGTGGGCCAGCCACACAGCGTCGTGGTGCGCAAACAGGTAGCGCATGATGTCCAGTGCGGGCAGCACCTGGGGGTGTGCACAAGGCCAGATGGTGGAGGCGGTGTCGAGCGTCATCAAGCACAGCAGGCATGCAGTACATCGGGCACAGGTGGTGTCTGAAGCTGGCTGAATGATGAACTAGATGACTCAAAGCTGATGAACCACCTGTGCATGATGCCACCTGACTGTTGACCCCCCCCACCCCGATGACATGTATGACATGCACCAGGACGTGCTGGAGTGCGGGCAGCCGACGTGCTGAGCGCACCTGTGTGTCCAGATCAAGGGCCATGAGCTGCGGGAACTCCACCAGCAGTTTGTTACGAATGACCGCGTCCTGTCATGCAGCACGGAAGACACCATGTGGGTGAGCGACAGTTGGGTGCCTCATGCATGCATTCACCATCCGGCCCAGCTGCAAAGAGCAACAATCATCATCAGCATGGTCACGGATGCGTGCACACCTGCATGCCAAAGGTGCGCAGCAAGGCGACAAGCGCGTGTGCGCGCTGTGCAGAGCAGCTGGTCAGAATGGACCCATACTGCACAGGCACGACCAGAGTCATGAGGTGAGCCGCAGGGGGAGCAGTATGAATCATAACCAGCTGTCGCACAGTGCGCAGTCAGGCATGGCGTTGTAAGCCACATGCTGCACCAACATGCGTGCCTGGCTACAGCCGGGAAAGCAGCTCATGCAGGCAAGCCACAGGTGGGACTCGCACCTCCTTGATCAGCCGAGCCACTTGGCACTTGCTGGCGTCCAGCTGTTTGAATAGGCCCATCCTGCACAAGCAGGCGGCAGCATACACAGCACAACACCCGCCATGCTTCACATGTTTGCCTGCTACAACTGCAGCATGCGCTTGCATGTGCTGCCTGCTCAACACTCGAGGCACACAGCACGGTCAACAAGCATGCCACAGCAGAATAGGAACCGATGCAGCGTGGTGTGAAGCCCTGGTTGTGGGCGATGCAAGACCCGGTGGACCAGGTTCTTGGGCTGATGTGGTTGCACGCCATGCGCCCATGGTGCTGAGTCAACTGCCCTTTCCTCTGCATTTCGAAAAAAGCTCACCATGCGTCTAGGTCACAGCTCAGAAGCGCAGGTTGCTTTCGCAGCACGGTCGCAACCTCAAGGGGGTCGCCATCCAGTGCTTGATGCAGACAGTCCACTGCAGCAAGAACAACAGTCTTGTTGTTCGCACTGGAACCCAGCACGCGCTCTGCCTCGTGATAACTCAAGCCCAGCGTAGCTTGAAGCCAGGAGTTGCAAAAGCCCCCTTCTCCCGAGACAGCACGGGGACGAGGAAGATACTTCTTGTCAATGAATCTGCGACCAGATCTTGGAGCTGCTATATGCAGCACCCAGCCTTTGGTGTTGTGTAGGCCCACGCAGAGCCTAGGCCTGGTGCCTAGGCCACATAGAAGACCCATTTCAATGCCGCACCAGCCTAGCTGTCTTTCGTCTCCTGCAGCTCCCTATAACCATGGTCCTCCCTTTGCCATTTGTTGGTGCCGGCGAAGGGGGAAAAGGGGGCTCACCTCTCTCAATCATACATGCTGCCGTGCTTCTTCTTCTCATTGTGCACGTGTTCCTCAAAGCCTCAGGATTCTAAATGCATTCGCATGTTTTGTCCTCTTGCACCTGACGAACACCCAATTCAAACTTGGCTTGAACAGCTGCCGAAAGGATGAATGTAGACATGCTAGCGCGCAATGTAGGAATCAAGGATAACAGCTTGGTCGGGAAGGCGAGGGAGTTGGAGAGGCTGGCGAGTTTGAGGGTGACAGGGGGGCTGGGCCAGGTGAGTGCATCATGCAGATGCAGAGCATGCCGAGGCAGATGAGCGCCTCACATGCTGCAGTAGACACAAGTGCATTCTAACCTCCCGTTCTGTGAACACAGGGTGAGGTGTGCAAGGCTGCAGTGTGCCTGGAGCTGGCATGCACTTCGTGAGTGCCGTCAGTGTGCAGCCTGAATCAATCAGCATGTCACATGAAGAGCATGGCCGTGCAGCCTTCCATTCATTACATGTGCCCCTTCAACGGGGTCACCCTGCAGATGGATGCTTCCACAGGTCAAACCAGTGACTCAAGTGCACGTGTTTGCAGTATCATGCAGCAAGCGTGATGAATCGACCACCTCATGCATGCAGGCTGGGTGCTGTGGAGCGCCCTCCTCGTGAAGCATTTGTGCGCCACAGCTGCTCCACCCCCAAGGTGTATCAAACCACCTACCAGCTGTTGGCACGCGCACTGCAAGTGCAGCCGAAAGTCACGCTCCCGGACCTTGCGCTCGCATTTGATGCCACACACATCATAGAGGTGCGTAGGTGTGCGCAAGCTGGGAAGGCACGTTGCACAGCCTACGTGAATCATGCTCACGGGTGGACCCATGCATGCCGATGGGTTGCCTCTTGCATCTAACAGACTGGTTGCGCCCGATGCATTCCCGTTGCATCCCATGCAACACACCACATCTCGCTGCTCTTAAACCAGATGAGCTGCTGCCACCTCCCTGGCACGTGCAGCCTGTGCGCCAGCTTCAGTTGCTGTACCAGTCACGATTCCGTGAGGAGCTGCAGGAGCAGGCAGCGGCTCGGCCGGCAAGCAGTGCACCTGCAGCCACATGTCCAGCCGAGGCGGATTTCTCCCGCCCTGTGTTTCTGGGTGCAGCGTTCTTCCTGGTCGCAAAACTGCGCAGGGTGAGGTTACTGCGTACAGCTGTCCTTCCCGGGTGCACCATGTGGCGCTGCATGCGCTGAGCATGCCCTACCAGCCAGTATGTTCGGCATCCCAGACGCCTTTCTGTCAGGCAGATCCAACGACGACCTCATCATGTGTTACCTGTGCGCTGCATGCCGACTACGCTAGTGCGCCTTGGTCCAATTCGCAGGTGAAGGTTGAGGTGCGCAAGCTGCAGCAGAAGCTGGGCATCACAGCAGCAGACTTCAACGCAACGTTAGCATCAATGCAGGAGCTGTGTGCGGATGCACTAGAGGCGGCAGCAGTGGCATTCGGCAAGGTGAATCAACTGCGCAGTGCCGCGCTGTAGTTGCTGCTTGCGTGCAGCATGTGCTGCGTTTCATGTACCACTGTTGGACGCACCTAGGTGCTGATGCCTGCCGTTGTAACTGCTGCAATGCACCTGCAGGCAACCAAGGGCAGGAAGGCAGGTGGCAACAAGGCAGAGGCTGGCGAAGATCAAGAAGCCGCTGGAGGGCAGGCAGGCGAAGAGAAGAAGAAGAAACCAGCACGGGCAGCAAGAACAAGCAAGCCCAAGGCACGGAAAGCCCGCAAGGCTATGAAAGGTAGCGATGATGAGGGTGGGGATGAGGCAGATCCTTCAGGGTCAGGGGATGAAGATGAGGAGGGTGCGGACGTTGGGGATGAGGAAGAGGTATACGTGCAGGTCAAGCGTGCAGGCCAGCGGCAGCGAGCAGACGACATCAGGGAGGATGGTGAGGAGGCATCTGGGCAGGCAGCTGGGCGGAAGGCCAGGAAACGCAGGCGAGTGTAAGAAAGGCGCGCGTGGAATAGTGCGCACAACACAGCATGTTGCTGGGACACTGACTGGTTTACATTGGCCGGTATGGGCCTTGCGCCATGTGTCCCAGCACAACGTCCAGCAACATATGTCATAATGCGGTGTGCAGACAGGATGAATGGGCCCCTCAAAATTCCTGACTAAAACTTCCTGATTCACCTCTGCAGCTCATCTGGTTCATCTCTCTCACTCAAGGGTAACATGCTGAAGCTCAGTACTGCTCTCGCACATTCACTCAACGCACGGTTATGCAGCTGGTCCGAAAAGTAATAACTGCACGCACACTCCAGCTTGCTCTCCTTATCATAAAAGAAGCCCTCAACAATTTTCAGCACTCATGTGTCATGGTGCACCACGTCCCAAACTGCACTCATAGTACAGAGCGGGTTGTGTCGCGCTGGCAAGTGCTTAATCATCACGGCGGCCGCCAGCAAACATGCTGAGCAAACGCAGCGCTTCTGTGTAGAACCACACCTGCGCACAGCACACAAGCAGCCACACAAGCTCATGACTGTGCTCATGACTGCTGCCCACGGCACACAGCATCTATAACCCATACATTCTATAGCCAAGCAAAGGGCGTGTTCACATGCTGCACTCACCAGGGTGACCATGAGTGAGAAGCCGCTGTACCACTCAAACCACTTGGGCATGCGCTGGCGCGCAGTTGCCCGGATCATGTCAAAGTCCTGTGGTGAAAGGTTGTGATTGGGCGCAGTTGGCGATGGTAACAACATGCTGCACCACATGCCAGTTGGAACCCCACGACCCAACACCTGTTGTTGCTAATTAAACACAGCTGGCTTTGCATGTACTGCCGAGGTGTTCAAGGGGGTCTGTAAAAACTGCAGTAATCATAGCCACACAAGTTGCACAGCACTGTAGCAGTGCACGCACCAGCAGCAGGTTAGCCGCAGCCAGCGCGGCTGCAACAAGTGAGATGCCGATGCCCATGACACCCCCTGACAACAGGCCGGGCATGCGCACGCCCACAAGGCTGAGCAGCCACATACCAAGCATCGTGAACATGTAACCACCTGCGCGCACCGGTTTGCACAGGCATGTGGAAAGCATGCGCACATGCACTTGCCGGTGTACTGCATGGTCACAGCAGGGACAGGATCATGACATGTCACGCGTGATGCGCACTCGCATGCACCTTACGCCGAATGCACCATCCATCGAATACAGCATGCACGCCATGCCCCAGCACATGCAGGCCGGGGTCATCACGTCTCACGCACCAGTGACCATCATCACGCCGTTCCTGAAGTTGTCGTTCACTGAGATGATGCGTGCCTGGTACGCGGCCAACAGGGATGCTGCTGTGCCAAACACCAGCATGATGGTGGACATGACAATGCCTGGATACCGCAGCTCCATCACAGCGGAGAAGGCCCCCAGGGCCACGCCCTTGGCAGCTGAGAAGATGAGACCTGTGGTGGGTGCCCAGTGGGGCTTGAACATGGTGGCCATTGCAGACACCAGGCCCACGATGCCTGCAATCTTACTGGCGCTGAGTGCTGCCATGGCCGCCGCAGCATTCCCTGAAAACACCTGCATCCATGTGGATGCTGCCCCAGCCACGGCCACAGCGAGCATGATGGATGTTTTCTGGACAGCACCGTCCACAGTCATGATGTCACCCCCACGCCGGCTGCCACCTGTCTCATATAACGCCTCCTGTAAGCATGCGCAAAGTGAAAAAAGCTTGGTATCAGCTGGGAGCATAAGTTTTACAAGCTGAATGCCGACATACTCCTGCGCAACCACACCATGGGTGTGTGCAAGCAGGGCAATGCATTACGATATGTTGCCATGTGCACAATACAACGGGGCGTGCATGTGCTCATGCACTCAGGGAGTGTACCCACATCCACGCGCCCCATTGTAAAGGCTGGGTTAGTGGTTGTGCTCGTGAAGGCTTGAGGAGCCTGTAGGATGCCATTTCGCGAACGGCCACACGTAGGGACAGAGAAGCTTCCCGGGGCAAAGTTCGGGAAAAGCAGCGTGCGTGAAACTGTGCGTGTTTGTATGCCATTCCCAGCTGAAGCTGCGGCAGAGCGCAACGTCATCATTCTACTGGTACACAGGCCGCAGATCACAGTTTGAGTTTATGCGTTAAACAATACTGTTCTCAAACAGTGGCGCTGCGTATTACTGCCAGTAATGTAGTGTGAAACCAAGTGTGGTGGAAAAGTGGTGCTGGTCTGTTCGTCTTCTTGTGCGTGGTTATGAACAAGCGTCAGCTTGATGAATGGATGTGTGTCCGCGCGTGGAGGACGTGGTTGAAGGGTTGATACGCGAGTATTTGGTTAAGGCCGAGCTGCAAAAGACTTTGGAGGCGTTCAATGCTGAGAGGGTGAGGAAAACACGCCTGCTAATGGTCAACTTCATGTCGCGCAAACTGTCAGATCTCGTGTGCCACAACCATTGCGTTTGCAGCCGAAGACCGCGCTAAGCATCACCAAGCGTGATACTCTAAGGAAGGCACTTGGGCTCGACAGGGCTGCCTCCAAATATAAGAGCAGGAACCCTGGGGCAGAGCTGCCGCCTACGTTGGCTCTTTGGGTGGACTACCAGATGTCTAAGCTAAACAACTTTTTTGAGGGGGTGCAGCGCGCAGTGCCTGCGCAGGTGAGCCCATGCTTGCATACAACGCATGAGTGCCCGCGGACGTATGCACATGGAGTTCTTTGCTGCCGTCCCTGCGCCAGCAGCACCGCAACAATGCACCACCGTATGTGATGTTTCCAGGCACATACACAGCGGGTGTCCAGCCGTCAGGCTCTAGAGGAGGAGCCAGAGGAGGTGTCAGTGCCAGAAGGACCTCCTCCTGCAGTTGGTCGAAGGCGGCCATCTGCCTCAAGTATGTGTGCTTTGCGCCCATCTGCGGATTGTCGTGTAATCTGTTCAGCATGTGCTGGTGTTGTGGGCGTGCTGGCACCTGTCAGCTGCATGCTTCGTTCTGTCTGGGCCATGCACTGCATGCCATGGTCTGTTTCGCTCACGTCCTGCCCTGATTGTGTTGCGTTCCAACCCCTTACAAATCCACTTTGCAGCAGCTCTAAACGACAACGGCTTCCACCCGTCAGCGGGTTATGGCGGTGCCAACAATGCACGCGGTGGAGCTGCCATGGGTGGGTTCATGTCGGAGCAGGCAGCGGGGAGCCCCAGCACACGCGTGGACGCTGCAGCACGGCGCATGGCAGCGATGGATGTCAAGTAGGTGGTGGGACGCTTTGGCACTGTTTGCCGGGCAGAAGCATCTGTGGTGCAGCTGCCTCGTGCTTGAACTCATTTCGGGCTCAGCAGCAACAGAGGGAAAGGGACTTTTGTGCCTTCAGAACACGATGCATGCACTTCCTTGCTTTCCACGCTCAGATGCGTGCCCTTTGTCCCCTTTGCTGAGCTGTATGCGTTCATGCTGCTGTGCTCCTGATGCGCAGTGAGCCAGACAGTGGCAGCTCCCCGATCGCCAGCACGCGCAACGGGTACGGATACAGCACTGCATCCCCCGCACGTACCGGGTACGGGGCCGCATCCCCCGCACACGCACCACGCCCCGGGTACGGCACAGCCTCACCCACACCTGCTGCGCGCTCGCCAGCACCTGCACCTGTGCCGGCCCCCCGCTCCCCCGCGCCACCCGCGCCACCCACCACCGCCCCGCGCGCGGCGGCCCCTGCTGTGCGCCGGCCAGGGGTCCCAGTCGGCAGGTCTCAGGGCGAGATGGTGATGGAGGATGTGGATGACCTGGACCTGGGGGATCTGGACGCTGCAGACGTGGGACCTGCGCCTGTGGGCGTGGGCCGCAGCACACCGCTGCGCGCCGCCGCGCCTGGAGCTGTCGGCAGCGGCGCCGCAGGGGTAAGGACTGGAATGGATTGTGCTGAGGGTGCTGCCACGGGGTGCTGCTGAGAAGCATACTTGAGCCGTTGAGGCAGCTTGCTGCATGCTGCAACAACGGCCGCCGCACATAGCTGCAAGTACTTTCGCCATCGGCACCACCCTTTGAGGGCACCACGTGTTCCTTGTTGCATACATGTGCAGGGTACGCCGCTGGCCCCAGACACTGCGCGTGCGGTGCGGCAGCTGCTGTGGGGCCAGCACAACGCACCACCTCCCTCTTGGAAGCAGGGCTTCTTCTTCTGCACCAAGCCAGGGCTGCAGTTCGGGCTGGTGCAGGCGGAGGGTGGGCCATGCGGCCTGCTGGCAGGCATCCAGGCGCACGTGCTGGCCAACCTGAGCACGCCAGCAGGCGGCTTCAACCTCACTCCCACAGCACCAGAGCAGCGCGTTGCGCTCGTGTCTGCCATCACGGACGCCCTGTGGGCAGCGCGCAAGGGGCCCGTGGCCACGTTTGTGGGGGCAGTGCCCGAGGCGGGGGTGGCGGCTTCGTCCCTGGGCTATGACCAGCTGGTGCGTGCCATGGTGACCCACGCGGCCCCCAGCAAGGAGCAGCTGTCGGAGCTGGTGCGCACACACCTGCCGCTGCTGATGGAGGAGGTGGGGTGGGGCCTGGTGCTGGTGCTGACGTCGCTGGTGCTGTGCCGCGGCATCGCGGCGGTGCGGGGGGACATGGACGAGCCGTCAAACGCGCTGATGGGCGCGCACGGCTACTGCACGCAGGAGCTGGTGAACCTGGTGTTAACAGGTGGGGGCACCATGAGCAGTGCCATGGATGAAAAGGTGTTTTGCGGGCGGGATGGGGCCTGTTCTTGGCAGCTGCGTCCGGGCCCCGGGTGCATGGTGCACCTGCAAGGAGCCAAGGATGCAGTGCGTGAGCTGCATCACTGTTGAGGTTGGTTAGAGGTTTGGGTCACGCAACTTAAGCTGCTCCTTGCCGCCCCTGCAGGGGAAGCGGGGACCAATGTGTTTGACGGTGTGCGTGACCTGGATGGGCACAAGCTGCACGGCATCACGCGCCGCTGCCGCCTGGGGCTGCTCACACTGTTTGAGGTGCGCGCGACCTGCTGCTGATGAACCTACCTGAGTCAGCGTACGTCAGTTTACGTGCACACCTGCTGCAGAGAAAGCCTATGATGATCACTTGGATGTTGGAACCAGCATCCTCAGCAAGTGCACCTAGCGTACACCTGGGCGCAAGAAATGGTCTCAGGCCTGAGAACTACACCATGAGGCAGGTGCTCATGTTGCTGCCGATTGTGTGCTTGTCTTCTTAACTTCTCATGCGCACAGTGGTACAAGTACGTTGAGGTTGGGTCGAGCCTGAAGACACCCGACCTGCCCATATGGGTCGTGTGCTCCGAGTCCCACTTCACCGTGTTGTTTGCGCAAGATGCCGGCTGCCTGCGCGTGGGTGCGGGCGGTGGGCCGGTGCCCTTCGACCTGCTGTACTACGATGAGCTGGCCAACCAGGAGGAGCTCATCCGGCTCACAGTACGTGCAGCTGCTCACAGCCTGTGCTGCGGTTCCGCTTGCACGCACACAGCTGCATTGGCCAGGCCAGCACACCCTCTTGCACCAGCAGCGCCGTCCACCCAGGGCCTGCGTACCGCACGCCGCCTGTCCTGATATTTGATTGGCGTGCAATGGTACCATGTACCACATTGGTTCACAGGTGTCCAAGGATGCACGAGGCGGGTGGACCGCGCGTGTGGGTGACACAATCGGGGACCGCGGCAAGTGCGAGGGGCAGAACATCCCTCCGCTGGAATGTGTGATTGAGACGCGCTGGCCGGGTGTCAAGGTCAGCTGGAATGGGCACGACCCCATCCTGTGACCATGTGGTAGGGCATGCAGCCAGCGAGCTGCACCTTGTTGGGCAGGCAGGGCAACAGCCGCGGCACAGTCAAGCGAGCATGATTCAGCGGCCATGACAATAGCAGCGAGTATAGCAGAGGAACAGAGTGATATGCAGGCAGGTGCATGTAGTCACGAAGGCAATAATAGTGAAGCATTTTTTGCAGATGTAGATCGGAGGCTTCGGAGCTGAACTCACCTATTTAGTCCACGAAATCCTGGTTCTGGTCAAAGACATTCATTGATCCGCAACGTGTGGTGGCAACGGGCGCAAAGCATGGCACCTTGTGCAGTCCTGTGCAGCAATGTCGTCTGCCACCGCTTGATGCCCAGCAGGCACAGATTGTGGTGACAGTAAGACCCACCTGTAAAGTTGCTTGCGTAGCCTTGTGCAGCCTTCAGACCTGCTCATCCAGCCAGTAGCATAACAGATGCAGCAGCTCCCATGTGCTGCCCCCCTGCGCACTCACAGCAGGCAGCAGAATATGTATTGCCGTCACCGTACGTTATGACTGCGCCACGCCGGCAAACACGCACAAGCTCAATTGAGAGCTAGAGTGCGCCTGACACGATTTGCAGGCATTCGAGACAAGCATGCCAGTACAAGCTGTGACATGGCAGGTAGTTGATGAGCACCTGGGACACTGAGTCGCAGGTAACACAAAAAGGAAGAATACTTCAGGAATTTTTTAATCAAATGCATTACAAACATCCAACCATACAGCTAGAGTCCGTTCATTCAGAGTATGTCGTGAACTTTAACACGTTAGAAAGGCGCAGAAGATTAGTGCGCGCGCAAGCACACCACTGTATGCTCTGCCCATGAAGCGCGTCGGCTCTTATTTGAGGCTGGCACAATCGTCGACTGTTGGAGGCTACTTGATGAAGAACTGGAGAGGTCTCGTGGGGCTTCTCAGCCTCTTTGCAGTGTTCCTGTTGGTCCAGCCTCATAGGCGCATCCAGACATCTAGACCAATCATACAACCTGCGGAGCTGCTGATGGTGCAGGCCGTGTTTAGGTATGCGCGCTTGATGATCTGCCGGCGATCTGTCTTCCATCTGTCGCCTGCATGCGCTGTTGCATGGCAATCTGCCATGATGCATGGTAACACACCTGCATGACAGCTTCACTTGCACAGATGTGTCGGCAGCTGCAGCAGATATGCATACTGCGTCATTCCTGCTGTGCACGGCTGCACAGGCACGGTGCGCGCACGCCTCTGTCTACACTTTATTGGCCGGACACTTCATACACGTGCAAAGATGCATACCCGGTACGCTGCCACATCAGCATCACTAGCAGCTTGGCCCATGTAGTGTCGTGCCCCATGCTTGTTGAATCAGGGCTGCAATCCCTGGCACTGTGCACATTGTCTGGATTACTATTAGCAACATGTTCGATGCTCTTTTATGATTGTGCGTGTTGCGTCCATGTGGCTGCAGGGTGTGCGTGTAGAGCTCATTGATGAGACAGGGCAGTCAGAGCCACCGCCTATTTTGGACTTGGTGCGTGTGCCTGGCTGGTCAGACTCTTGGTTGCAGGGGCGGCCAGGGCTGCAGCTGGTGCGGCCTTGCAAGCCGTAGAGGTATGTACACTTTGGACCAATGAACCCTGCCCGAACCTCTTGGCTTTCCCTTGCTCATCCAGGACATGCCCAAGTTGCCGGGCGGCTGCCGCATGGGCCAGCTCACACAGAGTGGATACCAAATGGCTGTGGACCTGGGGGCGTGGCTGAGGCGGCGGTACACGAGTGAGATAGACTTCCTGTCACCCACGTATATGGTGCGTGAGTGACACAGGGGATTCCTTTGTGCATGTGTGAGGCCATTTTGTGCTGATGCTTGACGGCTCAAGAGACGTTATAAGGAAGACCGCTGTGCATCAGCCCTGGGATGTCCTTTGCCTACACTCTCAAGGCACAGAACCATTGTTCTAAGAACAGTGCTTTGTGCGTGACTGCCCGCGTCAATGCTTCTGGCCCATGTTTGACGTACTCACAGGAGGGTGAGGTGTCGGTGCGGAGCACCTGCATCCAGCGCGCTGTGCAGACACTGCAGGGCGTCGCGAGCGGGCTGTGGCCAGACCTGGCAGCCGCAGAGGCCAGCAGCCGTGTGCTCAAGGTCAATGCATCACGGGAGGCGCGCGAGTTCATGTACGGCAAGAACACCACATGCAAGGCGCTCACCCCGCTGTACACAGCGCTGCAGCAGGGCATTGCAGGTGAGCCACTCCACACGTCATCCGCTTGTGTGCTCCAAGATGGAGGAGTATTTGGGCGTGCTAGGCCAAGCGTACAGCTGCGTGTAGATATGTGCCGGGCATCCTTCCTATGATGCTTGTGGTCGGGCTCAGTTACATGGTGTGCCCCTCGGTGCATCTGTGCCTCGCCTGTGCTGTCCCTTGGACAACATAATTGATGGTGGCCTTTGTAGCTCGGTGTTTGGTTGGACACATTGTGGGCCTCAAGCTGGTGTTTCAGGTGCCTCATCACGTACGCATGCATTGTGGTGCAGACCGTGACATGAAGGATGGGGCCCTGGCGCGGTGGGCTCACAAGGTGGCTGATGCACTGGAGCTGGAGGGCGGTGCAGCGGGTGTCAACTGGCTGCGGCTGCATGACACCATTGCGGCCATCAAGGCAGAGTACAAGAACTACAGCGCGATACTGCCACCTCGGCTCACGCCCACGCTGACCAAGGAGATCTACCACCAGGCCATGATGCACGAGGCGCCAGTGCTGGGGCCTCTGCCGCAAGATGGTCTGCTGCCTGCGCAGCAATGCACCAAAACCGTGCGCCTTGCGGTGGGTGGTCACTGGTGGTCTGAGATGATATCTGTACATCACTGTCGCTGCAAAACCTGATGCTGCAGCCTTGGTCCAGGTTCTGCACTTGGATGCCGGGGCCGCCTTGAGAACAGATGTTGGCCAGTGTTGGCGCCCTAGCTCAAGCAGCCAGCTTGCTGCCATTAGTTGCACCATCAGTTCATGTTCATGCCCTGAGCTGCTGCATGTGCTCGTACACCTGGCACAGGTGGGTCCGCTGCTGTGGCGGCTGTCCGCCAACATGCTGCGCGCATGGAGTGAGGTGCAGCGCCACAAGCCGTCCAAGACCCCAGCCACAAGCCCCACCGGCAGCAGCCCTGCGCGCGGCAGGGCTGGGGGTGCTGCCAGCACTGCGAGTGCGGCAGGGGATGGGGCCAAGGCTGGGCCTGAGCGCCGCAACCTCGGCAGCAGCAGCGCGGCCCGACCGCAGCACCGGGCGTTGCGGCAATCGTCTGCCCTGCGCGCACACACGCACGCGTTCGCGCATGCGCATGGCATGCGCGCGGGCACTGGGGGCCCTGAGCACCATGTGGGACATGGGGGGTTGCGCGGCTCTGGTGGCCTGCCGCTGCACACCTCCATGGGGTCAGCGGGCACAACAGCCGGCGCCACTTACTGGATGAAGGACCTGCAGGCCATGCCGCAGCATGCCATCCAGCGGCGGCACCTGGTGCAGCAGGTGAACAGCCCGGTGTCCTACCCCCACGCCTACCTCTTCAGCGGCCACGACAGCACCATCACACCGCTGCTGGCTGCTCTGGGGACGCCAGAGGACTCATGGCCCCCCTACACGGCCTCCCTCGTCTTTGAGCTCTGGTCCACGCATGGCCGCGGCTCAGGCGCCCGCAACGTGCGTGCAGGCAGTACAGGTGGCTACGGCCGCGGCGAGCCAGCAGTACGTGTGCTGTACAACCGCGTACCGCTGGAGATGGACGGGCCAGGCACCAGCCCCGGGGGGTTCATCACACTGAGTGGCCTGATGGAGAAGTGGCGGCAGCTGGCCTCCGATGATGACACGCACGCGCGCGAGTGTGCGCTGCCCACAGCGGGGCGGCCTGACACTCTGTGATGCTTGTGATCCTGTGACAGAATGTACCATACGTCTAGAAGTGTGGCTGCTAGGGCACTGGGACCAGCAGACTCGTGTGCATGCCTGCAACATGTGAATTTTGGCCACTTGTGTCTGTGATACTGATATTGTTTCAGGTGTTTGGCGTGAGGTGATGCAATTGGCTGTGACCCTGTGACTGGATTGGCTTGAGCTGGGGCATATGGGAAGCAATGCAGGCTGCTTTGTTACATCGTACATCCAAATGATGCACATCAGTGGCAAAGATACAATGTGATGCGAATGATAGGTGCTCAATGCACAAAGGTGGTCAGGACCTGTGTGCAGGGGTGTTCTCATGGTTGGGACAGAATGGCTGGCACTGTGCGCTATTCGCTGGTTGGTGCCACACCCCGCCCATAATCTAGAACATAGGCATGCAACTACTGCTGATGTACACAGAGCCCCTGCCCGTACACCCTGCACTTCATTCAGCAGCTGCGCTCTACTTGTCCAGCTGTGCTGCCAGCCGAGCCTGGGCTGCGCACAGTGCAGCATGCATCTCCTTGCTCAGCCCCTCTGCATCAGCAGCTGCCAGCAGCTTCTTCTGCGTCGCGAAAATGACCCTGAGCCACTCCCGGCCAATGCCCGGAGCATATAGTGCAGCCAGCAGCGCGGACAGGTGCAGCAGCCAGGGGATGTCTGATGGCGATGTGCCAGCCTTATGCACATGTGTGCAGAGCGAGCGGAAGGGCGCTCCCTGCCTGTAGCCAGCTGCCTGCACATTCATCAACAGGCTCACCATGCACACGGCTGCCATGGCAGCTGGGCACTTATCATCATCCATGCGCACACTGTCCAGCAGCTTGGATGTCGCATACTCCAGAGCATAGCCGCCGCGGCCGTCGGGTGGCAGCAGCAGAGATGCAAGCCATGCCAGCTGCAGTGGCCGCTTCACCGCCTTGCAACCGCTGCACAGATCAAACGCTGCCACAACCAGGGGGCGACAGCGCACATCCAGCGCGACCAAAGCACGCAGTGTGCGCCGCAGTGTGGGCCACAGGGCCTGCAGCAGGTGCGGCTGGGAGTCGGCCTTCAAGCACATGCCTTCCAAGTGGTTGGCTGCCTGGCTGCCCCAGCGCTGGATGGCCGCACGCTGGCCATCGTCTGCGTTACCCTGCACATCTGCCAGCACACACAGCACACCTGCCAGCTGCTGGGCTGTGAGCTGTTTGGGGTCCAGGGCCACACACGCGTCCAACACACCCGCCACGCCGTGCGCCTGTCAGGGCAATAATAAAAACAATAACACGGCGTTTCACAGATGCTTCTGCATGCCGGAGCCTGACAGTCAATAGCCAAACATCTAGATGCCCAGACAAATAGCCCTGTGAGAGCATTGGGATGCCCAATCAGATGCCCGTATGCACCACTGGTTACACACAGCTGATACGCCAACGCCAAACACGCACCCCCTTGAACATTCCAAGACAAGATGCAGGTGGTCCCATGACCTACCACGTGCAGCTTGTGCCACGCCCACAGCACGTGGGCCAAGCGGGGTGCAGGCAGGGTGTGCAGGTCGGGGTTGGCTGCAGCCCACAGACACCCCAGCTGCCCCCCTGTCAGCTGCACACCATGCACAGCAGCTGACAGCAGCACATCAGCAGCTGCGGCTGCATCCAGGGTGGTACTGCTGGTGCTGTCGAGATGTGCTGCTTTGCTGGCCAGGCGCGCTGTTTTCGCCTTTGAGTATCGGGGCCGGATGAACACGTTCCGTGCTGTGCTGCTGCGACTGCTGTCAATCTGGCCACCACTTCCATTCAGCAGTGCATGCTTCACCTCACGCATGACATCAGCGACTGGTGGCATCGATGCTGCGAGTGCTGCGGACGGCGCGGCAGGCGTGTGGCAGGTGTTGCCGGGGTTGCTGCTGGTTGAGGCAGCAGCAGGCGTGGCAGGTTCTGTTGATGATGATGTGGCTGGGTGTACATGGCCCATGCCTGCTGGCACAGGCACGGGTGCAGCTTCACGCTCGGTGGCTTGGCTGTCAGCAGCACCCCCTGCAGCTGCTGATGCAACCATGGCTGATGGGGTCACAGACTGTGCAGCCGCAGTGTGCACGGGTGGCAGTGCAGTGAGCGCACGTGTGACAGGAGGTGCAGCAGCAGAAGCGGCTGGTGGCGTGCCCCTGGCTGGGCTGACTTGCGGATCGTGTCTTGGGAACGGAGCCAGGCACACCGCCTCGTCACTTGTGTAGCTCAGCAGCTGCAGTGCGTCGTACGCGTACAGGGCCACTGCTCGGTCGACCTGCTGACCCTGTGCCTCGGCGCGAGCCTGTGCCTCCTGCACGCAAAAGCCCACGTGTTCAGCCACAGCGGCCGCCAGCTGCGTGCGAGCCGCGCACAAGTGCGGCCTAGCAGGTCCACTGAAGCACGCGTGCAGCAGCTGCACGGTCTGTTCCAGGTCCGTCTGTGGCAGCACACGCAGGACTGCGTCCACCAGGGGCTGCACCAGGGCAGGCATGAAGTTGGCCTCTGGGTGCCGCTCAGACAGCTGCCACAGCACAGGCACCAGTGACACCAGGTCGCGGTGGCCCATGCTGGGGAGTACGTCGACCACCTGGGCAGTGAAGGTCTGCCACCATGTGGCTGGAAGTGTAGAGATTAAGGACTCAGCGTCGCACCCAAGCAGCTCCTGAGCAATCTGCTGTAGCTGCAGACCCTGGCATGCGTGACTTTTTATGCAGAGTTGGACGGATGAGAACAGCTGGGCCCAGAACCGCGAGTATTGCCTGTTCAAGCCATTGCGGGCCTTGGACAGCACTTGGGCCTGCAGATGCACGCAAGACGCAAGGGACACCTGTTCAGTCTCTCAGTCAATCAGTCAGCCCTGAGCGATCTTGCATGCTCACATGCGTCCGCGTCTGTGTTGCCGCACATATTGCATTCTGACGCTCGATGGATTGCATTCTCGTGGATTGCATTGGTGCTCACATAACATGACAGGGACGCGCACAGCCCGTCCCAAACACACCGCACCTGTGCTGCCGCCGTCACATCAGCTGGGCTGACGCATGCCAACATCCTCATCACCTCATAGCACAGCTCTCGGTCGTCCGGTAGCAGAACTTTGTGCTTGGTGGCTAGTACGCGCAGCAGATGAGCCTTGGCTGGCGTCGTGCTGGAGTCAGCAGTGCACCTGAATGCTGCTAGGAGGAGGTCCCTGCAGGTGGGTGGCTCCGGATGGATGCTGGCAAAACCAATCACAGCAGTGGCCAGCTGCTGCAGGTGGTCAGCCATAGCCTGTCCCGCCGCCACGCCGTCCTTGATGGCATCCGTGTGACGGATGAGGTGGGCCAGCACATGGCTGTGAGGCTTGAAGCTCAAGTGGCCGATGCCGTCACTGGTGGCCCCGTACCACTGCACCTGCCTCAGCTGCCCAAGGCACAAGGCTGCATCTTCCAGGCTAAACCCACCTGCATCCAGCAGCACCTGGCAGCACCCTGCCACATCAGTGCCTGCCAGCGGGAAACCCAGCTGCTGGGCAGCAAGCAGCAGCTGACGTGCCTCATGACATGACGGCAGCTCACGCGGCTGGTAAGCTATTCCCAGACCCATGAGCAGCTTGGGAGCCGTTGGGTGAGGCTGATGCAGCAGGCTGCTCATGCGCAGCGCGGGGTACACGCCTGAACTGGCATGGGCTACGAGCAGGCCGGCCTTCTGGCCCCATGTCAGCTGGGTAGTGGTGGCCAGTGCTGAGTCCAGCAGTGGCTGCAGCTGGTGCGGGAAGCTCTGCTCAGTCCAACCCATCTGGCCGCTTGTTACAGAGCAAACTGGCACATGTTGCACCACAGCGACAGCAGCATCCAGGTCCTTGATCACCTGGGTCACACATGCCACCAGCCATGAGATGTTGCTGAGCAAGACGGTGTGCCTCCCAAAAGCACGTGCAGGCATTCAAGGTACTGAAGCCGCATCCCGCATGCAATACTGCCCCATGATCATAAGGATGCACTTTCCTTGAACAGCCAAGCGGGGAGCACCCAGCAACCAACCTGGCGGTACGTGAGGTACGGGTGGGGCGCGTGTGTGTCCACCAGCCATGCCAGTGCGTTGGAGGTGGGGGTGGGGAGGGGCTGGTGGGACATGGCGGTCAGCAGGTGGGCGGGGGTGATGGGGGCGCCACCTGCATCCCAGCACAAGCTCTGAACGTTGTGAGTGACCATGTGTGGATGTCAGCAGCATGCTACATGGCAGATGATGTAGGTACCTCAACCACACAGGACATGCACACCTGCCAGCTTGCTTGCAAGGGTCATGATTGCACGCATGCTGGTAGCCAGCCTTGGCCCACTGCCCAAACTGTGCGCAGGAGTTGATGCTCCAACGCATGGCGGGGCTGGCCGCTGGGCAGCTGCAGCAGCACACTGCTGTGCATGGTGCTGTGCGGCCAGCCTCAAGATATGGCACACATCACATGCCCTGATGCTGTGCCCAACCTTCCACAGCAATGCGCACGCCATCAAGCTGCAGAATGCAACAGCCGAAGCCAGCAATAAACGCACGTAAGACCACACAGGCGAGCGCATGGTGAACGTAACTGACGCTGCTGCGAATGGTGCGAACACTCCGCAGAACAGGCACACGGCTGCAGCCAGGTTCTGGGTCAGCATGGTCAGGGTGGTGAGCAGTGACGGATTGCTTGCACCGAGCAGTGAAGCCCAGCTCAGGATGCGGCTGCATATAGCCCTGATGGCTGCCCACTTGCTCGTGGGCCGTTGGGTGGGATTGTTGGCCGCAGTGGCATCAGCAATGGCCTTCCTGATTGATGTGCGCAACGTGTACTGCGACATGGGTGTGCCCCCTGGGCCACGTAGTGCCGCCACAACATTGTTGCGAAGTGCGTCGCAGCCCCTTGCAGCTGCCTGCTGGGGCCCCTGGCCCTGCACAACGCGTGCCTTGGTGTCCATGATCAAGAACGCCAGCAAAGCGTGTGCAGGCTGGACGCTGCTGTGCCCCATGGCCTTTGCTGCTGCCTGCGCGCTGCGCATCAGTGCTCTGGCGTCATCTGTCAGCACCCACGTGCGCAGTTGTAATCCAGTTTCAGTACCACCCCCGTGTGAGCCAGCTCGCCCATTTGCCCCAACAGCACCTGTGTGCTGGCTGTCCGTCATGCTCTTGCCTGATGCCCCTGACTGGTCTGCGCCTGCTGGCCATGACCCTGCTGCTGCAGCTGCCCTGCACACACCATGGAGGCACTTGAAGCTGCGGGCAGTGCTGCTGCAGGGGGCCGCCTGTAGCACCAGCTGGGCTGATGCGCGCCTAGCAGCTGCTTGATGCGGCAGCAATGGTGCAGCCACAGCAGTGACCTTGCAGGCGGCAGGTGAGGGCCCACGCACCCCCCAGTGTCCACTTCTCTGTCCTGGCAGCATGCTCATGCATGAAACTCGCATGGTTTCCAAGTTGAACTACCTCTTTTGTATGCAGGGTCTGCAAGCATAGCAAAGGAAAGCAAAGTGTAATAAGGGGCAAGAGGAAAAATGATGGGCTGGAGGCAGGGCTGCAATGTCAGTGTGACTTCCCAATGCAGATTGAGGCACGCTGTGTTTGCTGAGGTACACTGTGATTGCAGGGCCAGGGTCAGGGACAGATGAGTAGCGGCTGCAATCACAGCTGTGGCTGTCGCTGGAGGGCTGTGTTACAGAGTTATCAAGGCGAACGACCCGATGATGCGATCAGCGTGCACATTAAGCAGCATCCAACAGGTGTAAGGGGGCTTGCTGCTGGGCTATGGACCAGGGCGCCTGTGTGCATGGCACGCGTAGTTTGAGATGAAGCAAGGAATCACTAGAACGAGTTCTGAAGGTCCCGAGTGAAGGGCTGCCACACTGAAAGGCAGATCACTTGTTGGGATCCCCTTCGATGCATGCCCAGTGGTTTCAGCCCAGCTAGCAGCAGGGATGAGCGGGGCATCTCATGCATGCACCCATGCAGCATGCAAGCACACCCTTCATTACATGTATGCACGAGATGAAATGGGGATGTGTGGAATTCGTGGAGTGGTCCCTCCCATTGCGCGGCAGCGCAGCTAGTGTTGGCTGCTGTGGGCACTGCGTGTGCTGACTGTGTGACATCATCACTGAGTGTGCTGAGGGTGCCCCATGTCCTGCACACTTCACAGCAAGATTGCTCCTGGCAGGCATGGTAGAAAGGTGAGCAAGCTCGCCTGTTACAGCTGAGCCTGAACAGCAGCTCAACAAGCTGGGGTATGCTCACTGTAAGCACACCTCAGACTATGCAGTGTGCAGCTGTGTACTGCCCAGCTGTGTACTGCCCATGAGCCCCCTGCAGTACAGCCTCAACCCCGCGCAATCGCAATGCCTGGCTGTCGGTTCAAAATCTCAGGCCTTGGCTGCCGCGCGTGCCTTAGGCAGGTGGTGCGTGATAAAGCTGCGGACAAATGCATGCTGCTCCTCAGTCTCCGGGCTGCGCTCCTTGTTGTCCTGTGGGGCGGGAGGATGTACACCCGGACAACAGATATGCCATGTGGGCCATAAGGGTGGACTATGCCAGCACTGTGCCAGACCTAGGAACCACACATCATCCAACACTGCCAGATGTGATGCAGCTGCATGCGCTGTCCCGACCAGGTAGGGAGGCACAGCGCACGAGCACACGCCCCTGCCCCACCCACATGTCCCCTCAAAAATCGCACGCACCTGGCGCGTGTTGAACGCACGCTGCACGCGCTCCAGCGCCTCGTCAGCGTCCAGGTGCCACCCAGCTGCCAGCAGGCATGCGCCCACAGTGCCCGCGCGCCCGCGGCCGCCCCAGCAGTGGATGTACAGCTTCTCTCCTGCAGTACGTACAGCGCAGGACATGGCAGGAGCGGTTTGCTCCGTGGCCCTCAGCGCTAGGGTCCCTCATGCCCAGCTGCTGGCTGGTTCCAACGTCCCTGCCCTACAGCGCCTGGCAGCTGTTGCTGCTGTGCCAGATTGTCCAGGGTACTGCATTCAACCCTCTCCCCACCATGCCCATCTCCATATAATATTATAATGCGCATGTGCATAGCAAAAATAAAACAGCAAAGGACCACGACAACCGCCTGCAGCTGCTCCACTCACCCTGCTCCAGCCGTGCCACTAGCTCATCCACAAATGGATGCAGTGCTGCCTCATTGGGGGGCGTGGACAGGTCAGGGATGGGGTGGTGCAGGAAGGACAGCTCGTAGGACGGCTTGATGAACTGCTCGTGCTTCACCGGGTCGCTGTCAGCGGGGATGGAGCGCTTCTGCAGGCGCAAAGGGGATGAACAGGTGGAACGTGGGCACGCCATTTGCCAAGCCCACGCAAACAGGTTGCGGTGTCACGGCTAGATGGGGAATGGCTCTTGAGTGGATCTCAGCAGCGTGTCTACAGCACGTAAGCGGGTGTGGCGGCACACGCAGCGGTGCTGTACTGTGTCAGGTCCTGGCTCATGCACGATGCAAGTTACACGACCAAAATGGTAGCAGATCCTGGCAATGGTGCAGCCGACACTCGCACTACAGCTGTCACGGACCCGTTTGGGAAGAAACTTGTCCAGTGTGGGGTTCCGTAGCCCTTCCACAATCTCCATGGGAGGAGGTCTGCATGCGCAAAGCCGTGTAATGATAACGCATGATGATAACGCATGGTGATGAGGTCTGCATGAAGATCATGTCCTCATCCGCTTGTGCAGGGGAAAAGCAACTGAAAATCATGCCAAGTTGAGTAAAGAACATCGCCGTCCTGCCATGATCAAAACTCAGACGCAGACACTGCGGTTAACCTGCCATGCCCATCCCCACACCATTCTGGCTGCGCATGCCAGCGATAGGGGCACACTTAGTAATGTCTCTCTAATGTCCCTATAATGACGGGCAAGGGCCAGATCCAAGCGGATCCCGCCTTGGGCACATTATGCGCTGCAGTTGCCCAGGGCCATGCGCCTCACCCTGACAGAGATGCCTTGATGAGTTCAGCAGTCGCCTTGTAGGGCATGAAGCCGTTCACACCAGCCAGGGTCATCTTCTCCTGAGGGGGCACCTCCGCCTGCACACCGGCAGTGTCCGGATGGATCCCACATCTTGGGGTCAAGTGAAGTCAGGAGGGAGGCTCTGCGTATCCGCACTGACGTCGCCACGCGTGCCCCCGCCCTTGGCAATGGCAGCATGTGTCTGGGGCCTCGTAGTTCCCACAAATCCTTTGACAGGGTGTGTGTGGTCCATGCATACCCATGCACTGGCGACACGGCATGCAAGCGCCGTACCTGCAGGCTAACAAAGCCAGTGATGCCTGCCTCAAGGATTTTCTGCAGCTGCTGCTCCCCCTTCTCATAGTCATGTGCGCAGCGGCTTGGCTCGCAGTATGGGTACCTCCCTAGCATCACATGCCCTGGCACAAGCCAATTGGCGAAGTCTGAGAACGTATGACTCTTCTCGTAGTTGCCTGCAAATAAACAGACGTATCCACGTGGAATAAACGCTTGGAGGTGGAGAAACTCATCAAGGGCTGGCAGATGGTCCGCGATGAGCGCAGATCCGGACGTTGTAAGCTGTTGTTGGGCACAGCTCAACCACTCACTGTCGAGGGGGGCCAGCGGGGGCAGCGCATTAGCGATGAAAGGGGTTTGTGCTGAAGATGATGCTGGAATAGGCACCGTAGTTCGTGCACGCGGCAGCGTACGAGCAACCGCAGGAGTTACGCTTGTGAACGCGCGCACGCGGGCTGTCCTCATGTTTAAGGAGCTGTGGAGTTGACTGGAGTTGAAAGCCATCACGATCTGGACTTCAGGAAAAGCAATGATTGCTGGTATGGATGACGAGGATGCTTTTTCGGGACCGCCACTGCGTCACACAACGAACTAAACCGCCGACTGCCAGACCCTTCGCCTGCTCGCCTGCCTCGGTTCCTGTCCCGTCAGTGGACATTTGCTCATAAAAATAGAGGTTTTGGCTTCAAGCTTGCAGACAAAAACGGGATGTCGGTGAGTAGCTACTGCCGCGGCGTGCCTCGGTGAGAGCAAAGCAATCAAACTCATCAAACATCTTGTTTTCCTTATTAACGCATGCATGGTATGGCCCATGCTGCATGGCTGTCATCGCAGGAGACAGACCTTTACACGCATTATGCGGCCCACATACAACCAGGCTCTTGGCAGCCTCAGAATGGGTCAGCCATGCCGTGCAGTTGGGCCAGTAGGTTGGCTGAGGTCTGCGCCTAGTTCACCATGTGTGGGGAGAAGCACCTGGCTGCGGCCATTTCAACCATGGCTATTGCCTTCATGTGCCTTCTCCTACCTCTACCGCTGCAGCAGCACACTCACAATGGCAGTGGTGTGGTGAGCAGCAACACAACACAGCTGCATGCAGACAACACACATCTGGCAGCACAGGTAGCAGCGTTCCGACAGATTTACACAGCCTCAATGCAGCCTCTCAGTACGCCTGGGCTTCACACATTCATCGGCGTGGCCGATGGTGTGTTCCCTGGGTTTGGCTCCATCATAAACCAGATGCTGACTGGGTTCCATTACGCCACAACCCGAGGCATTGACCGCCAGTTCCACATGAGCACCACCACCTGGGCATACGGGCCGTGGCTGGCCTACTTTGAGGATACCATGAGGAATGAGGCGCTGAACCTGTCCCTGCACATTGCCAGGTCTCAGCTGGAACAGTTGAACGTCAGGTACGGCAAGCTGGCTTTTCATATGCTGCCGCCAGATGCAGCATCAGTCAAACCTTTAGTTCCGGCCACATATTCGGATGCAGTCAGGGCAGCTACAAGCAACGCCACAAGGGGGACCGGCCCCGAAAAGCAGTTGGTTCTGCAGGAAGCGAGGCATCGTGTGCCCCACTATGGCCACAAGAACTACAACCTGCCAATCCTGGTCAGGTTCAACGCGATGCTGCTTGCGACCCAGTCAGCAGCCCGCATCATCGACCAGCGGCGTGTGATGCTGCAAGCGCTGTGGGTGCCCAAGCAGTACCTGCGTCACAGGTGTGCACAGCTGCTCAGACAGGTGGTTGATACACGTGGGGTGCCCACCTCCCACTATCTGGCAGTACATGTACGGCGAGGTGACAAGATCACCACACGTGAGGCGCGGCCTGTCAGCATGGCCGCCTATTTAGCAGCCATATTGAATGCCACACACATGCACCAGCTGCAAGCCGTCGTGCTGGTCTCTGATGACCTGCGCTTTGTCCAGGGGCTCAAGCAGGAGGTAGTGACAGCTACAGCTGGCAACATGCAGGTGCACATTTTGGCAGACCTTGGGAACAGTCCCAACAGCACTGGGGGCATGCTGGATGGGTGGGCCCAGCCCAAGAAAGGCACAACATTGTCTGCAGCGCAATGGCGCACGCACACAGAGCAGCTGATCCTTGAGCTCATGGTCATGGCACGTGCCGCCCGTGTCATCTGCACTTTTTCTTCCAACATCTGCCGCCTGGTGCAGCTGCTGCGCTGGCAGCCACATGAGACGGTACAGAGCCTGGATGTGAATTGGCACCCATACTGACAACCAGGCGGCCAGGGTGTCGTGCATAAAGGACTTTCAACAGCGAGCTGATCTTGTCATGGCTGAGTGCACAAGTTGCCAAGCTTGCAATAAATTTTCTCTGTACATGGCGTTGTGGTGCAATTTTGGATTGTCCATGGGTACTTCAACTAACAGGAAACAGCCTAAGTGCTGTTGAACGAAGCCCTGTCCAGCTTCAACTTGCAGAGCAACTTGAACATGATTCAAAGACAGTATGTTGGTACTCCATGAGCGCGGGGTAGTTCTACGTGTGCGCCTGTTTTCAAACTTCCTGGAGGGTTTCCGCAGGCTTCCCATGCGTCTTGGCTGGGTTTCGAGGGCTTTTTTAAGTTCTTGGAGGGTTTAGGAATTTGTTTCCCAAGAAGAAAGTCTAGTCGGCACTTATATCAGCAAAGGGTAATAGAATCTGGGTTTGCACGAGACTATGGGCATACGGTCACATCGGCACAAACAATGTGTGACATTTCGATGATTTACGAGGCGGAGCAAGCCAGGATGTTGCGTGGCCAGACTTTGTGGACCACGCAAATCAATAACACAGCTACAGCTGGTGCCGTATGATGTAAATCAAGGCAGGGATGCATATAGGAGGATTGGTGAGGAACTGATGCACCGCCTGAGTACTGCCTGCGCACTCCTGGGTTCTCAATATGGACATCCGCAGGGCAGCTCACGAAGTCTGCGGGCAGATAAGGTGCCTAGGTGTAGTCGTCGCGCCTTGGGCGTTGGGATGCATGATCCGATGTGTTGCTGCTTGCCCTGCCCTTCCACTCGACAGGCTGTATGTACTACACGTATATGCTTGGACCTATCATCTTAGAGCTGCCATGGCCGTGTGCCTGTGCGTGGCATTACTGCTGCTCCCCCCTGCCCGAGGCAACCAGGACAGCATGCAACACAGCAGCCATCATCACCTACTGCAAGAGCTGCAGGCTCGTGTGGCTTCATTCAGGCAGCGTTACATACACAATCTGAAGCCACTCCGCGATCCCGGCATCCACACACTGGTCTATGTAGACAAAGGGCCACGCATTGGTTTTGGAGCGTCCTTGATCCACATGCTGCCGGCAATCCATTACGCCACCACCAAAGGCATCGATCGCCAGTTCCACATGAGCACCACCACCTGGGCATATGGGCCGTGGCTGGCCTACTTTGAGGATACCATGAGGAACGAGGCACTCAACCTGTCCCTGCACATTGACCGGCCATCCAACCTCAGCTTCGCCACCCAGCATTTCCAGGTCATCTCACCTGCGCTGACTCCAGCCGCACCGCGACTGTCCACTCAGGACCTGGCGTTCATACCCATCATAACAGCTGCTTCAGGGGCCATGCGCAAGAGCACAGCGGTCAGCAAGGAGGTGGTTCTGGACGAAATAGCCCCTCGTGCACAGCAGCTCGGCAACCACCACGACCAACAGCCGTTTTACTCATACATCCGAGGTGTGTGGTGTGCCACCACCGCCTGGCCCAAGATTATTGATCAGCAGCGTGTGATGCTGCAGGCGTTGTGGACGCCCAAGCAGTACCTGCGTAACATGTGCAGCCAGGTCTTGAGCCGCATCCACGATGTGAATGGCTCAGCCACACCACACTTCCTGGCAGTACATGTGCGCCGCGGGGATAAGCTGATAAAAGAGGCCAAACCAATCAGTGCAGACACCTATCTTGCAGCGGTGCTAGAGGCGATCCAAAGCCATGGCCACAAGGCAGTGGTGCTGGTGTCAGATGATGAGGGGTTCTCACGGGGCCTGCAGCAGATGGTGCTGAATGCAACAGCAAGGCGTGTGTCGGTGCACATGGTGGGAGACCTGACACGTGGCAGCGTCAACACTGCTGATGTGCACGGCGGCTGGACTCAACACGCTGTTCATAAGTGGGATGAGGGACGGAAGCGCGCGCACACGGAGCAGCTAATCCTTGAGCTCATGGTCATGGCACGTGCCTCACATGTGATCTGCACGCTGTCATCCAACGTCTGCCGACTGGTGCAGCTGCTGCGCTGGCAGCCACATGACACACTGCACTCCCTCGACAACAACCCGTATCCATGTGCCCATGTACAACCTACTTGAGCAGTGGGAGTATGGTTCCTGTGGTCCTGTCATGCACCAACTGGCTTGCATGTAAGGCCGGCGTTCAAAGACAAAGATCCACCACAGCCGCTGCCTGGTGGAGTGTGTGCTGCTGTAGAAAGGTGCTCTGTTGGTAGCCATGGCATGCCCTGTCCTGTGCTCGGAAGCAAACCACTGTAGCTGGGATGATGCATTTGATGCATTGGTTGGGTTAAGCACGTGCTGGGACAAGTGAACGTGCATTGGCAGGCGCATGATGGCTTCGTATCCGTTAATGTGTATAAGTGCATTTGTAGACACAGTGTGCAATGTATGTGCTGTACTGGGACATCTGGGAGTGATGATTAGGGTGCACGAACCTTGCAACTGTGTTGAAGAAATCACATCTGCAATGTTGGTGAACCTGTGCCGCTGCGGTCCTCGAGCAACTTGCCATACCTTGCCAGGGTGTACCTTACCATAACAATAAGTTAGGGAGGCCCACCCCTGTGTTGAAAGGCCTTGGTAATACCGCAAAGCACATGGGGCAGTGGGAGGACTGGTGTAAATCTTCACTTTGGGCATACCAGGAGCACTGCAAAGACAGAAACTGAAGCACACCTCAAGGCATGTGCATGGCCCCATTGGCTTGACCAAATCGGGCGCTGGGCGATTTGTCCTGTCGTGGGCAGCACACACATCTGCACTTCGGCATCATGCATGGATTCAGCACTGTGTGCAGCCAATCCTGCACTTGGTTGTTGGTACTGCCCACGTGGGCACAAAAGGTGGGCATGGACAGTGCATGCACCATCATGCGCACATGACACTCCTCCCTGCCATGCCCCTGCAGCTTGTTGCTGGCTGCAGGCGTCCATGCCAGATCCACCATCTGCATGCGTAGCCAACCCATCTGGGCGTGTGTGGCAGCGTCTGCTGCTGGGCCTGGTTGCTGTGGCCACGCTTGGTTTGCTGGGCTGGCTGCAGCACCTGCCCCTCAGGCACCCCCACGGCTCTGTGCACTGGATGCAGCTGAGCAGGGACCTGCAGGCGCAGGTGGTGGCCTTCAGGGCGCAGTACACAGCGTCTCTGCAGCCGCTGGACAGCCCTGCAGTGCTGACTGTCCTTGGCTCTGATGCTGGTGCTTTCCCTGGGTTTGGCTCCATTGTGAACCAGATGCTCGCTGGGTTCCACTATGCCACCACCCGAGGCATCGACCGCCAGTTCCACATGAGCACCACCACCTGGGCATACGGGCCGTGGCTGGCCTACCTTGAGGATGCCATGAGGAATGAGGCACTGAACCTGTCCCTGCACATCAACCGGTCTCAGCTGGAACAGGTGAACGTCACTTATGCAGCACTCAACTACAGTGTGCTGGCACCCGACATTTCTGACCTGCCCCCACAGCCACCACCAGACCTGTTTGGGGACCAGGTGGCCTGGGCGGTGAAGGCTGCTGCCTCATTGGGCAATACCGCTGGGGCCCTGCAGCTTCAAGAGGCAGAACCGCGGCCCCAGCACTACGGTCATCCCAACTACAACTTGCCCATCATCGCTAGCTTCAACTCGTTGCTGAGGGCCACGCAGCCGATTGCACGCATCATTGACCAGCGGCGTATGATGCTGCAGGCACTGTGGGTGCCCAAGCAGTACCTGTGTCACAGGTGCAGCCATGTCTTGAGCCGCATCCACGATGTGCACGGCTCAGCCACTCCATACTTCCTGGCAGTACACGTGCGTCGCGGGGATAAGATTCAGAACGGGGAGTCACAACCTATCAGCACCGCTGGTTACCTGGGAGCCATCCTGAATGCCACACGTACTTTCAAGCTGCAGGCAGTTGTGCTGGCTTCCGACGACCTGCAATTCATTAGGACCTTGAGGAAGGAGGTTGTGAGGGCCACATGGGGGAGTGTTGCGGTACATATCATGGCAGACTTGTCCAATGACAGCAGGTTCTTGACACTGGCTCGATGGCGTTCACAGGGGGGAGCACAAAACAGCGGGGTTGAGGGTACCGAGGCCTTCATGCGGAGTGGCTGGAACCAGCAGGCCCTCACTGCTATGACTGCAGTGCAGCGGCACAGGCATACACAGGAGCTGATTGTGACCCTGATGGTCATGGCGCGTGCCTCACGCGTCATCTGTACCTTTTCTTCCAACATCGGCCGCCTGGTGCAACTGCTGCGCTGGCAGCCACATGAGACAGTACAGAGCCTGGATGTGAATTGGCACCCATACTGAACATGAACATACTGAACTGGCAGACAGCTCTGTGCACAATGGGATCGGGCCTGGAGAATGTAAGCCCCACACCAAGCTCGGTTTTACACAAGGCTTCAGCCAACATCCACACATCTGCCACAAACAGGCAGGCTGCATGTCGGAAAGCACAGACGCAGCATGTCACATGTCATTATGCAGCTTGCTCTACAGTCTGCATGGCTTGTAGCCGTCTACAGACGCAAGCGATGGCACCTGAAGTGCAGCCAACATGAACAACGCCATGCCCAGCTGTCTACTCGGCCCGACAGTTTCTCTTGCGGCAAAACCTGCCCATGCCTCCATCAGGTGCTGAATGACTGCAGGGGACACGTCTCACAGAAAAGAAAAAAGTGGCTTTTCAAAATGTGCAACCCTCAACTTCATCAACCTATTTGCTGCTGCCGCTTAGACCTGTTTCCCTGCCATGAGGTTGCACAACCAATGCCAACCTGTCATACAAAGAAGTTGTGATGCTTCGGCGCACTCAGCTGCAGCCCTCGCCTGCACATGCCATGCACAAGCAGCATGGCATCATGCTTCCCAGGGCGCATCAATCAATTCCACTGCATGGCGCTTATAAAGAACATCTGGCACATGTTGAAGCACAAGCACATTGGTGGGGCACACCCTGCAGTACTAGCCGACCACATCCACTCCTCACTCACGCCACTCAACCATAAGCTGAGGCACACATAGCACTCCAGCATGCTTCCGCAAGAATCAGGATGTGCACCCGCACGCCCCCCATGGGTGACTTGCACACAGGCACAGCACCCACGGCAGAAGACAAAGAAGAGGCAGCGTCAACTGAACTAGCCACTGCCCATAATGATAGCAGTGCACCCGCTGCGCATACGAAATGCGCAAACTCACAGCCAAACACACCCTGTGGGTAGTTGCATCAGTTGCTACACAAGTGCTGGGACAGAAGCAAACAGGGGGCAGATGCCGGGCTCACCACAGGGGAGTAGAGCCTCTGACAAGGCAGAACATACGATGGAAAAGACAAGCCGTCGTGCAGCACAAGCGCCCGCACATCATCTGTGCTCAGAGCTTGGACACGACTGGCTTGGCATGTGGAGCCGCGCCAGCACCAGCTGCAGCAGTCACGGCCGTTGCTCCTGCAGCACCGCCCGCCCCAGGCTCTTGCCCCGATGCAGGTTGTGTCGTCAGGCCGCTGCCACCACAGCAGCCACTGCCTGCCATCAGGCCGGCAGCGGTGCCAGAGGTGGGTGAGCCTGCAGCAAGCTTGCTGGCCTTGTTGACCTCAGGGGCCAGGTCCAGCGCTGGGTTGGCGGTGAAGAAGGAGCAGGGCTTCAGGTGGAAGCCCACCACCTCCACAGGCATGATGGGGAAGTCCTGTGCGCGGGGCGTGTGCGGGCATGTGAAGCATGTTGGGGTGCATAAGTGTGTATGAGGTGGACGAGTGGTGTGAGCGTGTGACAATGAAGATCTACCGAGCGAATCAGGTCATGGCACAGTGTGGTGATGGGGTGTATGTGTGGCAGTGGGCGCTCATGCATGCAGCGCAAGTGCATGTGGAGTGCCACGGGGTAGGTTGCTGGTTAACATGCTGAGGGCCCCAGCCAGGCTCAGCAGGTTCTCATGTACATCCATAACAGACCCCCACAATCTGCATGCAGACCAAAGCCCCAGCTCATCGGCCCAGCCAGCAGACGCACCTCAATGCGTGGGTTGTGGGTGATTCCATACGAGTACCACACCACTGGGTCTGCACCCAACAGGTTCTTGTCTTCCGCGGTCCACCGCATGAGGCCCATGCACTCCTTGGACTGTACTACATGGTCACCCGCGGGGTACCGCTGAGTGTCATCGTACGGTGTCACCCACTGCGGTACGGCAGTACGATTGTGCAGCAGCAACATGAGTGCGGTAGAGGCGCAGCAGCAACATTGTGCAGCAGCAACATGAGTGAGTGAGGTGCAGGTGAGGTAGAGGAGGGAGGCGGGCTCATGAAGGCTTAGTAGCTAGATTATGTTGAAGGAAGAGACAAAACCATCTTCTGCACAAGCAGCTACCCTCGAGTCGTGGCGTGAAGTGCGTCCATGCGGGAAACAAAGCCAGTATAGGCATAGAGGGCGTGCATGGGAGCCAGTGCCTGGCATATGTGTGTGTGTGTGTGTGGCAGTGGACCCTGCCGGACGCAGCCGCGCACCAGGTTGTGTGTGGCGAACGCGCCGCGGCCGCGCACCAGGGAGCCGGGCCCTGCCATCATGGCGGGTGTCACACCAGGCAGTAGCCGGTAGCTGACAGGTTGCTTGGAGATGGGGTTGATGACGTTGGGGTTCTTGAGCTTCCAGCACCTGGGACATGGGCACACCACATGCGTGAGATGCCCATTGCGGTGTGGTGAGCTGGCTGCATGCAGAACAGCGGACACTCACGACTGGCTCCAGGGCTGCCAGGCACAGCTGCTGAGGCTGGTAAGCAAGAGCCTGCTTCCGTGCACCTCTCAGATGCCGTCACAGTGATGAGGTGCATGCACTGTACATGCCACATTTAGGGGTTCAGGGCTAGGGCTTAGGGTTAGGGTTTAGCCCACGCTTAGGGCTAGGGTTATGGTTTAGCCCACACCTGGCGGCTGCAAAGTCCACGTCGCGGCGCGCGTCCCGTGTGGAGGTGAGGTCCACCTCCCGCATGATGAACCCGTTGGCGTGCGGGTTGAAGGGGCCAGGGGGCAGAGGCACAGCATCCACTTCAGACACCACCACACCCTGCGTGTGCCACAGCATGGGAGAATGGCGCAGCCCGCATGATCCAGCCGCTCTTACTCGTCACTACCCGCTCACACCACTTAACTCAAACAGCAGAGGGTAAGGCTGCAAAGAAGCCCGCCACACAGCATGAGCGCTCAACAAATGTGTGGTGGAAGCAGGTGGCATGCCAGATGTGGACACCCCAGAGCCAACATCACTGGCACCTTGCCGCCCTCTGGGTCATCAATCGCGGGGTCCAGCCGCATGCAGAAGAAGTGCTGCGCGTGAGTGGAAGTATTGCCAAATGAATGTTTGCAGGCTTCGTGATCTGCAGCTGCCAGCTGCTCCAAGCCACTCACGAGACCAGCTGACATCAAAGGCCACGTGCAGCCACATGTGGCACAAAGCGTGACAAGACCACAGCACAGGCGCTTGGCCACACATCCCACACAAACCTGCACAGCCCGCACAAACACACAAACATGTCAGAACACCACAGCGCTGAGCACCACCGCATGTATGCAGCCGCTGCGGCGCCACGCACCTGGTGCACCGTTGCATTGACGCCAGGTGACACGCGCACGCCATGCGCTGGTGTGACCTCACCCACAGGTGCCACTGACGTGGACAGGATGCCTGACAGCTTGAGCTCGAATGCGATTGAACCATCCTGCTGGTTGGGGTGGGCAGATGGGAGTAGTGTTGAGTGGGGTGAAGGGGTGCTAAGGAGGTAGGGCATGCCAACTGTTTGCATCCTGTGGCAAGCTCAGCAGACAAAGGGCTGTGCGATGCTGGAGGCATGGCAAACAGGGTAGGGAGAGGCACAGCCCCATGCGCCATGCCTTGATCACAACCGACTGCAACAAATGACGGCCACCAGTCCCAGCTGCCTCAGAGGTACATGGGATTTGGCAGTACAGCGCAGGTCATACAGGCAGTACACCAGCCCCGCACCTGGTACAGGTACCAGTACGACAGGTACTCGTAGTTCATGAAGGTGGAGATGGAGGAGACGACGAGGCGGCGCGCGCGGCGCACCTCCACATGGCCCGTGCGGCAGTCAAAGTGCTTGTACCTGCGTTGTGCCGCGCGGCAGGGCCCCAAGGCCAATGCTTTACCGGGTCGGGTGGCTGGGTATCACAACAGGATCAAAAGCTGCAAAGGGTAGGGGCCTGTGGACACTGGCTCAGTGACCCAGCCTGACCCTGCTGTGGTCTTTCCAGCTCTCCGCACAACATAAGTCAAATCACACCACGCTTCTCATATTAGATCGACACTTACAGAACGTGTTATGTTTATTATTATTACTATCATCAATATTATTATTACTATTACTCACAGAACGCCTGCGTCCTCCTCGTGCATGCACACTGCATTCTTCAGCAGCTGCGGCGCCCCCGCTGCGTTGTTCAGCACCGCGTCAAAATACCTGGCGGCAGCAGTGCAACAGCCACAACAGTACAAAGAATTGAATGGAATGGTTTTGGATAGCCGGAGGGAGCTTGCTGCTTCAAAGTCGCCATGCAATGGGAACATGAAAAGCTCATACAGACCCACTACAGGTGCCAGTCCCTCTTCCAAACAGTTGCGCAATGATGGGCGAAAACTGTAACGGAATTCGATGCTCCGCAGTCACCTGATGTGTCCCAGGCAGTCACAGCCCAGGGTGAGAGAGTTGGCACAGAAGCCCAGGCCGTAGTCACCCACGTCCAGCGCAGACTTGCGGACGTATGGGTAGCTGGGGTGTGCAGTGCCAGCAGACAGGAGGAATGGTGAGCATGAGCCAGCATCAGGTCAGTCGTCATGCCAGCTGAGCAGGCACAGGCTCATCAGTAGCAGGGCTTTGGTGTGTAACGGGGTTGTGGGGCAAGGCACATGCTAGCACACAGTGGACGGACATGTAACTGGTTCCCCAGTGCACGTACGAGCCTGCTGTGTGCTGTGCAAATGCAACTGCAGCACCATGGAGACCACTGTCCCTGCCGCTGCCATCATCCACCGCCACCAGCAGTCCACAGGATGCTGCGACGATCTGCCTCGACCCCTCCCTATCATGCACACGCTGGTGCTTGACGATCTGCCTCACCCCTCCCCTATCACGCACACGCTGGTGCTTGATGCACAACGCACTTGGGGTCGCCATACGGCACGATCATCTCCACCAGGCTTGCACGGTGCAGCACGGGCCGCACCCGCCCGGCCTCCTCGTACCCCAGGCCTGGAGGCACACACAGCACAACACCCTTCACATCAGCATACAACCACACCATGTATCAGCACTGCCAACGCCGCGCACATGTGGTAGCAGTACGCCAGATTCAACCCAACATCAGACGGCTGAACAAGGTTGGGCGGCGAGCCACATGTTTCCGCGCAGCACTGATGCCAATCGTGTGGCTGTCTGCATGGCTCGGTGCAAGCACGCCACGCACCATGCAGCACGAGGCCCTCGCGCGCATTGAAGCCCACGCGGAAGCGCCACTTCTGCCACTTCACGAGGCTGCCCTCCACCTGGAACGAGGGACCCTGCAGGAAATAGTTGTGTGTGTATGTGTGTGTGTGTGTGTGTGTTGGGGGCCCCCGGGGGGCGCGAGTGAGGGTTGTGGCTGTGGAATATGAGCACAAGGCAGCTGTTATCATTTCAGTCCTCAGCTGGCTCCTCGATCCATGCACGCCCTTGCCTGCCCACCCTGGCCTGAGCTGGTAGCGGCGCCTGCTCACAGCACCACAACAGCACATGGACACATAAGTTGTGTGCATGTGTGGACTCTCCACCCACCAGTGGCTGCACCACGTCCAGCGGCTTCAGGTCGGTGCGGTACGGGCGGTCGGGGGGTGTGAGGTCACGATGGTAGTTGGACTCCTGTGTTTCGCCACATCAACGTCACAGCGCAGGGGGGCATGTTCCTTTCAGCCTCAATCTCACCACAGGCATATAAAGACATCATGCTGTCCAGCGACTGCTGGCCCTGTCAGGAAGGGGTTTCAGCCAGGGTCCAGACCATCATCCATGCCTGGCACCCACAACATATCCAAAGCCCTTCACATCCCGGCCCTTCACATCCACTGCCCTCAGCACTCACCGTCATGGGTACAGGCGGCGGCTTGTCGTACATGTCCACGTGCACCACCTTGCCCAGGTTCAGGTCCACAATAGGCACCAGGTCCAGCGGGTGTGCGTACCTGCGCAGTACAGCAGTACAAGGCCGGCAGTGCTGCCAACATGGAAACAGATCCCCTGCTGTGGCCTACTGCAGGTGTGTGCTGTGTGGATGCACAGACTTGACGGAAGAAGTATTTCAGGTGGGGCGGTGTCAACTCGACAGGCCATGCTTGAACCGCCTGAGGCAGCACAGGAGCACTAGCACCCTTTCCCGACAGGTTCACCCCAACACCTACACCCCTCACGCACTCGTTGTCATTGGGCCGCGTGCGGATGTACAGGAAGCCCTGCATGAGGCGGCGGTGGTTGAGGTGGCCAGGTGCACCATGGCACGCCCATGTGTCACACACCACCTGGCCCATGTCAGTCAGACCGTACCGCTCCGCCAGCAACCGCTGTACCTCAGGGTCAGCCTGTGGGCATGTGCATGTGCGCAACCATGCAGTACAATGAGGGGACTGGCCGCAGACACCACATATGGCCAACGATGACCTCGTCTTGAGATGCATTACACGGGTGGGCGGTCAGGTCGCCTGTATTCCAACCCTCAGGAGGTGGTTGAGGGCGCGCACGGATAACACTTGTGCAGCGCAGCACATTCGTGAAACCAACTGCGTGCAGCTGTGTAGCCATGCTGCATGACAGACACACAGCCAGCCTTACGTGCCACCATTCGCGCACCTTCATGATCTCCTCGGCATACGTGTTGTCGTCAGGTGTGGTCATAGGCTGCACGCCCAGCAGCTGCGTGCATGGGCAATGGCATACAGCGCATGCTGTCCTTGATGGTGCTGTGGTTGCAGGGTAGAAATCGTGGCACTGACCCCACACCTTGCCCAGAAGATGGGTGCAAAATCCACTGCTACTTCTACGCCGCCCAACAGGTCCCGGCCTTTCCAGCATGTGCACCTTAACAACACAATGACTGCCTACTGCCGTACTGGTATGCAGCAGAGTTGCACCTGCACCAGTCCCCGGCACCTGCGCACCCGCACGCAGTACACAGCACATGCGGCACACAGCACATGCACCCCCCACAGCAGCGCAGCACCACCCACCTCCTTCCATTCCGTCACATTTGTGGCCAGCAGCCCAGGGGGCGGGGGCGGGCGTGTGCCCAGCGGCGGCAGCGCCACGCGCGCCTCAATCACGGTCCCCACCTCCCCCAGCCTCGGTGCGATGAGCACGCAGTGTGCGGCACGGGGTGGCAGTGGGCCGCGACCAGCCTCATACGCGAGCAGTGCGGCCTTGGGGGGCTCCTGGTGGGTGTGGTGCAGCAGTGGTATGGCTTTGTAAGCAATGGTGCACCTCGGCCGTCTCCTGGTTGTGGGCGATCCAGGAAGAGTTGCATGGCTCGCAAGCGAGTGTGTGGCGCTATGGCACAGCGCATTGAGCACGCGGCTGGCTGAGTCGTGTGCATCCATCACCCAAACTGAAATCATCTTAAGCACCAGGTTCCGCAATGTGTGCTCGTCCTCAACTGTACACACGCATTGAGGTCACAAGGTCACATCGCCCATGCACCATCATTTTTATTCAGTTGCCGGACCTCAGCCCCACCTGCAGCATGACTGAGTTGAAGCGCAGGGGGTGGATGCCCAGGGATGCGGCATGGGCCTTGCACGCCTCGGATGCTGCACGCACCTGTGCATGGGACAGGGAAGGTGTATTGGTTTTTTGGGGGGGAGCCATGCATGTTGCACCAGTAGGTACAGGAGGTGAAAGGAGCAGCGCAAACTGCTTCGCAGCGCATGTGAGTTGATGGTTGTGCCGCAGCAGTGCCAAATGCCCCTGTCCACACTCACCTCATCCATGCTCAACATGTCCAAGGGGTGCATGTGTGGTGGCAGCTGGGTGTGTGCTGCGGGGGTGGGGGCAGATGCCTGACCCAGGGTCTTGGGCCTGTTGGCATCCTTCAAGGGGATGTTCAGGCGCTGGGGCCCCTGTGAGCAGATGGACAGGTGCACAGCATACGTAGCTGTGGTGTGTGCCTGTGTGGGCAGATCTGCATCAGCGTCCAAGGGAGGTGCAGCACCTGGCTGCAGGCAGCGGAGGCTTGCTGAGGGGTCGGGGTGATGCAGTGAGGACAGAGCTGGACACCTCTGCATTTGTTGCGCACCTTCAGGGGTGCCTTGATGGCAGGGACAGCACTCAGGGCTGGCGGCAACTCCACGCAAACTTCGGCACCCGAACACTTGACTGCGCCGATGACATCGCGGCGACCTGCAGCGATGGAGACGAGGGGGGATGACAGCGAACGTTGGCATATCGTGATGACGCCCAAGCCACAAAGGCCTGACACGTGATCGCTTGCCATGTTGGAGCTCGAAGCTGCGTGCGCGCTATATGTGTCAGAACACCAAGTGCTTGCGCTCGGGGGCGCGCGGCTCTTGAGCTTCTCGAATGTGCCGTTGCTCATGCCTCTGAGCTGCAACAGCGGCCCCTGCGCAGCTGCGTCCCCCGCGCAAGCATGCATCCCAATTATGATCCTGAGCCAGCCCAAGGCCTCGCAGCGCCTTGTAACTCGCGGCAAAACAACCCTAAGAAACCCTGGTCCCCACTCCCCCCTTGGAATGAGCCCGTGCCAATTGAGGGCTCACCCACCGGAGCCATTAGCAGCATCCATGGTGAACGGGGTGTGGTCTTCTCTGAGTCTTGCAGAACGTATGCGAGTGGAGGCTCAAACAGATACGCGGGGGCCCCTCCCATACAGGTACCCGGAGCCCGGAAGTGGTTAATTACGGACTTAGCCAGCGCGGTGAGCTGACTGAGAGTTTAGGGTTGTGGCGTACGTGTCTACGCAGAACACGCACTGCAAGCGCGCGGCCTGAGAGCTTGCTTGAAGTATTGTACCAGTGAATTATGGCTTTCTGGGCGAATCTGGTCAACGCAGCGAGCATATTTGTCACCTCACTTATCACATGATCGAACCCTCCGGCTTCCAGTTGGTTGCCCCGATAAGCATTCGATGCAACAAGAAGGATAATCTGAAAATTCTGTGCTGAGATTGGTGGCGCAACGACAGGGCGCCAGGCGAGCGGTATTCATACAACGAGCGCACCATTGTGGACTGCTATATATTGTGGTTCCTGTCTAACGGGCTCCAGAGAGAGAAACAGCTTGATGTGACTCATGGCAAAGGGTGGTACTGCAAAGGGCACACTGTTCTGAGCATTACGATACAATGCGACAGTGGAATGCTTAAATAAGTGGCATATGTGGCCCAGAGATGTCTGATTTGCAAGCCGTGCTGGCCCAGTTCCGAGGAAAGCCAGAGGAAGCAGGGCTTGCACATCAGGAAAAATATCCACGTGCGCAGCCCCGTGAATTTGGAGGTGCCCTCCACTCCAATGCCCCAGCCCGGACCATAGTCGCTTCTCTACAGCAACGGCCTAGCAGCCCATCACGCTCAACCAGTGATGGCCAGCGTCAACGTTCCCCGGGGCGGCCAACAACAGCTGAACGGCGGATCTCCAGTCCCCGCCCAAGCAGTTCAGTTGGGATAAAGGGGTACATTGCCACTCCTGGAGACCTCTACGCTACGCCTCCTGCTGTTATTCTAAGGTTAGTGCCACCCTTCATGCCACAACACACCATGCAAGCACCCATGTTTGGGCATGCACCCATGCAGGTCATATGGAGGATTTGCCGAGGGCCAGCTTCAGTACCAGTACGGCAAGGTAGCCCCCCTCATGCCTTCCTATGCACCCTGCTGGCTGAAAGAGCCGCCCCAGCGGCCCCATGTGACTGATCTGCGCCTGCAGCCCAGCAGCAGAGCCATCACCTGCTACAGCCCTGAGTTCCTGGCAGAGGCCGCACCCTCCCCGCCCCGTGCTGCTACCGCTGGCTCCCCTCCACACACGCGCCCAACCTCAGCTATGCCCCAACCTAAAGCATCCCTCTCCCGCTTTCCCCGCCCCGCCACCGCCCCCGGGCCGACCAGCTGGACGCGGCGGGGTGGGTCGAGAAGCAGCAGCCCCAAGCGCTCCAGCTCAGGGGCCCCTGGGTCACCCAAGAGGGCCCTGGACCCCTCCTCTTCCAACATCTCTGCCATTGCTGCCGCAGCTGCTGCAGCAGTGCGAGGGGTGCCGTCGGGGCCCCTGCCAGGGCCGCGCGCGTCCAGTGCGCGATGGGGCACCCGCAACCTGGCCTCCTTCCATGCATACAACCGTAACGGGTGGGGCGGGCGGAGTGGCACGGCAGCAGTGGGGCCACTGGTGGGGACACGGGCAGGCGGGCCTCACGCGCACGGCCCAGGGGCGCACACTCCTGGCAGCGCCTACTTCCATGGTATCAAGAAGGGCCTCGCACGCTCACCGCTGACCGAGTACGTACGTGCCACCGCCAAGTCGAGCTTCCAGATGCCCAACAACGGTGTGGCCCCGACAGCTTCCACGCTCGTCAAGCGCGCGGCGGCTGCACTCTCACTGTCCCGCACCCAGTCGCGGGTGGTGAGCGAAGCGGGGGTCAAGCCCAACTCTCCCCCGCGGCGCACCACACACGAGCCGCAGCCGCTGGAGCGTGAGGAGCGTGTGATGGACGCCGTGACACACGAGCACTCACCGCGGCTGCGGTACAAGGACCGTGTGTCGCAGTGGGGCGTGATCTGAGCAGCGGTGTTGGTTTGGGGTTTAGGGTTTAGGGTTGAGCCAGGGCCTGAGGTGTAATGCTTCGAGAGTTGGTGTGCTGCCGGTGGTGGTGCTGCCGGTGGTGGTGCGGCCGGTGGTGGTGGTGGCGGTGGTGGCGGTGGTGGTGCTGGTGCTGGTGCTGGTGGTGCTGGTGGTGGTGCTGGTGGTGGTGCTGGTGGTGGTGCGAGAAGAGGGAAAATGGGCTGTCGTATCCATGATGGCGGGTTGGAGCACATTTCTTCACATGTGAGTGCGCACATCAATGCCTGGCTCTGCATGTGTATGTGGGGAGCGGCAGCAGGTGGTGTGATTTGACGGTAATGGTACAGCTGTACAGGGAATGGCTGATGCATTCAGATTGGAAACTTCAAACTTGTGATTTCGCTGGCTTGCACTGATATGGCTGTAGTCATAACATGTTGCTGCAGACATCATGCAAGGACATCGTGGAAAACATGAATAGTGGACTTTTTGGTTCTGTGCATGATGTGACAGTGCTGCAGCTGTGGTGTGTGGGGTTGTTGTCTGCTGTACTGCACATCATACGCTGGCACGAGGAAACCCTCATTTCATTTCATGGATTACTGCACTAGCACCGTCTCGCACGACGACAGCGCTACTGCTGGTTGCAGATCACTTGTCTACTGGGCCCCGGTGTTTGAGAACATTGGATGGGTACAGAGCAGCACAAGAGGATCTGCCAAGTACTGGAACCACACAATGGGATGTAGTGATGTAGTTTATGTAAATGTTGTGCACTTCGGTATGTGAGCAGTCAGTTACAACAATACGAGTAAAACGGCCAGCACCCTACTCCTGTTGAACATTATCTGTTCATGTTTGTATCCATGCTCAAAGTCGTAACCGGCAAGTCTCACTGAACAGGTGTCAAATACAACGTCCTGTATTGTGGATGATCCACCCGCTTGTCACTGAGCAACACCCACAAACACGCAGCTCAGCCCCGAATGAGCTGATGTGCATGCGGCCCATCACTGGCCAGTCCGCAAGTCACCAAAGATGAGCCTTCGCAGGCGCCTTAGCAGACTCATAAACCATGTACACTGTGCTTGTGGCAAGGCTAATGGCTCTCCCTGACCATGCCACCAAATCTCCTCCCTCACACCAGCTCATGTATGAATCAGCCCCTGGTAGACACACAGGGCATGTCAGAAAAATTGAAGCCGACGCAAGCACAAACGGTAAATCAGGTATAAGCCGAAAGAAACAAGCCTGTAGTGGCATGAGTATCCTTGAATGAAGCCGATACTTAGCTGCATGCAAGCGCCCACAGTCACATGCCAAGCTTTACCAAAGGCAAGAAGCACAAATACACACAGCCTACACCGCATGCCCAGCTGCAATCTGACATGCCAGTGCTTGCTGTCACAACGCCCCACCAGGGTGCAAATGCGCCTGCAGCCAGCAACTGTCACCATCATAGCAGCGGATCACATGTAAAGCCACTCGGCTGTTTTGGTTCAGGCCAGTAGGCCCCTTCATGCGCTTGCTGCAGCAGCCGTGCGCTGCATGCACGACAGCGGCTGCTTAGCAACACCTGCAGCAACATCCGCGCCAGCGCCTGCTGCAGGTGGAGCCACTGATGCACCTGTGGCCGCCGCTTTGTCCTGGCCCTGTCGCAGCTTGTGGAGCGAGTCGGCAATCGCCTTGCGGAACTGGTCCTGTGAGCGCGCAGCAGATCGCATTGAGGGGGTGCGCGTGGTGTGACAATAAGAAATCGAATGGTAGTGACATGCAGGTGGCCCAAGCGCAGCAGGTGGGGCTGCTGGCACACAGGGGTTTGGCGCCAACGAATGGGTGTGGGCTTCATACAGATGGCTGGCGCGCACAACAGTGCAACGCGAGCTGCAAACAAGGCCTCAGCACCACAGCAACAGCCTGTGAACCGGTCGCACATTGGCGTCCACATCGGATGCATGCCCGGGCACATAGACACCCACACATCACATCTTCCACGGGAGCACGTGCAGGCAGCGCAGCACACCTGGTGCATGAGGAACGCAGTGACGTGGCCACCTGACACCAGCCGCAGCTCGCTCCCCGGGTAGTACGCGTGCAGCGCGCGCACAGAGTCGGTGGACACATACCTGCGTGTGGGTGGGTGTGTATATGAGGGGGCATCATGACAGCTTTTGACGCAGGTGCTGCATGACTCTGTGCATCCGACATGTTTCTTTTGTTAGGTCGCGTCATCATGCGATGGGGGCATGGTGTGCGAGGTAAATCGTGCGTCCAACAGAGCTAATAGCAAAACATGCCGATGTGCAGGGTTAGGCCTGGTCGGATGGGCGGTGTTGGAGCAGGTCGCAAGGGTTTTGAGTAACTCATCGTCATACTTGAGACTGGTGGCCGAACCCATGCAAGCAGGGCCAGGAAGGGCATGCTTGGGTGATCACACACACACGCAAAAAAAGCCCCTAAACCCTACACCCTAAACCCTAAACCTGCGCCCTCCCACTGCCCCACCCGTCATCTGTCGCAGCCACAAACACCGCGGCGTCTGTGCGGCGGGGGCGGGGGTAGCGCGTGATGTCGGTGTACGTCTCCAGCACCTGCGGCGCAGGACAGCAGCAGATACCACATAGGTGCCGGTGTGCATGTACCGCGTGCATGTACCGTGAGAAGCGGTGGCACCTGGCGCTCACAGTGGAGGCACGCCGCGCATGCCACTCCCCAACCCGTGCACGCCATCATCCCCAAGCAGCTGCCCAGCTGCACCAGGCAAGGGCACCACAGCAGTTGCTACACATCCGGGGCATGTTGTTATCCGGCACATGTTATCTGGGCATGTTGCTATGCGTTCCGGGCACGTTGTTATCATAAGATTTGTGGCACGGCTTCCTACTGTGGTGCCGTCCTCCATGTCCTGTGCACACCCTGCACCAGTCCAGCCACGCCACCCACCGTCTTGAGGCGTGCCAGCGTCTCAGTGCGTGAGATGTCCCTGTCACCCGCGCGCAGCCGCAGCAGCTCCGACAGGCCACGCTCCAGCCTGTGGGGGCCGGCAGCCAGGGGCGAGTAGGAGGATGAGTTCAGCACGTGAGCTGCTCAGGGCCATGACAAGGGGCGAGCTGATGGGGTCTCTCGATGGGGTCTGATGCTCATAATAACAATAGTAACACAGCACTTCACATATGTTTCTGCATGCCAGAATGGGGTCTGATGGTCATCAGGTGGGATTTGTGTGTGCCACAGAGGGGCGCAGAGGTGCACCATGCCTGCGGCCCGTATGCGGTTCCCACCCCAGCCCAGCCGCAGGCCATGTGTGGAGCAGCTGAGCCTGCTCTGTCTTGCACAAAGCACAAAGCACAGGCCACACACCTTTGGAACAGTGCCTGGGAGTCCTTGCTGCCCAGGCCCAGAGAGGGCAGGGACAGGGGCAGCAGCCTGCGCGCACTGCTGGCAGCCGACTGCCCGACGCTGTCCTGGTGGCTGCTGGCGTGCGCGTGGCTGCTGGCACGATGCGGCTGGTGTGGGTGCTGTGTTGTGGGGGCGGCGTGGTGTGGGTGCCCCGCGTGCACATGGTGGTGCGCGTGGTGGTGTGCGGTGGGCCCATGCGGCGGGCTCACAGGCTGCAGGCACTCATGGCCCTCCTCCGACGCCGCAGGGGTCATGGGGTGCACACTGGGTCGCTCATCTGCTGCCTGCGGCAGCTGCTGCTGTGCCCCCTGCAGCTGCACAGCGGCCTCTGGTGTCCCAGCGGGGTTGGAGGGGGTGACACGCACACCCATGCGCCGGGCTGCCAGAGCGGATGCACCCGCGTCCGTGGGCGATACGCCTGCCAGCCGGCCACACACGCGCACACATGTGAGGCAATCGGTGTGAAGTGCGATGCTTCGGCCCAGGATTCACATGGCATCATGGAACCTGTTAATTTGCCTTGTGTGGCACGTGCAAAGCAGCACAGCAAGTAGCCCTGGCCCGACCATCCATCCACACCCAAAAGGCACCACGGTGCCTACCACGGCCCACAGTGCCACAGCCTCGTATGTGACACATTGCATTCTATGGCCACAGAGTCCTGCCCCACCCACCCCCCACGTCACGCGCCAGCTCCAGCTCTGACAGCGCGTACGTGGCGGCTCGCAGCACGCTCACTGGCTGTGCGCATGTGCGGATGTGCTGCGGGGGGGAAAACGGGCAGGAAGCACAGCATGTGTTGCGGGTCAAGACCCGAGAACCCCTGCGGTGACGCCTTTGTCGGGCGTTGCCCGCTTACACCACTGCAGTGATCGAGACACGCATGCGCAGAGGCAGGTACAAACGGCTGTGCCGCAGGCAAGGCACCATATCATGCACGTCTGTGCTGCAGGCAGCGCCACAAGCACCTTCCTGCACCATTCGTCAACTACTGGTCCCCAGACCACACGTGCATGGATGCCGGCCCCGCCCCTCCACCTGAAATCCCTGCCGCCCTGCCCCTCACCTGCACCACGTTCGCGTCCCGCTCGTCCGCCTCCCGCAGCAGCGGCTCCCACGCCATGGCTGCACCCAGGGCCCCGTCCACGTACGCCACCGCAGCTGAACGCGGGGCCAGCAGCGCGGCCACCGCCACGTCGCGCGGGTACAGCGCCGCGGTCATGCACGAGTGCACGCCGCCCATGGACAGCCCCGCCATGCCTGAGGGTGCACAGCATGTGTGGGGTAGGTGTGCTTACAAATGCACAGCATGAGGGGGGAGGTGTGCTTCAAAAAAGAAAATAAATCCAGCTGCCGGCCCATGCACTGGTGGAGCATAAGCGTTCAAGAACATGGGCGGCTGTGGTCAGCGGCGGCAGCAGCTCGCACAGATGTGTGTGCCAGAACAGCAGCATGCATAGCAACGGTGGTCCCATCCCAACCCTGCACGATCCCCACAGCGCATGCTGCTCTCACTCACACATGCCGCCCTCCTCATAGCCCTCCTGGGACAACCAGTGCAGCAGGTTGATGGACTCATAGATGGTGGCCTGCACATCATCGTGCAACGTGCGACAAGGGACGTGTGATAAAAGGCGTGTGATAAAGGTCCGACCATGTGGCAGAATGGAAGTAGCAGATGTGTGCGGCAAGCAAAGCAACACTGCCTGCAAGCCCCAACCATGGCTTAGGATCAGGCTTGAGCCTGTGACGCCTGCCGGCAGGCAGGCAGGCCAAGGGTGTGGGAACCGCCAAAAGCAGCGGCAGCATGCCAGCGCAAACAACGCAACACATGGTGTACTGTGCGGAGCATGTAGTGTGGTGTGGTGCAAAGAACCACGCGCACCCATCCCAGTGTGAGCAGGTCGGACACGCGCAGCAGCTTGGCGCCCTTCTGTGCTGAGGGCCGGCGTGAGCCATAGAAGGGGGACTCGTGCACCATGGCCGCCACACCCTGCGCGTGGTTTGATGCGCAATGCTGCGGCTTCAGAAGAGTCCACACCAGTACCATGGCACCCATGCCAGCAGTTGGCGGCCAGAGCAAGAAAAGGAAGCTGTACAAGCACACAGGATCTGCGGTGCGGCAGGCAGGAGAGGTATTCCGAGAGAGGTATTCCGGGCTGCCTGCGCGTGAGAGCTGAACAGAGTATACCGGACGGCAGCGCACAGAGCACGAGGGCCCGAGCTGAGCGCGTGAGGCACCTGCTTGAGCAGCGGGAAGCTGAGGCGCAGCCGCCGCCCAAAGCCCTGATCGCCAGTGGCCGCAAGGTGCAGCGCGACGGAGGGCGGCTGCTGCGCCACACCCCCTGAAGGCAGGGCAATCACAGGGCGAGCAACAAGGAACTGGTCAAGGCTTGCAGTGAGCACAGGATGAGCTCTGGGGGTACGCGCAAGGAGCACATGCTGCAGCGCAACACCTCTGTTCGCGGATTTGCCATCAAAAGTTGCACAGCTGGTGAGTTGGGGGCACAGCAGGTGCAAGCAGCAGAGGAGCAAAGGGGATCATGGTGAGGGGTCGACACTCACGTGACACGGGCACCAGCAGCTGCACGCGCCCCATGCGGCTCTCCATGGGCAGCGCGTCATACACACGTGAGACACATGGCGTGAGGAAGCGAGCCTCGTAGCTGCGCGAGCAGCAGCACACCCGCATGCAGCGGCATGAAAGGCCCACGTCTGGTGAGCTGAGCATGGCCAGTGCACGAGGGACCCATGCAAGTGGAGGTTTGAGGTCGAGCATGGTGAAAGGTTTGCATCGATGGATCATGATGCAGTTGCGCTGGTGACGAACAGCACTGCAGTTTCTCCGCAACATGATCGTCACCCACAGTTTGTACTCCACACCGTCCCTGCTGCCGGCCTCCACCTCCTTCCAGTCCAGCTGCACATCCAACACGCGTGGCGCACACAGCCAACATGCATCACATGCCGCAGTGATGACTGCAGCTCCTTACATCACAGCGGCAGACAAGGTACTCCCCGGGGCAGGGCCAGGCAGGGTCACGACCCACTGCAGCATAATGATGCAGCAGCAGCAGCAGCAGCTATACAGGTCCGACACGGTGCAGCCCGCTCTCCCTTCTCCTGTGTAAGACAGCACCTTGATCCCAGGTGGTGGCCACTGCTGCATGACTGCCAGGTCCTCCTCTAGGTTCACCACCCGCAGGTCACCCCAGCCCTTGGGGAAGAAGGTGCCGGTGATGAGGCCAATGCGTGAGTAAAGCTGGTCAACAGGCCGACCAGTGGCGGCTGCGCACGTATGGCACAGGATCAGGATTCATTTGCGCGGTACAAGGTACAGGCGCTGCAGTGTTGCAGACTCCAATTGATGTGTGCCCAACCCTGGCACAGATGTGCAGGGCACGCTGTACCCGTACCAGATGCCAATGATGCCATGCACTTGGTCAATGGATGCCATGCCATGTCAGCATGGCTTGACCGCCCGGGCGCCACAATCATGCAGAGTGACACTAGGACTGTGCTGCTGCTGCCTCAAAGGACGCGCTCACCAATAATGTGCGGAACCAGTTCCGAACGCAGATAATCGAGCTGGCTCTGGACCTGGGGCACAAGCCCTTTGGCCAGGCCAAGCGTAGCGGGTACACGCCACATTTTGGTCGGAAATTGAGTTGCCCCAAAAGAAGGGGGTGGGTAGGGCACAGTGGTAAGCTCCCACAACCCGTAGGCGGGGAGCCGCACACACAAGAGCAATTGCACACGAAAGAAGCGAAAACTCGAACGTTATGAAGGGTGTGGTCGGACCAGTGACCGTGACAAAACGCTCAACTTGACATGTTACACTCCTTGTGCTTCAATTACTTCAAAGTACGGCGCCAATTCAAAGGATCACCACTTACAAAAGCCCCAGATCTGAACCTTCATCATGGACGAGTTCAGCATCATGCGGAGACCAGGTAAAACCTGCAAGATAATTTGCGTGCTGCTTTAAGGCACCTCAGTGTTCATGCTGCATAGGACACACCATGGGTTGCATGCCCGGTATTCACGTGCAGAAGATGCAGAGCATGGGGATGGCAGCGATGCGGAGTCCTTTGCATCTGCGCAAGATGACTTACCAGAGGATGAGGTGCATGCAAACGCAGCGGCAGGGACGGACCGGAAGGATCCGGCAGGCAGCTACGCGGCACAGAAGCCACTAGGCAGCACAGCAGACGGCAGGCCATCATCGCAGCAGGGTGAAGCAAGCAGGATACAAACGCATGGCAGTCATGTCAGCACAACGGAGGCAGCATCAGAGCAGGCAGATCCAGGCAGGTCTGCAGAATCAGACAGCCAGAGTGCAAAAGCAGCAGCAGGCGCAGAAGGTGCAACAGCCACAGGAGCGGAGCCCTCGACGTCAGCATCACAGCCAGACACAAAGGCGGCTGAGCTAGATGCAGCAGCAGGGGCCCCAGCTCAGCATCCAGTGCTGTCCACAGAAGAGCAGCAGGTGATGCTCGAAAAGGCAGAGGCGCTCAAAGCGGAGGGCAACACGCTGTATGCCCAAGCCAAGTTCGAGGAGGCCATCGCCAAGTACGCACAGGCCGTGGACGCAGGTGTGTGTGCACAGCTGTACGCATCACATGTGTGTGCGTGTGCCACTCAATGCCGTGTGCTGCAGCTGCAGTGAGCAACCCCGGGGAAGGCACATTACTACGTGCAAGCTGTCAGTGGCCTCGGTTGCTGCCTCGCCCAGACTACTGCAATTGCACCGTGTGCGCGCACACATCCACACATGCACATGCGCACACACGCACACACACCGCTCGTGTTTTTACACCTCACGAATTTTGCGGACACCCCGCAGCGCCTCCCGCACCATATGCCAAGCATGAGCGCGCCGTGTACCTGGCCAACATGGCGGCCGCTGAGATTGGGCTGCAGCACTGGGCGGAGGCAGTGAGCGCGGCGAGTGATGCACTGGATGAGGAGCCGGGCTACGTCAAGGTGTGTGTGTGCGCGTGGGGGCGGGAGATGAGTGGAGTGTGTGGGACAGGCGAAGCGATTGGTGGCAGCAAGCACTTGGCTGTGGAAGCCCTTACATGCATGAGGGGACTGGAAGGCCAGGGTCAGGTCTGGGGCGCTAAGAGCTTACTGGTTCCCCCCCCCACCACCACCCTCCCAACACACACATTCGAAATGCATGCCACCACAACTGATTTGCTGCCTGCATTGTACGTGTTGGTCATTCCACAGGCTCTCATGCGCCGCGCCATGGCCCTGGAGCACTTGGACCAGCTGGACCAGGCACTGGCGGACGCGAAGAAGGTGCGTGTGTGGACATGCGGGCTCATTTGCAGTAGCGGGTCGTCGGCACGCGGGCACACGCTACTTTTGGTCCAGCTTCAGCACTGTCATGCGCATCCTGAGGGGCGTGTACATGCATGGATGCTGCCTACGGAATGCAAGGACTGGGTGGAGTCCTGGGGGATGCAATGCGTGGTGACTCAGTGGCCTGTGTGCTGCAGCATGGCATGTGCACCTGAGGCTCTTGTTGTAGCCCTTGCATGCAGCTGCAAGCACAGTTGCTGACACATGCCATCACGTGCTTGTGACACCCAGGTGGTTGAGCTGGACGGCCACAACACATGGGCAGTTGCAGCTGTGGCACGATTGGAACCCAAGGTGGCAGAGCGCCATGAAAAGCTCAAGGTGTGCAACATTGGGGAATGTGTGAGCTCCTGAGCTCAGGGACGGGTGCAAGGGGTGTTTCTGGGGCTGAAGCTCGCAACTGATTCAATCCTGAAGCTTGTATCCACGCAGCTGTCCTGCCTGTACTGCTGCGCCTAGTATTGCCGTGTACAACCTGTTGCTGTGCGCGTCAGTGCATTGTGCAGACCATGTGCTTTGTACCACACAAACCTCACCCACCACCATCACGTCCTGCTCCCGCCACGAGCCCCTCCCTCACCGTCCGACTACACTCCCCATCCCACCCACCATCTGCCTACACTCCCCATCCCACCCACCAGCTTGCAAACTCAGCGCACAATTACCTTGCACACATGCCTGTGAACATGCGCGTGCACGCAGGCCGAGATGCTGGGCAAGATGAAGGACCTGGGCAACATGGTGCTGGGCAAGTTTGGGCTGAGTTTGGACAACTTCAAGGCGGTCAAGGACCCAGCTACCGGCTCCTACTCCATTAGCTTCCAGCAGTAGTTGGGGCCATGCTGTTGGGGTGGGGCAGGAGATGTGGTCCTGGCCAACGCAGGATGTTGCATCAGGGTGTCGTGTTGGAGTCCCAGGGTTGCATGGACCCGGTGACATGACAAGCAGTGCAACAGCATGTAAACATTGCGTGCGTGCATCGAGGCCCGGCATGCCTTGGGCCCCCATACACCAGGAGCACACCATATGTTCAGCCCATCCTCAGCAGCCTTCTCACAGGCAGCCTTACCTGCTGCTCAAGCATGACTGAGCACATCTGTGGTGTAGCTGTGGCAATGGCAGTATTGGATATCTGCAGGCCCCTGAAAATGGAGCACGACGGGTTTGCATGGACCTCACGGACTCACGGAAGGCAATCTTGTCACTATGAACGTGATCTATCATTATGTTGCTTTGTAGTCCTGGGCCTTGGTTGGTGCATACAGCCTGTCATCTTCCGCAACAAGCTTCATCAGATCATCACTGTTGGCCCATACAGCAGACGCAGATGGTGTGCTCAGCAAACAAAGCCTGGTTTACAATCAGGTGCCAATCATACACATCCTGATCCATTGTGCAGTTCCAGAAACCTTCAGTGTGGTGTAGGACAGAGGGGCACCATGAGGTTGGCGTGTGCTGCACCACAGGCCCGAAAGGGCATCAGCCAGCAGCCATTCAGGCCTGTGGCACGAGCAGTGGTGGCTGTGCGGCACAGCAAAGCCCAGCATGCAGCTCAATTAGCTCATGTGCCGGCTGGGCGCTTGACTCACAGCAGCTGGCGCTGCAAGTCAGCCCCTCAACCCACCAGCAGTAACACACAAGTACCTCAGGGCACTACACAACAAACGGGACTGGCCCAAATTGGTTCAGCAATGGGTTTATATTTGACAGACGCTGCCAAAGCCATCATGAGACACGCACAGGAGGAGGCAGCGGCCATGGGGCAAGCCAGGATTGAGCCAGCCCACCTGTTGCTGGCAGCATTGGCACTGGGGGCAGCAGGCCAGGTGCCAGGAGCTGGGGCAGCAACAGAGGTGGACACATGCTGCAAGGGGCTGCATGCAGCCCTGATGCCAGCACTGGAGGGTGCGGGTGGTGTGCCACTGACGCTGCAGGGGCTGCGTGAGGCAGTGGGTCAGGCACTGGCATGCATGCCACCAGATCCATCAGCTGAGGCTACAGCCACATGCGTCACCAGCCGTGTAATGGCGCGCTTGCTGTCCCCCAGCACGCGTACAACCATGATTACCTCCAGCAAGTTGGCAGGTGTGTGTAGTTGCTTCTGCAAGGCTGTGCCAACTCTGCAACCAGCTGCACTGTCCTTGTACTTGAAGGGTATTGTCCGTTGCGTGCATTAATGCAGGCGGCGCCCCCATCGCCCCCGCCCACCTGCTGACCGCCCTCTCCCACCTGCCCCACCCCACCCCCACCTCCAATGCACTGGCATGGCTGGTGGACACGCACACGCCCCACCCGTATCTTGTGTATAACCAGGTTGGTTGCCAGCGTGTAGAATGGATCTGAAACCGCTGCAGTGCAATGCTGCCTCACCAGCAAGTTGTTCACGCACCGTAGCTGCCGTGTCCTTTATCATGCTGATGAGCTGCATGAGCTGATGAGCTGCAAGGTAACATGGTTTATGCCAGCAGGTGAAGGCGCATTTGTTCACGGCTGCTCAAGCTGAGGCGCGTGGTGCAGCTGTCAATGCTCCTTTTCAACAGGCACTTTCAGCACTCACTCGCAACCAACCACTGGGATGGAATCAGAAAGCAGGTCTCTTGGCAGCACATGTGCAGTTGGGGAGGTATCCAGCGCCAAACATTTGCAGCTTGCTGCTGCAGCAACCTTCATCTGTTAAAGACACATTGGTTTTTGGCGAGGCTGCATATCCCTTGCCGCAAAACGATGAAGCCAGACAACTGCTGACAATGGCAGCCAGTCTGCAGTTTGAGCTGGGCGGCACTGACGTGGCAAGCTGCGGCAAAGTGCTGCTGGGCGAGGGGCATTTTAGCCTACAGGACGCGGCACTGTGCCTGGGGCAGCTGCAACCAGTGCAATTGGGCAGCAACTTTCTGATCTATGACCGCCTGGCCCACATGGAACAAATTGTGATACAGCTCGACGCGCACCTGGAACACGAGAGAGACTCTCTTAAGGATACCACTTCAAGCAAGGCAACCACAGAACAGCTGTGCCAGCTGGCAACGTCAGCGGTTCACCTTGCTAGCTCTCACCCACAATATGCTGCAGCAGTGGGGAGCCTCCTGCTCCGCACGCAACGCCTCATCTGCAGCCACGGCTCACGACATGCGCAGGCCCACTTGCTGCACATGCTCTTCTTGAGACCCAGTGCTGCACGCAACGCCAATGAGCCTGAAATGTGGCCGGTCATCCTGGACCTTCTGTCCCACATGCAGCCATCTCTCCTCAACGTAACAGAGCAGGTGGGCCACTGTTGCACCCATCCAGCCGCAGTAGCAGGAGGGGTTGTTGTGAAATTGTGCAGAAACGGCCAAGGTGGCACTTGGCTGTTTGCCGGATCCATCCTTCACGCACAGTGAGGATTGCAGCAAAATGCGCTGATGCCAAACGTATGCCATGCATCCCTCCTGCTTCAGTATACCACTAAACTCATGCAAGCCCATCCCGCACAGGTCTTCCTTTTGCACATGGCTGTGACGTCCCTCAACGCCCTGCCGGAAAAGCACTGCAGCAACGTCCTGGCTGCACTGCTCAGCAGCATCAGGAGCCACGCATGTGGCCCATCCCAGCTGGTGCAGCTGGCACAAGTGCTGTGCTACCTGCCTCAGCCACAGTCTCAGGCACAGCCACACCCGCAAGCAGTCTCTCTGCACAGCTTGTGGCTGTTGTACACTGCCCAGGCGGTTGATGTGCTGCCCACAATCAGCCTGCAAGACCTGCTGCCACTCATGCAAGCACTGCAACACGTGGCTGCAGCGCAGCTACTGCCCCTTGCGTGTGCCCAGCGCATGGCACAGCCCCTGGCAGCAGCCATTCAACGGCTGCTGCCAGAGATGACTGCGAAACAATCCATGCAGCTCGTGGATGCAGCTGTTGCAGTGCCAGGCCTGGAGCTCAGCTCCCATGTCCCGGACCTGACTGCGGTGATCACACGACATAATCAAGGATGCATGGAGGCAGGGGCGCAGCAGTTGGACCTCGACACCATGCTGGAAGCCTACCAAAACCTGTGCCGGTTGTACAGTGAGTCAGACCTGGCCACTGACCTTGGTCTGAGCGCCTCACTCCAGATCCGCGCGAGGCATGCCGACAGCCCTGAGGATACAGGTAGAATCTCACGAGCCAGTGCTGGCAGCACAACTGCATCAGGAGATGTCGCCAGCAACGCACCATCACATGTGATAGATAGTACATCCAGCATGCACGCGGCTGGCCCTAGCGTGGATGACGTGGTGCGCAGCATAACAAAGGAACTGTTGCATGGAAGCAGTGGGCGCCATGGCACCAGCCAGGATGTACAGCGCATATTTGTTGTCCCTGCACCTCACAGCAAGGAGTACACGCTGCAGATGTTTGAGGCAATGCACACAGGAGGTCCAGGTGCCAGCAGCAGTGGGCTGACCCCAGACATGTCCCTGGACCTTCTGATTGCGGCAGCTGTTCACGGTTTGAAGCCAGATGCTGCGCAGCTGAGCACGCTGTGGGGTGCGCTTGATAGCTGCCTCGCCAGCGGCAGGATGGCCCCCATACATCTGGCAGTGGCCATGTGGGCTCTTCACAAGTTGCAGAAGGTGAGGGTCAGAGTGCAGCAACACAAACCTCGTGCATTCGTATTGCCTACCTGCCGACTATATTTGCATCCATGACCTGCATCTGTCTTTGGTCGTCACGTGTTCCTGCCATCATGCGGTACGTCTTCCTGATCTTGTTGCATTGCTGTGACAGGCCCACGGCGTGGCGGGTGTGTTGGACGCGTGTGTGGCCCTGGACCCCAAACAGCTCACAGCCCAGCAGCTGGCAGTTGTGCTGTGTCTGCTGGCAGATGTGCAGGGTGATGCGGACGATGGCCAGCGCGCAGCCATCCAGCGCTGGGGCAGCCAGGCAGCGGACTGCTTGCTGGATCCAGTTGATCATCATCAGCACCTGCTGCGCTCTGTGGGTGCGCTGGTGGTCCTGCGTGTGCACAGCCTCATTGCGGCCACAGCAGCCTTCAACGCGCACAGCAACTGCGAGTGGCGCGGCAAGGCGCTGCACTTGGAATGGCTCGGCTCCCTCCTGCTCCCCCACAACGCCCGGGATGATCCTGCCCTCCAGCCCTGCCTTGATGCAATCAATGGCGTCATGGACCGCTTGCGTCACAGCAGCCATGACGAGGGTTGCTCACCAGCGGAGGCAGCTGCTCTGGTGGCAGGCCTTCTGCTGGTTCTGCTGGATCTGCAGTTGGCGGGGTATCTTGATGTGGCGCACCAACAGCACGCTGTGAGTTCCCGCTTGGCCCTAGCTGGTACGTCTGCCACAGATGCGCTCTGGCTGCAGCGCCTGCGCGTGCTCTCGATCGCACTCTGTGCGTCACACCCGGCAGTGTGGGGGCCAGTGCTGCACGAGGTTGAGAGCAGGCTTCAGGCGCTCACTGCATCCGCAGCGGCAGAAGGCCAGGGGTGACGTGCAGAACCCCACAGCCTCATGGCGTGTAGCATGACAATCAGTTGAAAGAATGATCTCATCAACTGTGCTTACATGCCGGATGCGTTTGATGGTGAGAATGTAGTGGCGGCAAGATGTGGTGTGATGTGCATCAGTCCAGTGGGTGCCGTGCAGATTGCTTTGCTTGGCTGGGTGCTGAGCTCAACGCCCGCTACAGTGAGTTGTGCACATTTGCTGCTCGCGTTCTGCATGTATGTGAGATGGGCAGAGATTGTATGCAAACAAGGTCTGGCCCTTGTGAGGTATAGCTGTTACTGGCCAAGACGGCAAGGAGGACCGGCCATGTTGATGCACATACCATCAGTTGGCGTTCTGCTGCAACAGAGTAATGCATGCATGGAATGGGCAGATTCAAAGATCCACGAATGCCTGCCACAGAAAGTTACATGTATCACACACTGTGGGCCATTCACGCTATGAATCGCCTGCTAGGCGCCTTGAGCGCCACAGGCAGTCAGCACATTGCGCGCCATGTGTGTGCTGGAGGCTGCTGCTGGGGCCAGCAGCTTGAGCCACAGGGGGCCACAGCCCCGCACGCGGCTTGGGCCCAGAAACAGGCCAGCGACGGTGTGGCCCTCGAGCAGGGCAGTAGCACGGCATGCAGCAGCTTGCCAATGCCACCCAGCTGCAAGGGGCTGCAGGGGCCACTGAGCCTGGCAGGCAGCTGGGTTGCAAAAGGTGACGTGCAGCTTGTGAATTCGTGACCCATCACCTGTGTGAACCCAAACTCCTTGACACACCGCCCATCACAACAGCACCGCTGATCGAGCAGCTCAAATATCCAACCAGTTCAGCGAAGCGCACGGAAAAAAGAGCAATAACAAATGCACCCAAACACTTCCTGCAGCCTACAAAATAGGGCACATCAATCGCTGTTCGCCAACAAATACAGGATGGCGAGTACAACGGAAAGGCAAGTACAAGGTGGTGGCTACAGAGAGTGTAACCCTAGCTTCGGCAGCCATGAGCTGTACTGCCCAGCTTCACATTGAGGAGAGACCTCACATCCTCGAGCCCCACATCCTTGGGAGTACAAATCCTCTAGGTCATCCTTCCCCCTCCCCGCCCGGCGGCGCTCATGTGCACATTGCAGGGTTTGTGCCCATGCAGTTGCTGTGTGGATCCACAGCACCCCAGCTTGCCATCGCAAACAGGCCAGTGACCGTGGGACATCGTTGGCCATGCACAATTACACAGCACAAGCGCTGTGTGCCTGTGCTGCTCGTGGGCCATACCTCCTACCACACAACACAGCAGTGTTGTATCACGCTGCTGGGTCCTTGGGCAGGTGCTTCACCACCCACGCGTGGGACAGCAGCTCCGCCACAGTGGGGCGCTCAGCAGGGTCGTGCGTGAGGGCGGCTGAGATGAAGGCCTTGGCGTCCTTGGTGACGTAGTAGGGGAACTCCACCGCCTCCAGCCCCTCACGGATGAGGAACATGACATCCTCTGGGTCTGCCTGCAGCCGGCAAGGGGTGTGCACGTGTGCTGGTGTTAGTGTGAGCGCAACGGCAGGTGCAGGTGTCAAGCTGCAGGTGGTGCTCGTCCCTTGGCTCTTGCCTCTTGCATGATTTTTGATTCAACACTGCGAACTAGCATACCAGGTGGCCACACCGCCCCCCACACAACTCAGCAACATGCAGAGAGGCACGTGCAAGCGCACAAGCGCCATGTGTGTGCACGCGCACCGCTGCAAACGGCCTCTGTCCTGTGAGCAGCTCGAAGGTGAGGACCCCAAGGCTCCACACATCCACTGCAGTGGTGTAACTGCAATGTGCACACCACACGTTGCGCATGCCCCCCGCAAGTAAGCACATCGTTGAGTGCATGACGCTCAGCGCCAGTGCGCAGCCACCCAGGAAGCCAGATGTGTCCACACCACCAGCCAGCACCTGTCATTAAAGTGCCCTTGCGTACCACATTCCGCTGCTTACAAGCAGCTTGACTCCTGCACCACGCTGCAAGCAAGCGACTTGCACCCCTGTCACAACCAGGGGCAAACAAGCATGCGGCTGCTGTGCACAGCGCTCACCCGACAGCTGGGTCGTGTGGGTGGCCTGCTGCGTAGTCCTCATTGGCCAGAGGGCACTCCAGCACCTCAGGTGCAGTGCACTCCAGTGTGCCTAGCATCAGGTTGGCGGTCTGTGGTGCACATTTGTAAGGGTTCAGGTGCCAGGGTTTAGGTTCGAGGGCTGAAGGTTTCATCATGAGCATATCCGCATGTGCGCAGCGGGGGCCAGAGGCCACAAGGAACTAAGCAAGACTCGGAAACGGGCCAAAAAGCTCCAGCCTGTGTGGCACGGTGCATGCAAGAATCAACCAGGAGATGCTGCAGCCACAGGAGGCATCACAGCACCGCAGGTCCCACCTCAAGTGTGGAGTTGATGGCTAGCTGGAAGTCGCACAGCTTGATGTGGGAGGAGTCGTCCAGCAGGATGTTTTCAGCCTTGAGGTCACGGTGGATCACACCCTGGCCAGGTGTGAGAGCAACAAAACGAGGAATGAGAAATGACAAAATGAGGAAGAGTGCTTAGCGCCGGTGTTTTTAATCAGGCAGCTTCACAATCCGGCCATTCCGGCCAAGGATTTGCATGCCGCCGTGTGAACCCCTGAGGGTGGTGCAGCCAGGACCACACCCTGCCAAACATGTGGGTCATGAGCAGTGGCAGCCCATGCATCGTTCGCACCCCAACACACCCAGCTTCCCCCCCACACACACACACAAGCGCGCGCGCGCACACACACACCTGGTCATGCAGGTGGCGCAGCACGCGCAGCAGGGGCCCCAGCACCATGTTCACCACCACGTCCTCCGCCATGATGCCTGTCATCATGATACCGCGCACCGGCCGCTTGGCGCGCGCACAGAACTCGCGCAGGTCGCCCTGCAGCGGTGTGACCGGTGCGGGGCAGTGCACACGTCAGCAGCGGGTGGGAGCGGGCGTATGCAGAGCGGGTGTCACAGGGTCACGGGCTGTGCCTCATTGGGGCCTGGGGCACCCTGAGCTGCTGCTGCACTGCCACACACGGCACATGGCCACGGCACATGGCCCTGGCACTGAGGATGACACCGCCCGAGAAGGTTGTTGTTGTGCACATACTGGGGTGCCACAATGAGTGAAACGTGGTGTGTGCATCCGAGGCATGCCCTATTGCCAGGACGCACATGGCCACGTCATCACCTGCCGCGCACCACCACCTGGACCACTCACCCCGGGTGCCCACTCAAGTGCAAGGCACACATGCGGCCCCTCACTCCACGCTGCGTACGCGCGGATGATGGAGGGGTGGTGCAGGCCGGTGTGCAGTGCGATCTCACGCGCCACCTGTGCCATGAAGGGGCCACAAGCACACGACGGGCTGGGGGCACATGCAACGCTTCGCAGCGCGCTTGGCAGGGTGTTCTGGTGTGCAGGCGTTGACCAGTGCGCCATGGTACATTTATCGGCACACCCAAGTCGGCCACTTCCACACATGCAACAGCCCCCCGCAACCCCCAACCCCACCCGACGCCCTGCGCTGCCACATACAGACGCACACCAGCAGCCGCACCGCACCTGCCGCAGCTGGTCGGGTGGCAGCTTGGCCCGCTTGTACTTCTTCAGCGCTACATGCAACCCGCTCACGATGTCCACTTTGTGGTGCAGCTCTGAGAAGTCCGAGTCACACACCAGGCGGGCAGGGGCAAAGTCGGCCAGCCGCCTGTGTGCACGTACACGTGCGTATGTTGGCAGCGGCTGCCTCGCGCATGGAATGGCTACATGCTTACATCACACGCGCTGTTCAACAGGAAAGGAGGGCTGAGTCAATGACAAGCAGCCATGACATGCGGCATGGCCCCACGGGATGTGTTTAGACGAGCTTGGGGGCAGCATCGGGTGCAAACAAGATGTGCTGCTTCAGGGTGTGGTGATACCGGGGCCGCGTGCCCATGCCCACGCACCACTCATCGCGCCGCATCGCCTCTGGGCAGTGCTCCGACACGGTCAGCGTGTGGCTGCGGGCGGAACGCAGCAACCAACATTGTAACTCAGCTGTGGCAGCTGTCAAGTTGCTCCCTGATGCATGAGGGTGCACAAGGCGGATGCTGACAGGCTGTCACAGCACAGTAGAAGCAGCAGCATTGGCACCAGGCCAGCGGCGCACCTGGGGTCTGCATCTGTCGTGGCCAGCAGCTGCTTGTGCAGTGCCTCAAGGTTGAACCCCAGCACAGGCTGCTGTACAGCTGCAGGTGCTGAGCTGACAGGGGTACCACCATTTGACTGGGGCTGAGCGTTACAGCAAGGGGCGGCCGGCTCTGCTGCAGGCTCTGCTGCTGCTGCTCCTGCAGCTGGCCCCACAGGTTTCACGTCCACATGCACGGTTGCCACACTGCCATTGATGGCGCAATGGCTATTGCAGTCGCCATTGCTTAGGCATGCTGCTGCCAGCTGTTGTTTCAGGCTCTCGTGCTCAAGGACACACCCAGCAGTTTTGTGATGCCCATTGGCTGTTGGGTGCATGTTGGCCTCAGTCATTTGTGCGTGAGCAAGTCGAGGCCTGCTTTGGTGGGGTGGACCTGCATGTTGACATGGCCCAGCACCATGTTGGGTCAGAAGCTCTGGCCCACACCGACACCTGCCGTCGACATGCAGCAAGGCACAAACCCTGTCTCCTGCTTCCCATAGCGGTCCTAGGGCCCAGTTAGCATCCATAAGCAAAATACGGTATCCCCTGGATGCATGGTGAAATGCCCCCACATAGACGCGACATGCAGCTAGCGTTAGACGGCACAGCACAGCATGGGCACGAAGTTGCCAACACGACAAACTCCTGACCCCACGACTCTGTCACCTGAGCGCCCAAGAGTTGCTGCTTTCACTAGCGTATACAATCAAGTAACTATGCTTCGCGCGCGCAATTCGTTCACTTGTTGAGGCACGTGAGCCTCCAAAACACAAGCAGGTGGTGTTGAGCATGGACGAGGTTGATAAATAGCAGAGTTTAATTTATACTTGCAGTATTATGGCAGGGAGGTCAGGGCTCTTCTCGCCTCGCCTCCCTCAGTCCCTCCTGTCTGTGTGATGAGACGCTCGAGGGTGTGTGCGTGGCAATCAATGGCTTGAATTGCTGCACTGCATACTTACAGTAGTTTTGAGTGTAGTCCTGAATTGTCCATCTTCCAGAACCCTGCCTTCTCAAACACACTCAGGAGGCTGTGTTGAGGCGCGCTTCGGGGCAGAGGTGGGTCCACTGCAGACAGGACTGCTTCTCGCGATGATCTGGCAGGGCGATCCTGCTGCATAATGCACGGCCCTCACACACCCAGCATATCAATGGTGCACTGTACAGCTTATCACAAGGGCAGATGATGAGACTGTGGACAGGTACTGCGTACGCAGGCCTACGCGCATGCATGGTCCAGCCATGAGCACATGTGGTGTTGCATGTATGGTGGCGCTTCTTGCTGCTCCAGATGCACACTGCATGCTGCGCATATGCTGCGCCCATGCATTGCTGTCGTGGTGGCTTAGCATGCCGAAGGGTCATCCCCCAAGAGGCCTCTTATGCCCGTGCTTGCCATGTATCGATGCATGCGCAACCACGTTCATACGCACAGCTGCGTCTGCATGGAGCATCAAGCCAGTAGCAGCATGCCCGCCTGCATGGCCTGCCACATATAGCACTGCGTGCAGTGACATGCACAGCACTGTGCGAACTGCATATGCTCCGCAGGGCCCCTGTGAGTAGACCAGGCACCAGCTGGTAAGCCGTACGGGGCAGCCGCGTAGCAGTACAGCCTCGTTCCTGGGGCAGTCAGAGCACCTTGCTGCACTGCCGCACAGTTGCTCGTGAGGAGGCAACAGAAACAGCTGCGTGTGCGCACACCAGGGGCTGCAGGCAACCCCCACACCCCACCAGCTGGGGTGCCCAACTGAACAGGCGACAGCTGCGCCATCACATACCACCTGGTTGAGAAGCAGCACCAGCCGCCCACCATGCTGTTGCGGCTGCGGTCGCGAGATGGGTTAGAGCGCATCGAGGTGCCGGATGCCGCAACGGTCAATGACCTCAAGATGGCCATCCACACCACCCTACACATCCAGCTGGAGGACCTGCACCTGTCACGCAACCCTGCGCTGCTCACGACGAAAAGCCCAGCGGTGAGCGGGCCGGGCCGCCATCTCGGGACGCCCTTTGTGTGGTGGCATGGGGGGGCCGGTGGGAGGGTGGGCAGGCAGTGGAGAGGTGTTCCTGGGGGGCAGGTGTGGGTGCTGGTTTCGTTGGGGTGCAGTAGGGGCAGCATGGAAGGCGTGTCAGACAGCCCAGCAACACGGCGTGTGGTATCCATGCGCCCTTCCTCTCACAGGGCAAGTTGCCTGTGGCGCATGTGGGGGCCCTGCTGATGCCCAACACACGAGTTGCGCACCCTGCACCCACCATGTACATCCCCATGAGCACAGCCACGAGCAGGATCCCTCACACACACTTGCACACACACAGGACTTCCCAGACCTCGATGCACATGGCTCCCGGCAGCTGAAGGCACTGGGCATCGGCCATGGCGAGATGCTGTTTATGCTGTACAGGTGCGGCTGGGAAGAAGGGGGGGGGGGGGCTGGCACAAGGTGTTGTGGCACTGGTCCCCCCTGCCCTTGTAAGCACTGAAGTCGAGGGCCTGCCAACACCAGCCCAAGAGCAGTGGCCGAGCATGTGCTGTGATGTGCGCTCAGTTACTGCGGCCATCACACGAGCTGGGCTTTCATTGCACTTGGTGATGTTGTTGTGTGTTCGGCAGTGGTGAGCGCAATGTGGAGCCCGTGGTGAAGAAGGGTGTGCTGGACTCCCGGCCCTTTGGAGCCAAGATTACAGTGGAGGACATTTCTGCCAAGCAGGTGTGCGGTGGTGCGCTCATACACCTGCCTGTCGCCCAGGTGCCATCAGCTCGACCCACCACACACCCTGTGCATACAAGTAGTACTGTTAGTCGCCTTGATCACACCATGCATCATGTGCATGAAGATCTCACACTGATGCACCGCAGCATCACAACATGACTGCCGCACTGATGCGCATGCGACTGTCCACAACACCAGGTTCGCATAGAGCGGCAGGAGAAGGCTGATGTGGAGAGCGTGTCTTTCGACCGCAATGCAGCCAACGTGTTTCAGCAATACGTGCAGGGTGAGTGATGTGAGGGGGGATGTACAATGGGGGCAGGAGCAGGTAGGTCACGCTATGAAGCGCAATTCGCTTGCTCAAGAGCCCTGCTCATGTGTTGGTCGGGCAGGAGTTTGCCTCGGCACCTGTATGGCTGTGTCGCGCCGGGTGCTCGTTGTCCTGCTGCGCTTGTGTCTGACTGGGCGCGCTGGGCATTGCTTTTCAGGCGCGGTCGCGTTCTCCATCAAGCGCGGCGGCCTGCTGTATGGCACTGTGGGCGAGGACAAGGCGGTCAAGGTGGAGTTCATCTACGAGCCGCCACAGGAGGGGTCGTCGCTGGGGCTGACGCTGCACAGGTGTGCTGCTCATTCCGGCATGTGTGGGTGCGCTTATATGGCAGCCTCTGCACCGATGCTGTGTGTTAGGTGTGTGCAAGGTACAAGGTGCTGCGAAGGCATCCTTGCATTGCTGCTGCGCGGGGCGTCCCATGCGCATGAGTATGCTGCCTTCCTGCTCGTGTTGTGCGTATGTCTGTACGCCAAATCACCCTTATGCATGCATGCCGTGCTCAAGATGTGTGGCCCGCTGTGTGACACAGGCACACGGAGGAGGAGGCGCAGGTGGACTTCCTGGCCGGGCTGCTGGGCCTGAAGAAGGTGGGGTGGGTGTTCAGCCAGTCGACCGCGGAGCGCGACTTCATCATGCACACGGGGGAGATCTGCCAGGTGGCGGCCATGCAGGTAAAGGGGGTGTGCGCGCATGGCACCTGCACTCGCATGCCACACCTCCAGTGCTGCTGCACGCGTGCCTCTCTCCCCTGCCGTCACCTGCGTGTGTGGGTGTGCGTGCGTGCTACACCTTACGCTGGGACTTGGCGCATGGATGGTTGCGGCAATGCAGGACCAGCATACAACGTGTAAACCTTGTGGCACGATGTGAACCGCTGTTGTATGACACAGCACCAGCCAGTGGCAAGGGCTGGCCGGTTGCAGAAACCCACCCACTGCAACAGCCCAAAATGCTCTGCGTCCAGCCCCACCTGCCCCACCACCCACCACTCCATGTGTCATGTACCGCAGGAGGAGCTGGGTGAGACATGTGTGACGGTGGTGGTGTCATGGGACGTGGGGGAGGGCGGCAGCGCGGGCGCGAGCGCGGCCAGCGGCGGGCACGTGCACTTTGAGGCGTTCCAGTGCTCGCGGCAGGTGGTGCAGCTGGCTAAGGACGGGTGGTTGCAGGTGCGCAAGGGAGGGGCTGCTCTGGGGAGGGAGCACCAGTTTGCACCCATGCCTTCATGTGCACCCCCACCCTCCCAGGCCATCTTGCCCTTGTGTGCAGCCTTGTGCGAGGCAGCCGAGGAACAAGGGAACAGAGGCCCCAACACAGCAGCAAAAGGCGCCTGGGGATACTTTTGATTGCGCGCGTCGCCAGCTCGCACACCCTGCGCACGGCGGCGTCATACTGCATGTCCCAAACCCGCTCATGGCTTTTGAGAGCTTCAGTGCAGCGTATGGACCCTTGTGAAGGCTCATGCCACTGCTGCACATCACACACGTGTCACACTGCAGGTCGCTGACCCACCCTCTGGCGTGACGGTGATGCGCAACCCCAAGGAGCCAGATGCCAAGGACCCTGTCATGGTGGCTGGTGGGTGGAGCGGTGGTGCAGGCAGGGTTGCTTTCCAGGACCTTTCCATCATGAATGTCGGGGAGGGGGAGGTTGGCCACACGACTGCAGGGAGGGCTGGCAGCCTGGGAGTTATTGCTTCAGGGTTTAACCCATTTGCCACTGGGTCCTCCAAGATGTGAAACCGACAGTGCCGACCCGCGTGGTTCAAGGAAGGGCTTGCTGTCCCTGCCCCAGCTAGCTATGTCATGTGATAGCAGCGTGGTGGACGGGCAGCTGCTTGCCAGCTCCCAACTGCTCCTCCACCACGCCGCCCCAGGTTGTTTGACACACCACGCATAATGTGTGACGCGCTGCACATGTGTGATGGTGCCCCGGCTGCGCAGGCAAGGATGTGGGTGAGGTGGACAACGACTACTTCCTGGTCCCTGTCAAGATTCTGGACCATGAGGGGCCGCTGGCCACGTCCTTCCCAGTGGAGAACAGGCTGCTGCCACAGGTGGGAGGGCAGGGCTCAGGCAGGGCTTGGCACAGGCCCAAAAGACGGTGCATGACCTGCATGTGTGATGGCGTAGTCGGGGGATGAATGGTGGCTGTTGCAGCGGTGGTGGTGTACGTGTTTGGGGTGGTGCGGGGGGCGAGTGCTGTCCGAGGGCAGTTGAAGAGGGGGCGTTCCTAGAGGCTGCCAAAACTGCAAACTGCAAAGGCACGACCACCCTAACGGGAAGTGGGGTAAATTCTGACACAGGGTAACTTCTCAGTACGCAATCTGTGCATCCCTTTGACCTGGCCGTGTTCACATACGGTACCATCTGTTGTCGGCTGCACCGTGGCCACGCCCACGTCCCCTGTTTGCTCCTCAACACACGCGCCACCCAGCGCTCCGCCCACCCCCCACCCCCCACCCCTTCCTGTCTGTCTTCAGGGCAAGGCGGAGCTGCGTGAGCATTTGCGGAGGTTCGGGTCACGGCCATACGTGGACAAGCTGTCGGACCTGCACCTGCTGCTGTGGCTGTCCAAGCAGGTGCGTGACCTCCTGTGGCAGCCATTGATGAGGTTGGGCGTGCCTGTTGGCAGAGGTGCAGGTGCAATCAAAACGTGCCGTAACTGATGTCTGAGCTGATGGTCAACTGCAAGATCTCAGCCCATGTTGAATGTGGCCTGATCTGGACACCCTGCACCCGCTCCATGCGTCACCTCGCAGCCCAACCTGGACGCCAACGACATGACGCTGCTGTGCGATGCGGTCAAGAACCATCACCCAGTAATGGAGGGGTATCGGGTCATCATAGACTCGATTGCAGGCATCTGAGCTCGTGCAGGCAGGCAGCATGGAAGGATATGCACACATTCTGACGACATTGGGCGTGGCTCTTAGCATGCACCGCAGCAGATACAGAGCGGAGCATGCGCCACTGCTGTCAGGCACCGTTGACCTCTTCCATGCACACAACAGTCGCTGTTTGCACAGAACCTGTTGGCCCACCTGGTGCAACGTCCACACAAATGTAAAGGACCTGCACGCATGCACTCGGCGCGGGGTGCAATTGATCGCTGAGCAGATCAGGGCGTGCATGTTTGAACAAAGTGTGATACGCCTTCGTTTGTGTTGCATGCCGAAGTACACCCACTCATTGCTAAAAACTTAGTATTAGGCGCGTTGCGTACCAGGCTGTCGCATGCCTTCTATTCGTTCCATGGAGAGTGTGTGCAGCACCTCTGGGCGCCTTTCCCACTTCATTTACCGCGCAAATGTAGCACCCAAATGTCTTAGCCAGGTGAGGTGACATGCCCACGACCAAATCTGATTCACCTCTGAAGAGAACCGTGCACATGCACGCCTTTGGTACAGAAGCGGCTGAAGCAGCGTTGTACACACCTAGCGATCTGGGCTATAGCCAGCAAAACCACCTACTACTGCCACTCTCAGGGCCGTGCCAGGCACGTCGTTGCGCGTGCTGGCGACGACCAGAACGCAAATACGGACTGGGACGCTGCCTGGCGAAGGTGGGCAAAAGCAGCTGGGATTTTGCAGCTACAGCACATTTTGCCAACTTGGCGCAGTGTTGACCCCAAGCAGCGGTGACGTCACCATACATCAACATGAGTGCTGACGGCACTCGGAGTGTCCATCATCCCTTGAACACCCTTCCATGCTCTTGGCCGCCTGCAGGCTGCATGTCGGCAGAATGGCGTGCTTGCATGGCCTGCTTTGTGCACACATGGCATCATGGCTGGCGCCACCCTGATCTGACTGTCCCTGCTCGTGATGCATGCTCACCCATGCTGCGCTCGTGGTGTGTCCACATGCGCAGCTTCAAGCAGCAGGTGCGCACCCAAGTAGATACCTCCCCCCAGCCATCCACCCCTCAGTTCCGCCGCCCTGCACCCGCGACATCCTCGGTGGACAAGCTGAAGCAGCAGGTGAGGAGTAGGAGCAAGGGGTGGTACGCCGTGTTGCCACACAGCACATGAATGGTACTGCCGCGTAACAGCACCTGGTGCGTTGCGTGCAAGCTGCTGGGAGGGACGCCTGCCATGTTGATGATCACGGACAAAGGGCCCCAATGCACTCCTTTGCACCTCGTGTCGTACCGCTTTTTTGTACTGCGCAGGAGCGTGTACTGCTGGACCTGTGGACCCAGGAGGACGTGATCAAGCTCGGGGGCTTGGCAGCGGGCGTGCTGTTGATTGCCATGATCATGGCGGCAGGGCCCATGCCCTTGGACGACCGCTGCACCCTGCCTTGGTGCTGAGTTGGGACATGGAAGGCCGGCGCTGGGGACCGCAGGGAGCCAGATGACGCTCACTTGATGGCCAAGAAGTCAGTTGACACCCTCATATAATTTGGCCCTGTGCATGTGGAGCCATGGTGGCCGGCTGCTTGTGGCATACTGTAGGCATTATGGTCCTGCACCACAGCCCGGCAATGATGTGGAGGGCAAGGCATCCCAGCACTGGCAGGGACTTGCCAGCGGGCACTCAAGGCCATTGTTCTTGCTATGCCGCGGCCAACGTGCTGCACATCAGCCGGCTCCGGCTTCACCCGTGAGGCGTGTGGGCTGCTGGTGATGGAGGCATGGCAAGAACTGAGCGTGTGCATTTCCGTGACTGTGGAACAGTGCTTGGGCCCAACAGGGCCATGCGCAGCCGTCTGCTAGCAGCACTGGGAGGCACCAGGCATTCAGCGTGCTCGACATGGCTCGTGTGGGCGGGAGTGAGGAGAGGAGCACGGGCCAGCAGGGACGTAGTGAGATGAAGGCTGCTGCCCAAGGCCAACAGTGTAAGGTGGCCATTTGGTTGCGGCGCGTGGTGATGGACCGCACTGTTGGCTGATCTCTCCCCTTGATAAGGGTCGTGATGGGTCGAGGGGAGCTCCGTTATTTTTGTGTGCTTCCATAGTGCCGACCAGTGCCTGCTGGGCTCCATGGCTTGGCACAGACACTGTCTTGGTCATTTCAAGATGCTGGCCAGGGTGTGAAGAGGTTCAACATGATAAGTTAATTTGCAGGAACACTTGCCAGATGCGGAGCTCCACAGATTGTACATTTTACTGCTGGCTGTCATTTATCTCATGCCATACTGGAGGATGTGACATACTGCGGCTACTGGCAAATCATATGATGAGCAAACCAGTGTGGAACCATGGAATGTCACCACAGTGATGAGTTTGCGCACATGCCAAGAGGGCGCCTACGGCTTATGTAACAATGGCAACAACAACATGGTCACCGCAGGAGCCTGAAAGGGCATGTGACATGTTGCAGCCTGCCAGCAGGTGGTGCTGTCAGCCTCAGTAGCTTGGGAAAGCACCGCGGAGGTGTACGTCACTGAAGTACAGGTAATGTACGTCATTTAAGTACAGGCCACCGTGGTCAAACCTGTGGCTGGTGTTCCTGCAGCGCGCCAATCTACGATGCTTTACAAGTTATTGCGGCAAAGAGCTGCATCCCTTCCCCCCGCTTCTGGCAGGGATTGCTTAGGACTGTTCAGTCACACCCCAACAAACCTCACACAGTGTTGCTGGCATGCCTCATCACCATGCACCCTCGCGGGCAGGCAACCATGCCTGCTCGCACCAACCATGTCAGCAGCCAGCACCAGGGAGTTTGCGCAAGCCCCGTGAACAACCAACAGCAGCACACAGTCAGACAGGTCAACCAACGGCAGGCCAGGGGCAAGTTTTCCAAACCCACGATGGCCATGCACTCATAATGGCCTCAGACGTACTCCAGTTTAACTGTACTGGCTTGCTGCTTCCAGGCCCTCTGTGCAACACACACCAGCACCTTGTGGACGCACACAACCACATACACGCAACTGCGGGCTGACCGATTGAACTGTTGATACAACCACCACACTAGACCCAGCCCTTGCACGTCCAGTTGGGACCAAACAACCAAATGTCACATGCACGACAAAGCCGGACAGCCCAACCCTCAAGATTACATCCGCGTTTCCAAGAACATCCGGGCCACAGGATCCAGCAGTCCAACGCAGTGCTTGCGGAAAGGTTAGCACTGCACCACCAGGCCACGCAGGCGTGGAGCTGATGCTCAATCGCTTTGTATGTGAAGTACACCTCCTCCCGAACTGACAGGGCCGTGGTGCATGCCGAGCACGTCTCCACAGAATTCCCATGAATGATGAAACATTAATAGCACAGAAGCACAGGCGTTCAGAGGCGATCCTGCAGCCGGGGGCTTGCAGGCACCGACTGCAGGGCAGCAGCCAACGGCAACTGGTCCTGCCATCTATCATTCAAGTGGATGTTTATAGTTCTTGCAGCCCACAGCTAATTAAGCACGGCGTTGACAGCCAACCCAATGGCTAGGGCTTGGGACTGGCATCCTCCTTCCTTTGGACCTGTTACTGCTACAGCATGCACCGCTTGCCTTCCGCCTGATTGCACGCTACCAAGCATCCATTCAAGCCGGTGAACAGGGTGCAAGGTGGATGATCCGAGTGCAGCGCACAGAGCATAAACCTGCATGCGCGTGTCGCAGTGTCTGCCCCAGCACAAAGGGTGGGCGCAAGCTGCGCGTGATGGCATACAAGTGCGCCGTTCAAGAGCGCAAAGGCACAGATTAGAAGCAGCCCTTCCCACACTCTCCGTAAGCACAGCGTTTGATTGAGCCAGCTCACTCAAAAGGGATAAAAATGGGGTGTCGGCTTCCCTCTTCAGCCCAGCCTGCCGACCCCCAAATAGTAACTTATTGCGAGGGGACCCAGGCACGAGACCTGCAAAGGTCTTGGCCCGGTAGCTACCCAGCATGCACTATGCAAGGAGTGATTGCAGCAGCCCCTCCCGGAGACCATAGGAAGTGGCCATATATGCATGAACTAGCAGCCTGTGCCACGCGGCCTAACACAGATCCAGGAGCTCATCACAGACCACACCAACCAAAATGTGTGCCAGTGGCAAAAGAAGGCAAAAAGAGCAACAGCAGCAGCGTATGCCCCACACTCCAGCAGCCAAATCAATGCCCCCAAGGACCATATGCTCCCTAGCGCCCAGCTAGCAGGGAGTTCGCTCGCACAGAGGATTTTGATCGCACGCCGCACGCCAGGTGCCACACCTGGCAGCATATGGAGCGCGTAAAGCACGCTCATCACACAGGCACGAAGCCAAATCCCTTGTCCGGACATGCATTGACCCCCAAAACACACAGCCAACAAATAGCCCGTGGCTCTTCTCCTGAACCGTGTGTCCACCCCCCAGCGGCCCCCGCCATGCACATGCATTATCACACTCCCCTGACTGAAAGCAGGGGTTGGGTGTGTCAATAAGCATGGGTGGGAACTGTCAGCCCCCGCAAATGGAGAAGGGCCAACTGCCCTTGCCAAGCACCTCAGCTGCCAGGCGATAGTTGGCCAGGTGAAAGCTGGTGAGAGTTGGCCCCGTTTGCAGCAGCAGCAAAAGCTGCACCTTTCATCACACAAATCAATGCGGGATCACAAGTTCAGCCTCAACAGAATACAATGGACATCTTCACCGAGCATCCAAAAGCTAAGTCTCATCAAACAGAGGGCGCGATGAGCTCCATACCCACATGCCCTCCTCTTCCTCCTCCTCCCTCAGACCCTTGCTTCCCCCATTAACACCCCACACCTCCGCCCCCCTCCGCCCCCTTGTCCCTGGCATGCGCTCAGCGCGTGCTGCCGCGGCCTGCTGCGCGGCGTGCCCCACGAGGGGACGTGCCCACCGCCAGCGCATCCCCCGAGAACACCAGGTCCCCGCCTGGCTCCAGCCGACCCACTGCACCGCTTGTGCTCGCGCCGGCAGCCAGCCCCTGCCCATGTGGCTGTGAGGGCCCAGCCCCGTCCTGCCCGCTGAGCAGCTTCATGAAGTCTCCAGCAGTCACCTCCAGCTCTACATCGTCGTCCTCCCCATCACTGCCGCACCCGCCAGCCCTGGAGCTGCCAGGCACGTGCTGCTGCGTCTGCTGCCGCTGCTTGTACTCCAGCTTGAAGTTGGCTTGCCGCAGCTTCTTGATGCGCTCATCCAGCATCACCTCCGGGTTGGCGTAGATCTCCTGCTTGAACTGCTCCAGCTGCTGCACGATCAGTGTGGCGTCTGCAGAGTACGAAGGGTCCTGCGCGGCCTGCTCCTGGACGGAACGGATGAGCTTGTCCATGGACTTAAGCTTGCGGAATGGCCAGCGCCCAATCTGTGCGCAGGCGGCATGGCCCCAAGTTATGCGAGCTTGTTTATTGGTGGGCTGTGAGCAGCTGGTCTGTAATGGTTGTAGAGGCCATTTGCAACATTGTTACCAGGTGGTAATGAGGTTCACTCCAGTCTCAGCAGAAGCACAGTGTCATGCATGAGCTTCCAGCAATTACATGGATGAACGTGCTCAGCTTGCAGGGGGGCCCCATACCTTGAATTTACGGCAGTATTTCTTGAGCACTGTGACGCCAACCCCCAGGCCAGCGGCTGCCTCATTAATGGGAAGGTGGTACACCTCCTGCAGTACAGGCGGTACACATGTGTGATGGTGTGTAGCAGAGAGTGAGAGGGACGGCGCTGCCAGGGAGTTCAGCCATGGCAACCTAGCGCTGCCATGTTGAGCGCATGCCGAGACAAGCACAAGGGCACAGTGTGCACCACCCTGTGTACGACGCTGCTCAAGCCCCATACACACATCTGCATGCGGTCTTCATGGCTCATATGCAGGTGAAAGTGCTGCATGGCATGCACCACGCCCGCCCCACCTGCAGCAGTTGCTTGTTGATGCGACGCTGCTCGCCGCCATTGTGGGGCCGGATGATGTGCTCCACTTCATCAACGCCATCCTCCTGCGCCCCGTCGTCCTCGTCCCCGCCCTCGCTCGCCCCGCTCATGGCCGACTCCTCCGCCAGCACTGCGGCCTTGCCCTTGCCCTTGGCCTTGCGGCCGCTGCCTGCTGCTGCAGCGCCGGTGGAGCCCGAGGGCGCAGCGCCCACTGACGCCCCGGCCGACAGGGAGCCAAGCGACCTGGGGCCAGGGTCCAGTAGGTTGGGCCCGGCGGTGCCACCCGCACCTGCTGCCTGCGCCCCGCGGCCCAGACGGCTGCCCTGCTGGGCCTTGCGGCGTGACTGCGGGGTGCCTGGCCCTACGTTGCCCTGCTGCGCGGTGACACTATCCTCAGAGCCCTGGGTGTTGAGCAGCGGCAGGCCGGGGGGAGGGGGTGCGACGCCACCAAAGCCGCTGCCGGCACCGCTGCTGCCACCGGTGCCTGGCATTGGAGCGGCCAGTGCTGCGGTAAGGGCTGCCGCGTCAGCCAGGTTGTGGGAGGTGGTGAGCACGGGCGAGTTGCGGGACTGGAAGGAGCTGTGGCTGCTCTGCAGCAGCATGCGGTTCATCTCGGCTGCCAGGGGTGTGACGCCGCCCGAGTCCTGAGACCTCTGTGAGAACTGGTGCTGCAGCTGGTGGAAGGACTGCGGTGCCATGGGGTGAGGGGCTGAGTGGAAGCCAGGGTGTGTCCCAGTGTTGCTGTCCATTTGCATCATCCCAGCAAAGTGTGTGTGGGCGGACGGGAACGGGGCGGTGTGGCCAAAGGGGGACGCGGCGTGCAAGCCCTGCATGGGCTGTAGTGGCCCGTCATCCAACAGGTGACCCCCGAGGTCATCTCCGTCCAGCATCAAGCGCGATGTGCTGCTGTTGAATGCGCCCATGGACCCACCTCGCATCTCTGCGGCACCCAGGCTGCCAGGGGCGTGGCCATGCACCCCGTGCATGTCCCCTGGGGCTCTGACAAGCCCACCATGCATGCCAGCTGGAGCGGGGGCCGCACCTCCTCCACTGCTGCGCTTCTCCGGGGGGACGCTGCCACTGCTGCGGCGCGCGTAGCCAGCCAAGGCCGCGTCCAAATCGAGCGATGCGCCCGGCAGCAGGTCTGACAGCATCTGCTGCAGCGTGTCCCCATCCAGATCCAGCTGGCTGTTGGACAGGGGGCCAGGCGCTGAGCCACCCATCTGCCGCTGCTGCAGCTGTTGCGGTGGTGGTGGTGGCGGCTGTGGAACTGCCGCATGGGCGCCCCCGCTGGAGCGGCGTGCGTGACCATGGACACCCATGCCCCCGGTGCCACTGCCAGCCCCACCCACCACCCACTCCTCGGGCACAGGGGGCAGCGGCAGGGGCCCCCCAAGCTGCATCCCAAATACACCCCCCTCCGCGTCCTCCTGCAGCAGGCCAGCCAGGCCATCCCCATCCAGGCCGCCAGGTAGGCTGAGGCCGCCAGAGCCGCGGCCGGACAGGGGCAGCGGGGCTGACCAGTCATCCCAACCCCCCATGGAGCCCACACGCGGGGGGGGAGCAGCCGCGCGGTCGTGGCCCTCCAGCTCAGGCACATACAGGTTGGGCTGGGCCGAGGCCGAGCCCGCGACCATGCGCTTGGGCGCGTCGGTCTTTTCAAAGTTGTTGGTGGAGGGGCCGCGTTGACGCTTGGCGCCGAGGTACGGCACGCTCGCGCCCGCCATGCGCAGGGGGTGGTCCAGCGGCAGATCATCCAGCTCGGCTGCAGCCGAGGCGGTGGCCACGCTGCTGTTGTGGCTGGTCCTGGTGGTGCCTGTGGCCGCGCCCTTCCCAGAGCCGCTGCCCCCCGCACGGCGGCTGCCACTGGTCCCCGCAGCCGTGAGGGACGAGGAGCTGGGGTCCCGCTCCTTGTCACACTCCGGCTGACTCGCGCCAGAAGCAGAGTCGAGGGAGCCCGATGAGTCGCCGGAGGTTGCGCAGGGGCTCACACCCCGTGGCCCACCCCTCGCAGCGGGGCCTGCGGTAGCAGCCGCGCCAGAGGTGGACGTGGAGGGTGGGGAGTTGTTGGACGTGGCACGATGGTCCAGCATGAAGTCCAGGCTGTGCGCTTTAGCGGTGGCGCGACCGGGCATAGGCATCGCCTTGCTGCCGGCAGCAGGCAGGATGTGTGCCGTCACGCCGCCAGCCCCAGCAGCTGAGGAGTTGGCCGGCTGTGTGGCGGCAGCAGCCAGCGCAGCCGCCCTGCGTGGCACCGACAGCCTGGGCAGCGGTGGCATGGCAGCAGGCAGTGGGGACCAGAGCTGCATGGCGGTGGGTTCAGCCGGTATCAGGCCCGAGCCACGCATGGGGGACGCATGGGCCCCGGCACTCGAGTCGTACAGGAAGTCGCCCATGTCCATGCTGCTGCACAGCGCGTTGGCGTCCATGGAGTCCAGGGCGAGCAGGGAGTTGAACAGGCCCTGCAGGGGCGCGCAAGAGTTGGAACAGGACAGCCAGGAGGTGAGCACATGGGGCGCACGGCACGCATGTGTGCCCCATGCAAGGTGGCAGGTGTTGGGTCCCCGCTCATGGCCACACCAGTCCCCAAACCACGCCCGCTCATCTGTGGTCAGGCGATTTCAGCCATCTTCAACCACTCCAGACACTTAGGCCATGCTATGCCTGATCCCAGGACCTCAACCCCGGCCATCCCCACCCACCTGGTTGGGTGCAGGCTCAGCGGCCATCGCCGCCGCCTCCTCCAGGCTCATGTGGCCCGTGGGCAACGGGCTGTGTTGCGACTCGTCCACCTCCCCCACATCGCCCACGCCCTCCAGCTGCATGAGATCTGCGATGTGTGGGCTGCCGCTGCGGGGGCCCCAAGGCTGAGCAGGGGGGTGCTGCATCATACCGCTGTTCGGTGGAGGGGGCATGGGGGGTGGGAAGTAGTGGGGATGAGCGGCAGCTGGATGAGCACCTGCCATGGGCACCTGCTGAATGCCGGGGGACGCGAAGGCGCTGAGGGGGGCTTGGCCCCGCGGCCCTGCTGCAGCGCTGAAGGGTGCAAGGGGTGCGGGTCGGGGCCCAGACGAAGCTGCGGTCAGGTTGTCGGCTGAGGCGGGGCCAGGCGGCATGGGGAACAGGGGCGCGCTGTGGTGTGTGGGCATCCCCATTGGCGCGCCCATTTGCGCACCCATGTGCTGCACCATGTGCTCTTGCCACGAGCCCCTGAAGAACGCGCCAGCTGGTGGGCTGGCATCTGTAGCGTCCGGAGTCGCACGCTGCGTCTGGATGTTGCTGGTAGCGGCTGCGCCACTGCCGCTGCCACTGCCGCGCTTACGTGTGGCAGCCGGAGGTGCGGGCGCTGGTGCTGCTGCAGCCTCCGACGTGGTGCTCATGAGAGGCAGCATCTTTTCAAAGTTGCTAAGCAGGATCTTGGTGTCTTCCTTCACCTTGTCGGATGATGCAGAGCTGCGCAGCCTGCACGCAGGCGCAAAGGTGGGCACAGCAAGTGGCAGTCAGGTTGAGTGCAGGGAAGGGATCTGCCACGTGCGCAGAGTGCTGAGCAGGTGAGCAGGAGGCAGCGGAGGCCCTGCAGGCAAGAAGGCAGACCAGATGAGCAGCTGAGGCCCAAGAGCAAGACAAGGGGGCCAGCAAGCAGGCTGCACTGTACGTACAGGCTCTGCAGCGCGTGAATGACGCCCTGAACACCGTTGGTCTGCAGGAAGTTGAGCACCTGCAGCTGAATGTCGCCATCCACATGGCTGCCCGCCCTAGCGGCTGCACGCACACGTGCACAGCCGCGTACAAACACAGGCGCCCTTTTGTACTCGGCATTGCGTGGTGTTGTGGAAGCATGCTCATGCATCCTCTGCTCCTGAGAGTGATGCTACTGCTGCTGTCGCGGCCGCAACCAACGCCCAGAACTTGCACCACACCTGCCTCCAGGCATTGTGCAGGATGATGATCCCCCAACCCCTCCCCATGCCCCCATTCCCTATGTGCCACACAGGATGCTGCACGCCCCACAACTCAAAGCACTGCATAACTTGCACCTACACTGGATGATGCTGGCAGCAGCCTGAGACCTCAGGATCGACCGGCCGCGCGCGCGGCCTGTGGCATGGAACACGGCCTGAGCCGCGCGGACGCCTGCACGCACTGGATCACCCTTGGGCTTGACCTGTGGGGTGGATCATGCGATGAGACACAGGTACTTTCACACGGGGTTGCTGCTGGCCTGTGCAGGATAGCAGCCGCACCCGCTGCTGCATGTGCGCAAGTGTGCGGGACGTGGGCTGGCTGGAACAAACGCCTCGCTGTTCCTGCAGCCTGTCCATCCGCACGCTGGGAACATGGTATGGTACTGCTTGTTGAGCCATGGTACTCAGTGAGAAGCAAGGGCTCCAAGCCAAGCACGCACCACGAACGGCACACCAGGCTTGTCATGCCAGGACTGCTCCATTTCATCACCCAGCGCCACAGTGCGCTTGGTGAGTGGTAGCCTCACAGGCACCTCAATGGCGCGTGATTCATCACCCTGCATGCAGCAAGCAGGGCGATGCACCATGGCGTGTGAGTGGCCGGGTGGTGTTGAATGGAGGTGATGGCTGTTGGCTGATGGCTGGGCAGGAAGCGATGAATGCAACGGGGGCACAAACATGGGGCACGCAGTAGTGCTGCAAGCGGTCGTCCAATTGCCAATGCACACGAAGCTCCACAGCGGCACAGGACCAGCACAGCAGTGCTGGTGGACAAAGCAATGCACAGTTCAGCAATGCACAGGCAGCACATGCACGCACCCGGTACTTGGAGGCATCAAAGTCCTCCTCCTCCTCCTCTTCATCATCGTCATCCACCACCTCCAAGCTCTGGTTCATCTGCGGCATCGCCACCTCGGCTGCACCCAGTGCCGTGTCCTCCCGCGCCTCCTGCTGCTCCTCCTCCTCCCTCTCCTCTCCCCCCTCTTCCTCGTCCTCCTCCTCCTCCTCGTCCTCCTCCTCCTCACCCTCTGTCGTGACTGCCCCACTGCCACTCGCTCCCCGCTGGCTCCCTGCAGCACCCCCTGCCCCAGCAGCACTGGCCGGTGCTGCACAGGGGCCTGAGGGGGTGGGCCCACACCCAGCCCCAAGCCCCACGCTGCTGCCGCTGCTGTTGTTGCGGCGGGCACGCAGGAGTGCAACCAAGTTGTTGTGCAAGGCCGCCACCTGTGCAGGGTTGCTTTCATCCACGTGCACAGGCTCTGTGCCACTTGGGCCCTGGGGCCCAAACAGCTCAGCCATGGCATGCGTGTAAGGCTCCGCCAACAGGCTGCGACTGCCTGAGCCCCTCATGCTGTCAGCTGCACTGGCTGTGTTTGTCGCAGCTGCGGATGCTTCCCCTGCTGCAGCCGCTATGCGCACGGACGGGTCAGAGATGGTGCGCTCCCCCTGCTTGCCGGCCTGGGGTGCAGCAGGTGCACCTGCGCCACCCCCAGCCCCGCCACTGTTCCGCAGCTCATCTAAGAAGTCCGTGGGACAGCCCGGCCCTTCCACACCCAACATGGGTGCTGACATCGTCTTGAAGCTCTTGCCTGTGGCCTCACTGCGGTGCCACATGGAAGGGCCTGGTCTTGATGGATCACGCGGGCCACCGGCATCCCCTGCACCATCACCATCACCAGCAGCTACAGCTTTGTTTGGGCCATCACACGGCACGAGAGGCAGGTGCTGCAGCAGCGTGGCTCCACCATAGTTCCCGGCCAGCATGTCCACGCTGTTCAGCGGGTCAAACAGATCAAGCGGGCCGCTGGAGGTGGGCACCATGCCACTGCTGCGCATGGACGCAGGCAGTAGGCCGCTCATTCGGTAGCCACCACCACCTGCGCTGTATGAAGCTGACATGCGCTGGGCCCCGGACAACACCTGTCACAGGGAGCAGCAGGACCAGGTGCTGTGTGTGAGGACATGCGAGAGGGGGCAGGCCAGGGGCCCAGGCAATCAGCCAACGCATGGAAGCTGTTCCCGTGCAGGGCATGGGAGGCACATGACAGTCTGCGCACAGTGCATGAGCAATTGAATGCACAACCGGGCTGCACGCACGCACCGGGTCCGTGCGCCGCAGTGCTTCCAGTGGCCCGGCGGCTGCACTGGAGTCCATGCGGCCCAGGAGGCTGGCCAGTGACATGGAGGTGGAGTCATATCTTGATGTGAACAGGGGCTCAAGCCCTGCAGATGCTGAGCGGCCGCTGGCAAGGCCGGAAGGTCCAGCAGACGATGGCGCACGTGGCACCAAGTGGACCGGCACTGCAAGGGACACACAGTCGCGATTTCAGCTGCCAGCGTTCACATTCGTGCTGTGCAAGGTGGATGGAAATACATGCAGGTGGGTAGACGCGCCGTGTGGGTTGCCATGCAACAGGCGCACGAAGGGCCCACGCGCACATGCTGTCATGTGACACTGCTGCAATCGCTGCTGCAGTCACCGCTGCAGCAGAAAAGAAAATGCGGGGGAAAAGCGTGGCAGTGCAGGCGCCACAGGTCCGCTTCAACATGCTCTGGATTTTGGACCTTTGAATAAAGCCATGCTGTCAGGTGTTCGTTCCCGCACCCTCGCCAATGTCGGGGAGGCCCGCGAGGTCCACGTCCTGGGCCGTCATATCAGCGCCTGCGGCAGCCTCTGACGAGGGCTGCACTGCTGCGGGGCTTCAGCGTCCGAGCAGTACGTCAAACCAGGGTGCGATGTGCCGCTCTGTGTCCGGGACAGTATCAGAACACATGCTCAGGAGCTATCAAGGGGCAGCACATGGGACCAGCATCAACCCTGGGTGCAAGGCAGATGAAGGGTCACTTCACACAGCGCTGTGAAAACACCAAGAAACAAGAGCACAGCCCTGCAATTTCTACCAAAGCGCTAGAATGGCATCTGAGACATCAATTTTTGCGTCCTCAGACGCGCTGTGAACAATCACTGGGTGCGTGCGTCTGTGCATGCCACAGGTCTTGTAAATCTAGTCTGCAGCCATCTCACCAGATTTGACGCTGTAACAAGAGGCAGCTTCTACACTTGTTCATGGTTCACCAGGATTCAGTTTTGTTTCGTGAAAACCGCGTTCATGTGCAGAAAGCCTGCCCTTGTGTGCAACCCGATGACAAAAAGTTTCAAAACAGTTCAATGATGTGAGGTCATTCATGTTTTGAAGGCCTATTTTGCCTTGTTTTTAAACCCATCATTATCTCTCTCCAGCTTCGTGTTCGTCCTGTTCCCGGTGCTGTCATGCAGCTGCAACGGACGTCCTCCGTTCAACAGGCAGTATGCCAGCAAGCGTTTGATTATTTAATTGATGGTTCCGCTATAACGGCAGCTGACCGACCCTTCAGCGAGCATGAGAATATACTGTAAGTGGCGCTTGCACATGTGTACATACAGCGAACACATGCAAAATGTGCAGCAGCCGTGTACCCGCAAGCTCAATTGATTCCTCTGCTTGCTGCCTCAGGCACCTTTGTATCTCTCTGCTGCTTCGCACCGCGTGGTCAGTTGTGCCACAACACACACGCCACACACAGCGCGGTCAACTAACCATCTATCCGTGAAGCCCTGATATACTGTGTGAATGCTGCTTGCATCTTAAAAAATTCGTAACAACACCTTGAACAGCTCAAATAAACATCTTCTCAGCAACAGGAACAGATCCCTCACAGCAATGTACTTCAGTCGCGGCAGGTGCGTGACGTGCCTCGTCAGGTGCGCATCCATTCAATTAGGGCACCGACCCCAGTGTCACCCATCTGTTATGTTAGCTCTCACGAACTCTCTCACGCAACACACCCTCGATGCATCATTCATCTGGGGGCAACGCAAATGGTGACAGCTCCCCAAGCTTCTCTCCTGCTTCTGCCAGTACCTGCAGACCCGGCAACCACCCGCAGCATGCATGTGACTAAGTGCCGTGTGCCACCAGTGCTCTGGGCGTTGCATGCATACCTTTTGCACCAAAGGTTGTGTCTCACGATCAATTTAGCGCACAGCAGCTCAGCAGCCGCAAGATACACAGTAGCTGCCAGCTGCTGCATACCCCACACGTCAGCCGAGTGAAGCATGCATGTGCTATGCATAGTATGCAACATGCCATGTGCACTGTCAGCGTGGTGTGCTACCATGTGGCATCAACTCTGCGTCGTGTATGGATAACCCCCTCCCCCCTGCGCACCAACCCCTTCCGGTTTTACAGTTGATGTCCACCCCGCACCTGGTTCAGCGCAAACTCGTTCCTGAGCAGCAGCACAGGCCGCCCATACGCGTCCTTCACAATCTGGGTGTTGAACAGCCGCCCAGCCGCGTGGACGCGGTCCCAGCCACCCTTGACCCACCTGCCGTGTGCGCATGCATGCGGACACTCACCTCTGTTTGTATACTACATCCAGGCAGGGGATGGAATAAATCCACATCAGCGGCAACAGGTAGGTCATGCGTGGCCCAAGCCTGCGCAGCCCCTACCCAACAGCATCACTCCCACCACCACCAGCTGCAACAGTGCCATGCATGCATGGCTTGTCATGCAGATGGCATGGGCAGCACGGCAACAGCGCAGCAGCGTACCGTGCAATAGAGAAGTTGAGGGGCTCCAGCGTGGTGTCCACACCGTACTCGTCCTTCATGCGGTACTGCAGTACAGTTGCAAGCGTGGTCCACACATTTATATGGCCATTTGGAAGACCGCCCGGCGATTGCCGCAATACTTGGGCCATGGACAGCCATATGCTAGCATTACAGCAGGTCAGCACAAAGGCATGGACAGTGCCATAGCCATAGAGCCACATCAGGTCCGCATCAGAGCTTGGTGAGTGATGCAGGAGCCCCAAGTACGCACTTCATCACACCTTTCGCCACCCACCTGGACCACCTCGAACTGCAACTGACCAACCGCAGCAAGGATCGGATCCACCACGTACTCATCAGTGCTGTACAGCACCTGTACCGCGCCCTCACCCAGCAGGCCTGCAGTACCAGAGTTATTCAGAGATACTACATGAGTCAGTGCAGCAGCCACACACATACCTGCCTGTGGATGGGCCTGATAGGAGGGGTGCATCAACGCAGACTGGGCTTCAGGTTGGCGCTGGGTCAAACATATGCCCAACCAGCACAGTCGCACATCAAACAGCCACAGCAGTCCAGAAACCAACCGCTGACCTTCCACGCCCTTTGCGAACGCTTTCTTCTGGTTGGGCGTGCAGCGCAGGTACGCGAACAGCTCCGGGGAAAACGTGGGGATGGGGGGGAACGCAAGAGTGGGGCCGGTGACCAGCGTGTCGCCAATAGCTGCACATGACCAGGTTCAAACCACACACACAGTACAGGTGTGCAACCCTGGCAACATCACATGGTTTCCTCAACAGGTAACCACCACCCATCAGGCCATGTGCAGAGACAACCAGCTGCAGCTGCTGCTTGCACGCATGTGGACAAGAATGCGTGACTGTGATGCCAGTCAGCACACGCACGCACCAAAAGCCCCTGGGTTGGTGAGGCCAATCACATCGCCTGCGAACCCCTCCTCTACTGTTTGCCGCTCGTTGGCAAACATGCGCTGGGGTGCGGACAGTGTGACCACACGTCCTGTGCGTGCCACCTTCACCTTCATGCCCTTCTCAAACCGGCCTGCGGCATGTACATGACGGGCGCATGTGGGTTGTGCATCACGTTATGTGTATGTCGGTATATGCAGCTCGCACGTTAGCAGCTGTGGAACAGCCATCACCACACCACCCCCAGCAACCCCGCCTCGCAAACTCTCAACGACCTGTGCAATGATCCCGTGCAAGCCTAAAGAGCAACCAGCCCCTGCGCACGCACCGGACACCACGCGCACGAACGCGACCTTGTCACGGTGCCGCGGGTCCATGTTGGCCTGGAGCTTGAACACCAGCCCTGAGAAGTTGGTGGAGGAGGGCGACACCTGCACACCGGTGCGCGTTTGGGCAGGGCCTGCGGGCACATGCGTAGGGCAGCGCGCGTGCACACGTGCGGTTGCAGGTGGAGCTATTGGTTGTTCCGCATCATGTCCGCAAGCCCCACAGGCAACGGTTCCAGCGCAGACATGGCAAGGCGTCCACACCAAGCTATCTCCAGTCCCTCTCCAACACAACCCCATGCCAGTTGCGAATGTGAGTGATGCAGAAGTCCCAGCAGCAGTTTCCAGTGGTGCGTGAGTGTGGCTGACATGGCAGGTGCTGCGCGCGCACCTGGCCGGGCCGCTGACTCGATGAACGCCCTGAGGAAGAGCTCCACACCGAAGTTGGTCATCGCCGAACCAAAGAACATGGGCGTCACCTCTCCGCGCAGCACCGCGTCACGGTCGAGCTCGTCACCCAGCACCTGCAGGTAATTGCAGGGGATGCAGTTAACAGGTGGACGGGTGTCGGTGGTCCAGATATCTCTGGTCTGCCTGCCACTGGGCAGGACTGGACTTGGGACTTGGGCTTGACAGAATAGAACATACCATATGACGGATATGAGATATGCATGTCGGGGTGCACAAGAGACGCCAAGCGTCCGCTCTTGCAGCTGAAGTGCACGAAACAATTGAGAGCCTGCCTCACCTCCAGCAGCTCAATGTCCTCGTGTAGCTGCTCCAGCAGGTCAGGCTCAATCAAGGTCTGCGGTGCAGCATGTGGACAGGCAATCGCCAGTCAAGCATGGCTCGGGCAAGCATATCCAGGCGCATCCAGGTTGAGCGCGTTGAGCGCATGCCTTGTGGTGCAGTCATGCGCCTGGGCCAGGAGGCGAACCCCACGCAACAGATGCCACTCAGCAGTCAAAGGGGGGCGGACCCTGAGGCCAAGGTCCTGTATCATGCTGTGGCTGCAGCCTGCGAGGCACCACACGACATCTATTTCACACATGTCATGTGCCACCTGCCTTGAGCTCCGGTGCGTCCAGCTCATACTCCTGCCCCGCCAGCCCCTTGCTCCGGCCCTTGCGCTCGTACAGCACGACCTTGCGTGTGGGCCGGTGGTAGACACCACAGAAGCGGTCACCGGAGCCGATGGGCCTGTGTACAGGATGGTGAGGGTGCAGGGGCACACACAGCTGGTGGCCAGGCACCAAATGCACAGCAACCATGGTACCACAATGCATGCAGGGGGCTGTGACAATGAATAGAACATGTTCATGTGGTGGCAGTGGTACACAAAGAAAGGTCGCGCGCAGAGCAGCTCAGTGATTCACGTGGTGGCATGCATACAGTACACTCAACAGTGGCAGGACAGAGAGCAGCGAGGTTGAGGATGAGGCAGGAACGCGTGCAGCACGCGCACCAGTTGACTGGGTAGCTCTGCAGCCCAAACTCCTTTTCCAGCTGCTCCACAATCTCAAACCCATTCAGAGCAGGGCGGTCCATCTTGTTGACGAATGTGAAGATGGGCAGCTTGCGCATACGCGCAACGGCAAACAGCTTGCGTGTTTGCGGCTCGATGCCCTTGGCACCGTCCACCTGGCAGTGCATGAGACAGATAGACAAAGCGTGAGGCATCGGGCACATCCTCATTCATGCACTGCATGCAGGTCACCAAGCATGTGAGGGAGAGCGGCGCAGAATCATATATCATGCACCAGCAGCATGCATTGTGCAGACACATGACGGCAGGGGCACCACCTACCAGCATGACCGCGTTGTCAGCGGCGGCGAGCGTGCGGTATGTGTCCTCACTGAAATCCTGCATTAGAATAGCAGAGCGGTCGCTCGGCACATGCACGTGTAACTCTGCGGTAAGCAACACAGTGGGACAAGGGACAACACTTGGGCGGTTGGCTGGCCACCCTCACCTGATGGCCCGGTGTGTCCAGCAGATTGACCTGCACACCGCCATACTCAAACGTGAGGGCGGTGGAGGTGATGGAGATGCCACGCTGCTTCTCAAGCTCCATCCTGTTGAATTGTGGCAATGGTTTTGGAGTGCATAGATGAGCACATGGTGCGTGAGCCATGCTCAGAGGATGAGGGATGTTCCGCAGAGCTACGGCATCCTGTGGCGAGCAAAAGTCACAGAGGATGAGCTGTGGCCCAAGCTGTCCACATGCGGGGCTCCACGTGCACACGTGCGCACCAGTCTGATGTTGCATGGCGTGACGCGCGCCGTGCCTTGACCTCGCCCGCCTCATGGATCGCGCCACCAAACAGCAGCAGCTTCTCCGTCAGCGTGGTCTGCATGCCGCAGCCGAGCACGCACATGGCATGAGCACGGCAACAGACGCCATGGCAGCGAGCCAACAGACATGAGTGCGGCCAGCGGTGTACGCTCACCATCAGCCCATCTCCTAAGCCTTGCCATACATCACAGTACGGAGCTCCAATTGACCGCAACCCAAGGTATCAGATGGCATGGTCTGATGCACCGGAATGCATCCACGTGCAGTTGCGCACCTTGCCGGCATCAGGGTGAGAAATGATGGCAAAGTTGCGGCGGCGCTCCACCTCGCGTGCAAGCAACTCCGCCGTCAGCTCAGCCTGGCACCACAAGTCAGGCAGGTCAGTTTTGTTCCCTGACACGCGGCAAGGCCGGCTGCGGTTCTGTTGCCTGCACCCGTGCCATGGCAGTGTGTGTGTGGACATAGCATACCACTGCAGGTGCCTCCACAGCCCCGCCACCTGCTTACGCGCTGCCTCCCTCGACACACCTTTGCGCCCTCCGCCTTGGCAGCTGCCGCAGCTGCGGCTACAGTGGCGGCATCCATGGCGGTGACCCCTGCTTCAGGTGCTGTGGGTGCTGGCACATCCACCACCTGGGTCCATGATAACATGGTGTGTGATTGGGTCAGAAGCAAATGCCGCACACAGGCGAGGGGCCAATGGGCTGCGCCTCAGACCCGCATATGCCAAGCGTGTCTGGTTGCCAATTTTTCGCCACATGCATGCATCCATGCATGCCTTGATGCACCACGTGCACACAGGCACACAGGGTCCGTTGCATGGGATCCATGTCTGGGTGTGGCTGGGAGGGTTTGGCGATGCTGCTCAATTCGCTCACAACCCGCGCCCATTTCCTACCTCGTCATTCACGGTTGCTGCATCGATGGGGTCTGCAGCTTGGCATACGATGCTGCTCCTTTGCTCCAGCGGCCACTGACTGCAGGCTGCGCCATACCCGTTAACATTGTTGAAACGTGTCGTCTTTCTAGCGCTACGAAGCACTCGGCTGCTCGCACTTGGCCTTGGGCCAGCCAGGCCCCGCATGGTGCGCCCCTTGTTCAGATAGCCTATGGATCTCCTTGAGATGCGTGAGTGTTACAATATGTGAAGAAAGACAAGGCAATGAACAAAAGACCCATTCATATCTCATCCAAGAGGAGGCCAACAGACCACACATGAGACTCAACCCTTCATCTTCAGTATAGTATACTGCGTGCCTATCGTCTGCAGTTTGCATACTTTGATGCTGGTATTGCTACCATCACTTCTTGTATGCGGGCACGTTTCCAGCATTGATTGGCTGAATGCTGCGAGTGCTGTACAAGCTGTTGTTGAGCATGCCAGTCCGCATCTCGGGGCTATACTTGGACGGCAGTGCACGCGCGGTCGCCTCCAGCTCTGCAACCTCTGCGCGAAGCGTCATGGCGCGCGGCTCTGCCTCAATGGGCTGCTGGCAGTAGTTGTCAACACTGCGGGGTGCATCAAGTGCTCAGGGATCTCAGGGAGTTGACAGTGGGCCTGACGCTTGTGAGGTTCTTCGATGCCAGTGATGACACCCATCAGAACGCATGAGTGGGAATGTGTCAATATGATAGATGAGCCCATGAGTGTGTGAGTGCAGGAGCCCTGCTGTGATACTTGCTCCTACCAGCAGCCCAACTCAGTCATGCAGTACTTACTATTCCGTCGTGTTCAAGCGGCCATAATGAATGGCTGCGAGCGACCCTGTATACTCCGGGATGTATCTCTGGGGAAACAAAGACATGGCTGCCTGCTGCCCTGCAGCAACAGCAGTGACTGGCCAACCTCGTGATCCCGTGGCCATGCCTAGTGTGCTGCAGCCATGTGGCGCCCAGCATGTGTACATGCATGCAAGCAAATGTGCATGCACATCGAATGTTCGGAGCTTGAATCCAGCGAACATACCCTGTTTGGAGCTTTGTATAGGGGTCAGTCGGTCCTCTTAAGGACGAATCAAGGGCGCACCAGGGTGCAAGCAATGCTGGAAGTGGGTGAATGCGTGCACACTTAAGGATCAACGAAGCAGATAAAATGCAATGTATTCATCCAATTCCTCCTGTATGCCAACTGAATGAATACCTTGCACTTCACACTCCTAAAGATGTCAAGGATGTACAGGACGGCTGCTTTTTGATTGACTTCAGTTCTTTTGCCGCGCATACTTGCGCACTCACCGCCTGCGGCAAGTATGCCCAGTCAAAAGCTAGTGCAAGCGGGGTGAGGGGCGTTCAGCGATGAACAGAGTTTTGCATCGATGGGCGCTTGTCGCCCTTGCGGTGATATTGTTCAGCGCTGGGGCTTGCCTGGCTGCGACGCCTACCGCCATCACCATTCACAATGGCGCGGAATTCGTCAACGCAGTAGGAGACTACCTTGCGGGGACCGCCCCAGCGAATACATCCTGGACTCAGCTTGTTTTTGCTCCTCAATTGGACTTCTTTAACATCAGCGGTGTGCCTTTTCCACCCGACTACGGTGCAACACCACCAAAGGGGACGACTTTGGAGCTGCTGGGAGCGACTGGACCTGGGGTGCCAGACACCAGAATCACGTTCCAGATGAGGAGCAATCTGACGAACGTATTTGGTGGCCCAAGCGAGCCCTCAAAGCTCGTGTGGCAGGTGCGGGGGACCCATCTATTCGCAACGTCTTGTTGGCACTGCGACGTGCTCTTGACGCCACGACGGCATAGACATCCTTCCAGATGCAGCAGCCCACTTGGAGCAGGAGCATTTGATGTCAGCATTGAAGCTGTTGACGGGGTTTTTGGTTCGGCTTCTGCGGGCGCTGGGGCTCATGCACGAGGCTGGAGTTGCAAGTTCAGCGCATTCTAGAGCATAAGACAGCTGCGCCATTGTCGACCTGGCTCCAGACTAACTGATCATGCACAGCGCATGTCCCACATGTCGCTTAACATGAACATGTGCATGCGCAGAACTTGGTTGTCACGGACCTCTGCACCGAGCTGCTGCTGTGGAATCCCAGGCTCAACGTAAGGATGCTAGCTGTGTGTGCACTTTTTCAAGGGTACTGTGCTGACAGCATAACAGTAAACATGCAGTAATCATGCACTGCGGATGCCATACTGACCATGCGCCCGTTGTCCACCTAACTGCAGCTCTATGTTATGAGTGCATCCAACACCTTCCTCTTCCCGCGCTCACGGTGCGTGGACGCAGTTGCAGTCCTCGATATCACTGCATCATGTGGAGTCAGAATCTGCACACACAGCATGCATTTGTGGCCACACTCAATGCTGGGTCACTTGGTCATCATGTGCTGTATGCGCAGGCAACAGCAATCACAGGCTCGCTACAACGTCACCATGTAAGGAGCAGGGACAGCAGGGAGCGGCATATACACAGCAGGCTGCAGGCACAGGATTGTACCTCAAAAGGGCTGTGGTGCTGGGGGTGCTTGTGTTCGCAGCGCGTGGGTGTGCTTGTGGTTTGAATATGTTGACAGATGGAGACGTTCCACCCTGACGTCTCCGCTGTTTTGCTCTACCCCTTGCGCAGGTATGTACCTTACAGCGAGGTCATGTCCTTCACATACTGGCAGGTAAGTGATGCCTGGATGCTGGTTTGAGGTCGACATTGTAGCGGTACGGGCAGCTTGTGCCTGCTTGAAACTGTCATGTGTTAACTTGAATCTGCACACAAGCCACCACTGCACTAAGCTCCTACTGCCGGCTACTGCCCCATGCAGATCATGTACTGGACGCCATTCCCCCAAATCAAAAGCAACTGGGCAGCAAACCTGCTGGAGTACGCACCTCCAGCCAACAGCCGTGTGGCATTCGTGGACCAGTACGCCATTCGCTTTGACTACTTTGAGCTGGTGCGCCCAAACATAGGGCGGCGTGGGGCTTGCTCCGGGATGGCATGACCGTGCATTGCATGATGGTTGGGGTGCGTGACATACTTGTGAACTGGAGTCTCATGGCTGGGATGCACAGCTGGTGCTGCCCATTATCGCTGCGGGTGCTGCAGGCGCAGCGGCAGGTTGGGAGGGTTGTGAGTGGTGTGCATACCGCTGCTCAGAGGGCGGCATGCAGGGGAGGTGTCGGCGGCAGGCAGCAGTGCTGATCCATCACTGGGGTTGGTTGCTGAGTTGCTTCTGCCGTGGGGTTTTGACAGAGCGATGGCCGTCCTGAAACTGTGTTGTCGTGGCACATGCACCGTCCTGTATTGTAGGCGGGTGGCATCGACTACAATGTGACCCTGCGTGCTACCAACAACTGGATGGATCCGCTGCGGCTGCCGGGGTGGGGCGCACCGGGGGGCACCCTCATGCCGCACCGCTTCTGCAACGGCCCGGCCGGGAACGGGACACTGCTCACGGCAGACCAGTGGCTGTACTCCAACACAACCATGTTCCCGCTGTGGGTGGCCAGCAACCTGACGGTCCTCAGCGACGCACTGCTGCAGATCAGCGCGTACACGCTGAACCGCAAACTCACGGTACGTGTGGGGCGCTGCGGGGACACAGCACAGCAGTAGGACCTGGTCGTGCCTGGGGTTGAGCATGTGCAACTGAGCGGCAGGGGAATGGTGCCATTAGATGAGGGAGGCGGCAGGTGCTGCTGGTGTGCCCCACAGCTGCTGACTGGGGATGGCGCCAAGCAGCGCCGCAAGTTGTCAGTCGCTGATACGCATATGGGCGCCCATACTGACCGCGCATGCATGTGAGGTTGTCGGGGGGCCATGCGGCTCATTTCACTAGCCAGCCGGGCATGCACTTATGTGGAGCTGCCGCGTGATCTGGTCACACAGGACCCACCTGGCACGATGCTGATCACGGCGTCCATCCAGCTGCCAAAGGCACTAGAGGGCGGCACCAGCAACATGCGGTCGGACGTGATCATCATGGGCCAGTTCAACCATGTGCCGGCCAGCGCGACGGAGGTGGTGCTAGACCTGAACCGCGCCAGCAATGTGATCGCCCTCAGCCTGGGCACGACGTTGTACCTGGAGAAACTGGTGCGTGGGCGCTTGGGGGTGGGGGTACCATGCTAGCGGTGCGGGTCTTGGGACTTGGGCACATGCATGGCAGCTGCGCTGTGGGGGCTGCCGTGCATCCGCTGCTACGTGTTGTCTGCGCTGCGCCTGTGCCCTCACAACTCGCACGTGGGCGTGTGGTGGGCCGTGTGTGGCATGCAGACGTTCACCAACATGCCGGTGGGCAACATCCTGGGGTACAGCTCCAACTCCTCCTTGCCCCTGCTCATGGTCGGCAAGTCAGCGGGGGCGGTCCAGGTGCAGATGAACAACATGACGCTGGTGGTGCCTCAGTGGGACTTTGCCGCGCTGCTGGCTGCCGCGCTGCGCAAGGACCGGTGGTATGACGGGTCGATTGCCACGCGGCCGCTCATGGCCGGCATCACGGCGTTCCAGGTGGCTCCTGGGGAGGCAGTGAGCGAGGCGTCCACGTCGCTCCTGATGGCCCTGTACTCGGGCTGGGGCGTGAACGGGACGCTGATCCGGTTCAAGCCGGAGGGTGGCGTGCGCACGGCGGCGCTGCCGGACTGGCCGGACCTAGGGGCGGACAGTGGCAGCAAGAGCAACGCGGTGGCAGTGGGGGTGGGGGTGGGCGTGGGCGTGGGCGGCGGCCTACTGCTAGCC